>JAPQNM010000046.1:6107628-6187628 GCA_029783475.1 Metacarcinus magister
GAGGAAGAGGAGGAGGAGAAGGAAGAATCTATAATCTAGTTTGCAAAAATACTGGAGTAGGACACAAGGGAAGAAGAGTAAAGGAGAAACAAAAGGAGGTCAGTTTTAAACCTAACCTAACCTGATTTAACCTAACCTAACCTAACCTAACCTAACTATCGAGGCACAGAGGAAGGCGTCAGTACCACCACCACCGCCGAAGCATCTGATGTTAATGATTTTCTTCTAACCTTGGCCTTCGAACTTGAGGTTGAAAACAATTATGGAGTGGATATCTTCGGTAAGAGATAGCTGGTGAAGTTTTGAAAAGTTATGGTGTGTTTAAAAAAAGTTATGAATGTTTAAAGATGATGTAGGTCGGTGGCCAGCTTCGTATTGGTCGTGCTGAAGGTGGCGCCCAAGATAACGTTCAATTGGGAATACTAATGATGATTTGGTCACTCTCAATTATCATTAACATACTCATAATAACATAAAAAAACAAAACATGCAAGCCAAATGCCTGTCAAAACTACAAGGTGGCGTTACTACATCACCAAACTTAGCAAAGACGGGATAAAGCCATCACTTGGGGCTATAGTAAGTACCTTCCTTTATCAGTTTAGTTTCGTCACTCCTACGGTTTGTAATGCTCTACTTTCCCCCTCTTCCCACCCTACCTCCCTCTCGTTCTCTCCAGCTCTTTCCCGCCTCCTTTCCTCAACAGACGCGTCCTCAATTGCTTGTGTTATATCCTATGACAACAAAAGGGAGTCCTACCAAAGGCTATATCATAAACTCCACTAGAACTAAAAAAGATCCATAAGAGTTGCCATTTTACAGATAAATTAAATGAAAAACTAAAAACTAGACCAATTAACATGTAAATATCATGGTTTCTTTGCTTCGTTCGTCCTCCTCTTTGGGTCCAGAACGAGAACTTATAAATTCAAGTCTTTCACCTTTTAGTTTACTCGGCTTGGGAGTCTAACAAGCAAGGTAAGAAGCAGAGAAGGCATCACTGCAGCAAAGTGATGCGAGAAGAAGCACAAAATCACGTTATTAGTGCCACTCTTACGTCTGAATCTCATGAACTTGAAATTGATTGAAGTGTTTCTTGAGTGATAGAAAAAAAAAAAAGAAATAGAAACCACACGTGTTGCATCTCAAGCATTTCCCTGAGGTCATGTTACTATTTATATCGTGTTTTACTTCCATACATAACGAAACAGTAAAAGTCAGGTTAATGAAGCAGTTATTCCCAGTAGTCACTTTATGTTCACCTGCACGCGCCGCCAATCAAGAACAACGAAAGAAAAAAGAAAAAAAAAAAAAGAAAAAAAAAGAGAGATAGATAGAAGAAAAGACACGTGGAATCCCAAGTCAAAAGGATATATTTAATCCTTCCCTTCCTGGAAAATGATTCAGGAAGCAAAGCGAGCAGGAAAATAGGTTGGATGAGTAGTAGTTATAATTGATGTAAGGGAAGCAGACATTGAAATAGAGAGATAGTAGATATGTTGATGTGATAACTCCTTTGCACTTGGTTAATCAAGACGGAATACTTTCAGTGGTGACATTATTACGCGATGATGATTAATTTCTTCCATTCATATTCCAAAAAGAAACATTCATGGAGACATATTAGTAATGCACGTAAGAAAAATCGTCAGCCACTCACCATGCATCTAACACAAACGTGAATATAATAAGACTTAACTTTTCTCATTTTCTTTTAGTCCCGTGTAATAAGGATGTGGGAGGCATAATGGAAAGCACACCTGCACCGCTATAAGGTATAATATTATCATACCTTCCTCCTGCCACTGCCAAAACTGTGTGCTGTTAAATTCATGACGCAGCAGGAAAAGGAAAGAGGTCAAGAGGGAAGCCAGGCATAACAAGACTAGGTAATGCAATATTTCCACCAATAAATGATCAAGAGCACGCACGCCTCACAGAATCCCGCCGCATTAACTTATGATGACTGAATGCAATGTTAAAACCTTAAGCTTCTTATCGAAACTCTTATCGAAACTTGCCATTTAGTTATCGTGACCTTTGCATCATACTGGCTTTCGACCTGAGAGGAGAGAGGGAAGGTCAACGGTTATCTATCTATTAGGTATAGATCGACATTAAGTGTACAATACGTATATATAGACAGAAGGTTTGTCTAATATACTCAACATCATTGGTCTCCTTGAAGCTGCAATACACAACCACGTTTACTCAGCCACAGCTTGATCTCTATCCTCCTCCCATCACTATGCAGTCTAAGAGGTCATTGCTCTGGACGCTTGGTGGCTGCGGTGTAAGTAGAGCCATCCTGCGAGCTTCAAAAGGTGTACCAATTATTTTTAACCAGTCACCGTGAAAGCCAGTCACTTCACAGCTGTTTTCATCCCTTGCTTCGGTGCTTCTCTCTTGGATTTTCCTTTGGCAGAATTGTTCTCAGTGGTTAAAAGGACAGTAAGTAATGTGTGAGAGTATCCATGGCCGGGTCCACGTCCATGCGGGTACGTGAGGGGTGTTACCGTGCGGGGAGAGCGGATAATTCTGGTGAGGCTTGTCGTTTACACCCATTGTCATTTATTCTCGAGATCACGTTTTATCTAATAACTCGAAAAATATGAAGTTTACGTAAAAAATGTATAGAGTAATAAAGAAAGAGCAGAAAACGCTTGTTCTTTTGAACATATTTGTATCTTTGCAAATTTGCTCTGGGACTAATAGTTATGCAGTAAAATGGCGTGAAATGCTATTAATATTGGTGTTAATGTAAATGTTGGTGTTAATGTTAATAGTAATCATAATAATAATAATAATAATAATATCATAGTAATGGTGTCACTAATGATAGTAATAATACCGCTGCTTCAATCCCCTGTAGGCTCCCCAACCTCCCTTGTGACCTACGAAGATTATGTCCTTGAGCTGAAAAGAACCCAATGGATTCGCCTTTTTTTCTATCAACAAGAGATAACGATAAGAAAGAGTTAAATTAATTTCAAGCCACACTCATAGCAGCAGAATTCCCTTAGTGTCCTAATTACGAAAAACAAAAAATAAAACCGTTAATCTCAACATGTAGGTGTCACAAAACAAAAAGTGGGTCATGGTCAATATCAAACCGTTTCAGATCAGACTACAAAACATACATATTTTTCTTACACATACACGGAATGTTTTTATATATTTTTTTTATTCAAATTCAGGGTGATCTTTTTTCGTGGACCGGTAACATCCTCACAGGCGACACGTAGCATATAAACAACAGAAAAGATAAAGTCTTGAAACACAACAACAATATAAAACAAAAGGGGGAAAGTGCAGCTGACCTAGATAGTTTTAATTGTCAAACTATTATATAACAACACAGACGACGACACCGCTGCTACTACTACTACTACTACTACTACTACTACTGCTACTATTGTTTAAGATCCCTTTGGCAAGACTTAGTGACGTCAGGGTGGAAGATGATCCTTATGATGACGTCAAAGACTGCTGCAGACAACACAAGGAAGAGGATGAGGAGGAGGAAGAGAAGAAGGAGGAAAATATAAAGAGGAAATGAGAGCAGGATGTGAGTAAATGAGTGATAAAAAAACAATGGATGATGGCTGACATAGGAAAAAGTTAGGAAGACAAGGAAGAGGAGGAGGAGGAGAAGGAGGAGGAGGAAGGGAGTGGTAGGATGGCGGGGAGGGCAAAGTGAGTAGGAAGAACACGGAGAGGAACACAAGTAATTGAAGAAGTGACCAAATATATTCTTTTCTCTCTTTCTCTCTCTCTATTTTTTTCTCTCTTTCAATATTCCTCGACTCCTTAGCTTCCTACATAATATTTCTTTCTCTATCAATATATTATCTGTGTTTTTTCCCTCCTGTCCATTCTTCTTATTACCTTCCGCTTCTCCTACGTTTATTCCTCTTTGTTCGCTCTCTCCTCCATTACTATATTGCACATTTATCGTCCTCGCTTCCTTGACGTGCTTTTTCATGATTATTTCCTTAGCTTCTTTTCCTATTCTTCTCGTTTTCTATGTAGTTTTCGTTTGATTTAGGTCCTTCACTGCGCACTTGGCAACACAAAAATGAGGATTTATAGCAAACTGTAAGGAAGAAATAGATCTGATTGGAGGAGGAGGAGGAGAAGGAGAAGGAGAAGGAGGAGGAGGAGGAGGAGGAAGTACGAGAAACACAAAGAGAAGGAAGAACACATGGAAGAAACACAGAGAAAAAGGAGGAGAAGGAGTAGGAGGAGAAAATGGAATAGACTAAACAGTAAAACGACAAATTTACGAATATCCAAGTAGCAATAAGACGAATATTTTATAGATTCGAAACTAATTCACTCTGTTCTTTAAATAATACAATTTCAAAAGAAGTATGCATGGAGAATAGTACTATATTAAAATTGTCACCAACACGAGATTCAAACTAGATGCCTTATGTTAGAAAGGCTGATATGTAAGGGGATAAAATCGTGTATAAATTATGGTAATTAAACCCAAAAAAAAAGTAATTGAATAATGTGTAGATGTGACGAAAACAAGTTATTCATATCAACTCTATTGTCCCATTTTGAAGGAGCAGGAAGAAGAGAAGAGAAGGCAGGAAAGGTGTATGCTAATGAGGAGGACAATACGGAGAAGGAGACAGAGGAGAAAGAATAGGAAGGTCACAGGAATATAGAGTAAAAAAAAAGTGAGTAAACAATAAGGAAAGTGATAAAAGAAGTGAATGAGAGAAAGAGGAAGAAAAAATGTATAAAATGAATGTTATAATAAAGAAAAAAAAAACAGCAGTTACAAAATGGGTTATAAGGTAGAAAAGGAAGGAAGGAAGGAAGGAAGGAAGGAAGGAAGGCAGGGAGTGAAAGAGCGTGATGAGCAAGGAGGAAGGATGAGGTAAGGCAAGACTGACACTCCATTACAACCTTTCAATCAGTCGTGGAGGCTCCTCGCTGACATACAGCTTCGATAAGATCAGGTAACTCCTATTTTTCCTGTCTTCCTCTCCCACCTCATCATATCTCTCTCTCTCTCTCTCTCTCTCTCTCTCTCTCTCTCTCTCTCTCTCTCTCTCTCTCTCTCTCTCTCTCTCTCTCTCTCTCTCTCTCTCTCTCGCCAATCCAAAACAAATAACATACCAATTAAATGCAAACTAGATGGAATATTAACGCAACCAAGGACGGATTAACACGCAGTTCAATGAGGATGAAAACGTAGTAGTGTGTTAAGATAGAAGGCTGGGGACGAAGACTCCCTTTCCTCTGTGATAGGTAAGTGGAAACGGTTGCTTGTCGACTAATTTGCATAACCTACGTATATATAAATACTTGAAAACCCAGACACAAGCTCATGATATTGACAAAAACAAAAGAGAGAAAAAAGATCAAACTATGGATTAATAAGAAAAACATTTTATCATAAACGTCAACAACCTAAACACGGATCTGGAGGCAAATTGATGTGTTTGTTAATAAGTGCCTTCGTAGAATCATGTGGTATCGCTGGAATGCCTTGTGTCAAATCAGCAATTGTTCCGTGAGACTGAATCAAGGCTTATTACCAGCTAAGCAATGTCAACTCCGG
This sequence comes from Metacarcinus magister, assembly GCA_029783475.1. NCBI lineage: Eukaryota > Metazoa > Arthropoda > Malacostraca > Decapoda > Cancridae > Metacarcinus > Metacarcinus magister. Next base: position 6,113,210 of record JAPQNM010000046.1, read on the forward strand.
CTATATGAGCATGTGGCACGTTACCCAGAAGCTGATCCTGCTTGTCGGGTTGTTTCTGAAAGGGATAATCCGGGATGGAGGAGGCCCCACACACACACACACACACATTCACCCCCCAACACACATGAAAACCTCTCATATTCCATTTTCTCAAAAAAAAAAAAATTGCTCGCTACCCAACACCTCTTCCTCGTCTTCCTCCTCCTCCTCGTCTTACCCTCGTCTCACTCTCTTCAAAACACTTTAAATTCTTTCCCGCAAGGATCTTTTTGTCAGAAATGAACTCACGGTCCCTGGAATGAGGACGTTAGTGGCACACACACCGCCTCTTGCTTGTTGGGTAAAGGCATTTTTACATAGAGGTTGCTTGGCGTTACGGTGATCGTCATGCCTACACTACACTACACCTATGCAACCTGGGTTCAGTTCATCTGGTTTTCGTCTCACTGTCTTCTTGAGGTTCATGTCAAATCCACACGCCACTAACAAGTCTTTTTTTCTAACACATCTGTCTGTCTCATTCGCTTTTCAAGGTGTTTTTTCAGCCTCCACCACCTGTTTAACCGGGAATAACATCGTCACCTCGGGGAAGATTTGAATGTGTGGTTCATAATATTATTTATAAGATTCATATCGTGGGTGTAATTCAGAATATTTTTTGATCTCATTATGTTTAGAAGATGAATATAGGTTTACGTAAGGGATTCATTCAACAAGGAAGCGACGTATGTATAAGTAAGGAAAGAATGGTATAAGGAAGGTGGAGAAGTGGAAGTGGGACTGTAATATAATGTGAAAAATGTGTGAAATAATGTGGGAAGTGGTTGCCTAGTAACGATACCTGACCTTGACTGATGATAACTACTGTAGTGTACCGTAGGTGTTTCTGGCTTAAAGTTCCTGTTTTGTATTGTCTTTATTGTCTCCATCTCTGTCTCATTGCCTGTCTGTGTGTCTTCATCCATCACCGTCTCTCTCTATCTCTTTTTTTATTCTCTCTCTCTCTCTCTCTCTCTCTCTCTCTCTCTCTCTCTCTCTCTCTCTCTCTCTCTCTCTCTCTCTCTCTCTCTCTCTCTCTCTCTCTCTCTCCCGGTGTCGTATTTACCCCCGCAAGGCTATATGACTATCCTTCATTTTCCCGCGCTTTTTTTTCGTCTCTTCATCCAATTATTTTTTCCCTTTACTGACACTTGATATGACCTCGTCCTCCCAGCGCTTTGCCTTTATCTTCTCTTCCACCTAAGGCTCAAAAACACCTTCCTCATTCATGTGGGGAAAATTACCTGTTTTACTCATTTTTTCATCTTCTCCACCATATATATTGTTAATTAAATACAGTCTCTAAACCAGTGGTACCTAGTATTTTCTCTTCTCAAACTACCATGATAATAACACCGGCCGTAATAATGATACTCTCCGTGACACTCATCCTATATTGTTATTATATGTTTGTATATTATTAGTAATGATTAATGTAACGATGCCAGGAACTAGAAGTGAACAATACAAAATAAAAATAAAAAATTCAAATAAGTTGGTATAGTACTCTGGACGTATTTCTGAGTCAATATTTTTTCATAGATCAATAAAAATCAAATCAAAGTGACATAATACAAACAGAAAAGAGATGACTTCAATACCCATTTTCTACAGACACACAGACAAAGTTCCCTGAGTACAAACACTGGTTAACAATCATTTAAATACAAGGCAGACAGCGAAGGTCTTTGAAAAAATGCCTGGAATGTGAGATGAAACATGGAGAGACGTCCCTAAACACGCATGGTGAATGTGGTACAAGGAGTGACGAGAATATCTTATGTCTAATGGAACGACATTCTACGAGTACAACCTTTATGAGACTCGTGCAGCTCGCTAGACCCTACTCTATCCTTCCTTAGTCTTTCTAACACTTTACTAAACAGCACCTAGTTCTTCCTCACTGTCCAAATATTCTGAACTTACCCCGGAAACAATATCCTCTTACCTTTCCATCTTCATTACGAGACCTAAACACTATTATTCCGAGTTCATATGCATGTCAACACCCTCATAACATCCCTTCCATGCTGTCGTGCTTCTGGGTGAATCATAAATGCTCCAACAACCCAGTTTAATGGCGTGTATGATACCCTGATGTGTTTTTTTGTGTCGTATGGCAGGAGTGGGATGGTATGGTAGGGTCGTGGTTTATGAGAGAGGAGGGAGAGGTGATGGAACACGGAACATGAGGAGAATGTAGGTAGGGAATATAGAATGAAGGACAGTGATGGAAGATAGTGTTGGTAGAGTAATGAAGACATGGAGGTGACCTAAAAAAAGAGAGGAAAAACACAGATGATGGATAAAAAACAAGGTGACAAAAGGGAACGGAAGGCAAGGAGAGAAAATAAAACCGGTATTAGCAAATAATATTTTTTGGGGAAAACTGAAAAATAGAAGAGTTAATAGAGAAAATAATAGAAGTGGAAGGAAGAAAAACAAAGTCAGTCTTAATACGGATGAAAGGAAGTATGAGGAGACAGAAAAATATGGCAAGAAATATAAAATAACGGATATATATATAAATGAACACTGCTTTCTCCTGTGTTTGTTCCTTTACTTGCTGGAACCCACGAGGACAGAATTAACGTTTTGAAGTCTTGTTCAATAATTCCTTGAGCTTCTAAGAATTCCAGGAAGCTGTGACAAGAAGCTTTACCCCTTAAACTCTCTCTGTTGCTTTGCCGTGTCGTCCTTTGCCTCCCTTCCTCCCTTCCACATGTATCAGCAGAGAGAGGGAGGATGGGGGCCAAGGAGGGATGAACAGAGTATTATCAGTGTTTACAGTCAACCCCGTATCAGCCGCTTTAATTGGATAAGTGTTGACACATAATCGTAAGGTGGACAAACACTTCCTCGTGTTCCAGCAGCGTCCACGGGTGTTTGAAGGGTGCAATGGAGGGTCATCCTGCGTGTGTGTGTCACCAACTTGTTGCAGACTGTTAGTGGTGTTAGTGATGGTGATGATTATGGTATTAAAGGAAGGCAAGCACAGTAAAATTTTTCTATACCACCACAGAAACCATAATGGAGGAGGAAGTGGAATTGAGTGGCGTGGAGTGAAGTGAGGGAAACATGGTGCTGAAGAATATAAGGTGTGGATGGAGGGTATAAGGAGTAGGTAGGAGTAACAGAGGTGAGTTTCCTAGACCCACCCAATGTTCCTCACCATTGCCCACACTGAACGCTCCAATGACCCAATCTAATGGAGTACATGAACGCCGTGCCACCAGGTAGAGGTGACAACATACCTGGCGTAGAGGAGTGCCTTCCCCCGACACCAGAGATCGCCACGCACGACAAACACGTGAACAAGCTGCAGGGAAGGTAAGGTAGGTGCAGTGACCGCTCTAGTACGTAATGGTGAACAATGTGTTTCATCCCTCACATGTTACGATACGAGAGTGAGGTTCCAGCCCCTTAACTTGCCGTCTACCTCCGTCTTAGTGAGAAAAAGAGACTATGTATAACAATGGTTTTTGATATACACAAAGGAAGTATATAAATTTTAACGAGTGTAATTTTGGAAGACTTCTTACTACTACTTACCTATATTTTTCATCCCCCCCTTCACCCATTACCTCCACGTGCCCTGTCATGCTCTAAGTCGCTGGAGTGGGTGAGAGAGTTGGGTCACGTTATAAAGGTAAGTAGTGTTCGCTATTTAGAAATATTTTTTGATCGATTTTGATACAGGCATCTTGTGGAATTTTTCTACCTATATTGTTATTTGTATCTTAGTTGACAGCTCACTTTACATTGGTAACCTAACCTACTACTACTACTACTACTACTACTACTACTACTACTACTACTACTACTACTACTACTACTACTACTACACACTACTACACACATTACAGGTACAATCTCATCCCACTCTCAGTATTACCTGTATCAATAACAAAAAGAAAAATATGAGCGGGTGAAACAAGGATACAGGTCAGTGTAGGGTTGATTAGTTTTCTGAGAATTGGTAGTGTGGGCGTCCCTTCTAGTGTGGGTGGAAGTCTTTGTTCTCTCAGGTATTACAACTCCAATCGAGGTTATCAAAGGTTGACAAGGTTAACAAAATCAAAATCCTGTCACGCGGTTATTCACTAAAAAAGGTAAATATGAAATGGAAAATGACGTAGAAATGAGAAAGTATAAATTATGATGGTAAACATTTATATTATCTACCTGGTTAGACGTAATTTGAGAGAAAAATCAGAGACATTAAACACGAAATGAGACACACGAGGAGAGGAAGAAAATAGAATATCCTAACGAGACTAGGAAAAGAAGAGAAGGGAAGGAAAGGGAAAAGAACAAAAATAATTAAGTTTGATTACGATAGGAGGGGAAAGGGAAATGAGGAGTAAAGGGGAGAGAGTGAAGGAAAGGGGATGGAGATATGCAATTATCGGCGAAGAGGGTATCAAGGGAAGAGAGAGAGAGAGAGAGAGAGAGAGAGAGAGAGAGAGAGAGAGAGAGAGAGAGAGAGAGAGAGAGAGAGAGAGAGAGAGAGAGAGAGGAGGGGGAGAAGGATGCACTGTTGAATAGCCAAGGTCAACGAGGAAACAAAGAATATTAGTATTTGATAACTTTACCTATCCTGTCTTCGTCTTACACACACACACACACACACACGCACACGCACACGCACACGCACACACACACACACACACACACACACACACGTCTGCAATATCGTCAAAGAGAGGTAGAGAGAAAGGCAGGCAGGCAGGCAGGCAGGTGGTGCGTTCAGCCAGAGGCGAACGTGCTGAGGGCAGTGTAGTCTTGCCTTTGAGACAAGATCAAAACAAACTTATCCTTGCAGAAAATATCTTTACTAAATTACAAGGAAATAGTAGACATACACTTTTTAACTGAGAACTGCTGCTAACCCTAAACATAACACCCTTCATTGACTTATTCAAACTTATTTATTATCATAGAAATATGTTGCGATTACAAACTTTCATTTGGTATCAAGTATTAGGCACACACGAGCTACGTCATATAGGCTTACTGGCATATTTAAGACATTTTCTACTCTTATTACCTCCACCAATCAACTTGAACGAGAGATTATGTTGTCATTATGTTTACACACAGAAACCGTAAATCAGGAAATCTTACGAAATCTTTTACAAATCTATTACACTCCATAAATCCTCTGATATCACAGCACAAGGCGCGTCAATGTAGGTATCAGTGGCCACTCCGTGAAGTGACGCCAGAGCAGGTGTACCCAAGTCCTCTCACCCTCACCGGCCCCTCACGTGTTCATAAGGAATTCAAAGTTGTTCTAGGAGCCAGAGCCGCCTAGAGCCGTGGCCACACCAGACAGAATGAAGAGGATAATTCTTCTACTCCTTTGGGGCAGCCTGGCGACGGGACTCCGCTATGACTACAACAACTTCACAGACATATTGGTTCCAACAGTAGTAGAAGGCTTTCAGATTATTTCTTATTCCGACGTGCCAGCTGTTTATAACATTCCCACGCCGCCAGGGGGCCCGGACAGTGGAGGTGCCTTCCTTTTCGACAGTTCTGGATATCAGTGCATGAAAATAGTGACAGATGATTCACCATCCCTCACTGTCTACATTTCCTTCTGGTGTGATAACAAAAAACCAGAACTGACTTTTTTTTCCTGCATCACCGGAGTCGAAGGGATTCCACTGTGTGAGGGCAACGGTGGCCGCTGGACTACAACACGCCTACACCACACCTGCCCCAGCTGGACCTCGGTAAGTTATGAACACACACACACACACACACACACACACACATTCAGCAACATTAGTCTATAAAGCAAAACACTGTCCCTCCCGCTCTGTCCTAATACTATTCTCTCGCCACAACAGGAAGAGCAAACCCAAATTTGCGGGAATGGTCTGAATGCTGATTCTTCTGCCGGCTACGAGTATGTGGAAGTTTACCTCGGAGACTACGAGAAGACGACTGCTGCACCTACGACCACCACTACACCCACCACCACCACTACACCCACGACCACCACTACATCCACTACCACCACCACTACACCCACGACCACCACCACTACATCCACGACCACCACCACTACACCCACTACCACCACCACTACACCCACGACCACCACCACTACACCCACGACCACCACTACACCCACGACCACCACCACTACACCCACAACCACCACTACACCCACGACCACCACCACTACATCCACGACCACCACTACACCCACAACCACCACTACACCCACGACCACCACCACTACATCCACGACCACCACCACTACACCCACGACCACCACTACCACTACACCCACGATCACCACTACCACACCCACAACCACCTCCACACCTACCACCACCACTACATCCACGACCACCACCACTACACCCACCACCACCACAGCCACGACCATCACTACACCTACGACCACCACCACTACACCCACAACCACCACTACACCCACGACCACCACTACTACACCCACAATCACCATTACATCCACCACCACACCCACGACCACCACTACATCGTTATCCAGTGAACATACTTTGACATCCACTCCTATGAACACTGAAGTCCTTACCACTACGACCCCCTCAAGGATTGGTGACGCCAGTGTCTTCGGAGTATCACTGATTGAGTTCATTGTCCTGTGTCTCCTCTCCCTCATCATCCTATTGGTGTTCATGACATCCTTCCTCCTACTAGCCTTCAGGAGGAGGAAGAGGAGGATTTACGTTAAGGTCCGTCTCTTGTTTGTGTATAAATCTTGAATGATCATAATTAAGACATTTTTACATTTTTTCCCAAACAACCTATTAGGAAGAAGTGCTGGGAGACTGCACTTCTTTTCTTTTCTTTCTTACTTTTAGACTAATATCCATGTTCATATCCACCCAGGTTGTGCCGGACACCCTGCCGTCCACTATCAGAAGGGGCACTCACCCCCCTGCACCTCCGTCCACACACGACCATCAGCTAATAATACCCAGGACCACGTTGAGTCCATCCAAGTCACGGCAGACAGCACCGAACAGTCATCAAAGTTGGGTGTACGGACATGACGGGCCTGGGCGAAGGGACGTGGCTATGCATGACACAGACGCCTACAACCACGCCCACACGCGTCGACACTACATGAACCTCAACTCAAACACTGTCCATCATGATTACGGGGACGTGTTCAGTGTTACACAAGATTTTCAGTCACCAATGGGAAGGAGATATCCACAGAGGCACAAGCATGTAACGAGCACAGTGACCAGACATTACCAGTGATCAGTGGCGCGATACACCACGTATATACATCTATAAGAGGGAATGAGTCTAGGTTTTACTAGTGATTCTCGATCGATAGATGACCTTGGCAAGCTAACTAATAAGCTAAGTGGTGTAAGAGGTGTAAGTTCATGTATACATAATCCTACATCATCATAAAATTCCTAGATTTACAATTATATATATATTTTTTAATATAAATCTGAAATACAAATAATTTTTTTTTCTTAATACCCTGTACTCTCTCTACACTTACAACAGTGGCACTCGTGTGTGTGTGTGTGTGTGTGTGTGTGTGTGTGTGTGTGTGTGTGTGTGTGTGTGTGTGTGTGTGTGTGTGTGTGTGTGTGTGTGTGTGTGTGTGCATATGAAAAGCTGTCACAAAACACACTGAACACTATATACACTCAACTACATCACCTTCTTGCTCTCTAAGGAATGTCACCAGAAAGAAAAGATTTACCTCTTCCATATAACTACTTCTGATAACCTCATTCCTTATCGCATGGGTGTCAAAAGGTAGTTACTAAGGGGAGATAAGGAAGCTCAATTAATATGTTTTCTTACAGGTGTTGAAAGATGACGATAACAAGCGTCTTAGGTGACATAATCCGCGCCTCGAAATATCTTAACGTAAACTATCGCTCATATAAACATTCCCTTGATTATTTTTGCATTGATAGACGAATGACTGATCCCAATGGCACATGATTTATTGTCGTGTGTGTGTGTGTGTGTGTGTGTGTGTGTGTGTGTGTGTGTGTGTGTGTGTGTGACTGACAAAGTTACATATCAAATAGCGTTAAAACACGACACATACGACTCACACACACACACCTGGGAAATGCACTGTGTTTCTACTGATGACCTCCACGCATCCCACATACAACAAGAGAGGTGAGGCCACATGGGACTATTGACGCATATATAATCGTACCCTGTTACCTGATTTCAGTGTCACCTCACCCACCCTTCCTTTACACCAACCCTCTTCTCCCTTCTGTCCCAGGTCGCCGTGTGTGCCCCGGGGAGACACTTGCGCGCAGGGAACTCTATCTCTTTCTGTCAGCGTTGTTGCAGAATTTCAATTTTTCCACGCCCGAGAGGGAGGAATTGGATCTGAACAGAGACCACATCATCTTCAATTTCTCAAACCCACTCAACATTCTCATCCCCAGCAGAACGTAGGCGAAGAGGAGCAGGACTAGAGCCTCAGGGAGTAGAAATAGAATAAGAAGAAAATGTAAAGATAATGAGGATGATGTAGATGCAAGTAATGAAGGTGCTGTTGTTCTTGGCGCCTCTGCCCTGCTGGTAAGGTAAGGAGGAGTAGGATGAGGATGAGGAGGAGAAGGAGGAGGAGGAGGAGGAGAAAGAAGAGGAAAAGGAGGAGGAGGAGGAGGGAGAAGTGTGGAGGCGCTATGGATGGGGTAACTTTGCTTACTGTCCTTAAATTCTTCTTTATTTGCGTTACACAATGAATTCTGTGACCAAGTGTTCGCTAATATTTTCATGTAATAGTGAGTTGATCTGTAATAATATGAACCGCTGATGTGATTTTTATTGTTTGTATTGGTTTTACTGTGTGTGTGTGTGTGTGTGTGTGTGTGTGTGTGTGTGTGTGTGTCGCAGCTCTCACACTGTTGCTCAAATATGTAAGAGTTTCGTTTCTTGTTGAGCATCTTGTTCATCTCCTTTGGTATAATGTTCGGGTGTTTTCAGTGGTATATCAGCACAGGCGGTGTTGGGGAGGCTCGTGTGGCTTTACAGGGTGTGATGCAACATTTTAACCACTGAAAGACGTCCCGCAAACAATTTTCCTACCTAGTTACGCTTATGTTACTGACGCAGATATCTAGAGGAGGATGGTTAAACTTAGCATTAAGACGTATACATATGCTACCCTTAAAATCATTTTCTATTATTGGAACATGGAAGAAAACGAGCTTGGTTATAGATTACTAAAGGAAAAGGCAAAGCAAGGACATTATTATTACTGGTGAGAATGCAAAGTTTTCGGATGAGACGAATTTATGTCATTCAAATTTATCATTATTATTCTTTTAGTGGCAGCAATATCCGCACTTTTTTTTTTATAACATTAAAAGGGTACTGGCTAAGGGACAAAAATACATCACAAAAATCCCGCTTGTCGCCAGACCCTGTAAAGAGGACAGTAGGAGAAATATAAGCAGGGGGTGGAGGTCCAGTTTAGCATTAGAGGTGCCTTGAAACTCCTCTTTTGAAAGAGTTAAAGTCATAGGCAGGTGGAAAAACAGACCGGCTTGAGGGAGGGGTGGGTGGGAGTCTTCCACTTTGCTGTTCTTTTGTCTCTATCAAGCATATATTATAATAGTAGTGTAGCCACATGGAGAGCCTCGTTAGGTCTAATTGGACTGTTGTTGTTAGTTCTTCTTTTGTACCCCTTTGAAAGATGCCCACCTATGATAACAAGCAGGAAGGATGCACTGAGGCCAGGCTAAGGAAGGACAAAGAACACTCAACAAGACACAAACACATGGGAACAGGAGAGTAAATAAATAAAATCACAAAAAAGTAAAATTAGATCGTCTCAACAAAGACTCAGGAAAGATAAAACAAGTTTAATTAGGTTAAGTCAAGGATGCGTGGGCAGCCCTTCGTCCTGACAATGCTGAAGTGACTTGCATCTTTCTCTCTCTCTCTCTCTCTCTCTCTCTCTCTCTCTCTCTCTCTCTCTCTCTCTCTCTCTCTCTCTCTCTCTCTCTCTCAAACACAATTACGTTATATTAAGCACAACGTCTTGGTCTTGTTAGTGTTTTCTCCCTCAACTTTCCTTCCTCCGAAAACTTTCAACACCACCAGTTCGTGAGGTCCTGAGGCTCGGGTTTCATTATAAAAACTTCTCAAAATCTACACCTTCCAATTTTAGTATTAAGGTTCTTGGTTTTTTCTCTTTCTCTCTCTCTCTCTCTCAGCTGTGACAAACGTACATTCTATTTCCAGGTCATATCAGATGTTACAATCAATTCATTCATCTATACACACTTTATTGCTTTAAGACAACATCAAACTAACAATTAATTACGGTATAGCTGGAGGCAAAGCTTTCCTACGTATAGAAAAGATGAATGAATGTGGAGGCAGCAAGAGGTATAATTACTCTTTCATATATTCCTTTCATTCACTGGTTTCCTGGAATAATTCAATAGCTTGTTGAGGTTGACAGCCTCGACAGAACGTTCACCTCTTATGAAACAACTCTAATACTCAACTTATGGCATCACCGTGTGCATTTTATTTTTATTATTATATTTATTTTTTCTCTCCCCCTTTTTTCACAGCCTCGTGTTTCAAAATAAGGTAAAATCGACTAATATTTCTTCATTTGTTTTGACGTGATGGAAATTACGTCTATAATATCTAACCATTCCTTAGAAAAAACAATATATAGGCATGAGTATATTAGGGGAACAAGGGCACGAGATAACATGATAATAGGCTGTAGGAACCAATATTACACAAACAATCATTAAAATGCGAACAAATTATACGTACACACAATAAATAAAAACATACACAACATATGATATCAATGTTGTGTTATTATTTATCTATTTATTATCTCTCTCTCTCTCTCTCTCTCTCTCTCTCTCTCTCTCTCTCTCTCTCTCTCTCTCTCTCTCTCTCTCGTATTGGGTTGCAGTGCTGGTCTGGTATTTCAGGTAAACTCGCGGCGGGTTTGCTCGTAATGAGACAAGTATTCCACAAGACGTCTAGTTAGTGCTGAGGAGGACACGGAGGGGAGGGAAGGCAGGAGAGCAAAGGCAATGGAGTAAAGAAGAGGAGAAATAGAGCAAAGAGAAAGGAGGAAGGGAGACAAAAGTTAAGGGAGGAGTCTACGTCTATTCTGTTCTTCATACAAATTGATATGTGTATAGTTTGAAAGTCATTCTGTGCGTGTATGGGAAACTGTAACTATACTCGATGACTTGCAAATAAACCGTAAAAATAATTTGTACGTGTTTGTGTGTGTGTGTGTGTGTGTGAATCCTGTATCCCATATGCATCCAGTATCATCCTCACGTTTACCTTCAGTTCGTTTGATATGTAAATGAAACACACACACACACACACACACTGAGTCTGTTTCAACTCCAAACACACACGCACTGCTGTACCATATTCTCTATTGACTGACCTTGAATGTAACTGTATAAACCACTATTCTATTTCGTGATGCGAGTATAACCTACAATGTGTTGACAGGAGGTGTGTGTGCTTCTATATCATTGGCTTTAACACGAGAGGAAACGTATTATAATTTTGATCAGCAGAGGATGAAGGCAAGAGAAAAAGATGAAGAAACTGAAGATGAAGATGAATAATAATAAAAATAAGAAGAAGAAACAAAGGAAAAGAAGGAGATACAGAGAAGTAAATGTAGAAGAATAAGAAGAATGAGAATAATAACAATAATAAGAACAAAATAAATACAAATTGGCAGCGAAAAAAGAAAGAAAAAGAAAACAAGTAAAAATGTAAGAAGACAAATAGAAAAAAAAAGAAAAAGAAAAACTAGAACAATAAGAAGAAAATAAAAATAAAAACTGAAGAAATAGAAGATGAAAAAACTAAAACAAAGAATAGAATAATAATAAAAAGAAGCTGGCCATGATAATAATGATGATTGTCGTAAGATGAGAGACAGACAGACATTAACGCCGCCCTGGTAATAACAACCTGGTGATAAGACAATGAAAAAGTGAATGAACATAATAATAATCTTAATTGAAAAAGCAGTCATGCGTAGATATGTGTGTGTGTGTGTGTGTGTGTGTGTGTGTGTGTGTGTGTGTGTGTGTGTGTGTGTGTGTGTGTGTGTATGTAAGGGGGGGTGGGGGCTCTACTTCCATCATCCACTAAATGGCAATTTCTACAATGAAAAAAAAAAAAAATTCATTACATAACCTGAATACAGGAAACAGTTTACTTCCTGACGTAAAGTGGCAACAAAAAGTATACAGTACATATTATAGTAATTACAGCAAGTTTAACTGGTTGATATTTTTATATGAAATGTTCAAAATGGCCATTTTTACCATACAAAAACAAGGAAATTATACTTATTACCTGATAGAGGATAATATAAGGTATGTATTTCCAAAATATTATTGTAATTAATTGTAATATATGGAAAAAAAAGTACTACTGCTATTACTATCATTATTACTACTACTATTACGACTACTACTACTACTACTACTACTACTACTACTACTACTACTACTACTACTACTACTACTACTAATGATCATGATAACGTTAATGATAATAATAATAATGATAATAACAATATTAATAATAATACCACACCCAACACTACACAACACTATATATTTACAATGCCTTTTCTTCACGCTCACACCTACACCTGTGTTCACCTGTCCAATCAGGAGAGAGATGATCAACACAGGGTCACTCGCCTCAAAGGTCAAAGTTGAATGACCTTTCCTTACAGTGGCGCTCTATGATCTCTATACGCTATATGCGATGTCTTATATTCGATCTATTATAGTTTTTGTCTTTATTCATCATCTGTCTTTTCGTTGGTGAAAGGACAGAATAAGAAGCTGTGTGTGAATTTTTTTAGCCGAAAGAAAATGTTTGCTTATATGTAAAAGGTTTTCTGTCATACGTTTAAAGGGAGACTATACAGTTAAATGTCAGTGCTCTCCCATTACTTCATATATCATTCTAAAATTGCCTCAAGAATCCTGTTAGTGCTCTAAGGGATAGAAGGTGAACTCTGCGTGGTATAAATGATGTGACATGCATACATACATACATACACACACATATATACACAAACACATAGACAATCATAGATATACAAACTCAAAACACACACACACACACACACACACACACACACACATATATATATATATATATATATATATATATATATATTTTTTTTTTTTTTGTGTGTGTGTGTGTCTGTGCTGTGTGTGTGTGTGTGTGTGTGTGTGTGTGTGTGTGTGTGTGTGTGTGTGTGTGTGTGTGTGTGTGTGTGTGTGTGTGTGTGTGTGTGTGTGTGTGTGTGTGTGTGCACATTTCCTCTCTCCATCATGAAACTTTTTTTTCGAATATTTTTCTTCATTATATATTATGAAACTTTTCTCTCCAATTTTAAACGTTGAATATTTTTTCTTTTGTTCTGTTTTAACCCTTATATTTTTTTTCGTCTCTAAGTAGTCTGCCTGTCTTCCTATCTGTCTGTCTCTCGGTCTGCCTCTCTGTCTGTCTGTTTGTCTGTCTGAATGCCTATATGTTTATTCGTCTGCCTGCCTGCTTGTATGTCTCCTGGATGGCACTTCGTTATTGAGCCAAAGTAGAAGCAAAGGAGAGAGAAAAAAATAGATAGAAAGAGAGAGGATAAAAAAGAAAGTGTGCTCTTATCAGTGACCATAAGTTCCTCGCTGCCAATCAACCTCAGAGTCTTACTGAGAGTCAAGAGCTTCTAAGAGGGAGTTCAGATGTCTTCGTTAGGGACTCATTCCCCTCAAATCTACTTGCTCTATAGGATTCAAGGATCAATGTTATATTTCCAGAGGATTTGTGCCAGAAAGATCAAATGGATTTACTGGTTTATGATGTTTATGGATGTGAAGAGGAGTTACATAGAGATGTTTGATATATATACAGAAATACTGAACCAACCCACAGCTTGGAATATCAAAATTAATACTAAGGTTTAAGTAAAGAGTGAAAGTAGACATGAACATTGACTGATGAGGAAGTAAAGTACAACACGAATATAGAGACGAGTTATCAAATGAACTGATTACTAATATTGGATTGACTGGAGAAAATGCACATAATATTGGCTTCACACAAAGGCAAAATTGTAGGAATTCTAATTAACACTGGACGAAGAGATGTACGGTAATAATACATACGTACATACTGATTAATACATATCCAGACAAAAATACAAAACAAAAGAAAAGATTATGTATACTCCTGTAGGTCTTATTTATATTTGCTTATTCCTTTTAAATGATTTTGATTTATATTTCTATTTTACTTAGTGTCATTTTCTGCTTTGAATAATTGGATTTCATTTGATGTGAAAGTCTGCATTGTGTTTACGCGTCTAGGTAGTTCCAGTGAGGCTTGTGTTAGGTATAAAACACTTCTGATTGGGCAAGAAAGTGATCAAAAGGAGGGCACTTTCTCTACCAACCGCGGGTGGCAAAACAGGAAGGGCTGGGCAGTAACTTAGTAAGGGTGAAATTGTGGTGGGAAGAGGTGGGAGGGAAGACCTTGAGGGGGAAGCCGAACCTTGATTAGATTATCCTTAATGAAATCAGGCGAGATGAGGGGAAAAATCATAAGGAAAAGATAGAGCGTCACTGAAAATAATTAAAGCCTCTCCCTATTCTGACATGGCACACGCACACACGCACACGCACACGCACGCACACACACGCACACACACACACACACACACACACACACACACACGAGTTCTTGAAATGTTTATCCCTTTCTTCATCATACAAAACACATTATAGGCCTTTTTTAATTTGTTTCTGGCTCACTCTTCTCCCGTTCCTGTCAGGCTGGGAGAAAATTGTCATTTATCCTGCCCGTTTTTGAAGCCTGTCGTGCGTCCTCCATCACACGAACGCAGGTGATATTCTGCGAGCGAAACACAGCAAGTAATATTGACGCTGAAAGGGAAGAAAACTATGCAGCGTGAAAAATTACTTTTGCATAACCAATGAACATGCAAAAGCCTATTTACGAGTGACTATTGAAGAGGAACTGAATGGAAGAGTGAAAATATACTAAAAATTGCAATATGGAAAAAGGAATTATTCATGGTCATAGGAGTTTGAAATAACGTAAATATATATAGTGAGAAAATCGTAATAATATAGTAATTTGTTATGGAATGAGTAGAACATAGCACAGAGCATAGAACAAGAAAAGAAAGAAAAAGACAAAGAATAAAAAATGCAAGAACAAGAAAAAAAGAAAAAAATCGTGAACATAATAGAAAAAGAAAGAGATAGAGAGATAAAAAAAAAGAGAAAGAAAGAGAGGGAGTGAAAAAAAAATTCCTGATCAGATGCATGAATACCTAACAAAAAAAAAAATATATATAAATAAAAAAAACAAAATTACTTTCCTTAACATCTATACAATCCCACGAATCCCTTTACCCTCACCATACCCATTCCAACCAACTAACTTGCTTTCTTTACCTACCACCTCAACACACCTGAATCACCGTGCATGAGGGAGGAGGAGGAGGGGGAAGCAACACCTGTCTATATTTTCCTCCGGTGCTCGTGACCGTCGAGGTAATAATGCGAGTATTTTTCCAAGCGACAAAAATCAATCAGGAGTTTCAGAATTGAGTTCAGTGAAACAGTAAATTACCAATAACATGATTATGACAACCGGACGAGATGAGAAATGGAAGCTGGGATGAGAGGGAGGAGGGGAGGGAGGCTGGAAAAGAGAGAGGGAGAGAGAGAGAGAGAAAAAAAAAAAGAAGAGTAAACTTATAGAAACAACGAAATAGAAAACACTATCCTCTCTTGTGTATATTTCACCTCATTTATCATATTAATCTCTACTCTTTCATTCACATCTAATTTTGTCATGAGGAAGATTACATTCAAGAAGATGCTAATAATTTCCTCCCCTTCCTTCCCCTCATCTTCATTCTTCTCATCTTCCCCTCTAAGTCATGAGGGGAAGGTAGCAGGTTGGGGGTGTATCATATCCTCTTTTAATAGGCTTAATGAGGCTTTAATTACGGAGGGAGAGAGTGAGGGGAGGACGTGATGATGAGGGGAAGAGAGGGAGGGAGAGAGAGAGAGAGAGAGGAAAGGCAAATAATAACAGTAGAGAAGGGAAAGAGGTGTCAATAGATAATAAATAGTTGGAGAGAGAGAATGGGAGAAAAAAAATCATAGAACTGAAGCCTAACTAAACGAAACTTTTAATACCAGATTCTATTTTTCACTAACACCATTTTTTTTTCTTCTCTTTATCATGTTCCCCACAAACCTCTGCCCTTTCTTCTTTTCCTTCACCTCCTTCCTCCTTTCCATCTCTCTTCTTTCTTTCCTTTCGTTATTCAGTTTTTTTTTATTCTATTCTATTCAGTATTATTTAATTTCCTCTTCTTTCTTTTATTATTTTTTGTTATCCTTATCCTTGGAATTTATTTTCTCCTTACTTCCTTCCTTTATTTTCCCTCTTTCATCATATTTCCATCATTTTCTCCATATTTACCTTCCCTTCTTTACCCAACTTTACTATCTTCTTCTCATCTCCCTTATACTTCTTAATTCCTTCCGTTATTTCTTCTACTTCTCCTTTCTCGCCTTTTCCCTCCTTCTTTTCTTCCCTTTCTCCTCTCCCCTTCCTCGTCCCCTTTCCGTTCCACCCTCTAGCGCCTAGTAATCCCTAACGTATCTAAAACATGCATCGACGTTGGTTATGGAAGAGGGGGGGAAGGGGAGGAGGGAGAGGGAGAAGAGGAGAGGAGTGAGAGTGGGGAAGGGAGACACGAAGGGATAGGAAGATAAAGATTAGAGGATTGGTATGGAGAGAAGGGAAAGCTGGGAGAGGGAAAGGGATGGGTAGGAAGAAGGAATAAGATAGGAGGGACATATAGATGAAGGAATAGTTGGGAACGGTTTGTCTCCTTATAACCCCGCCATGTACTGTCTATGCTAGCTTAACACAATCGTTACATAGCTTCTGCATCTGCTTGTTTAAGACCCACAGCCCCGCCATAGCCTACCTAACACACCATCTTCTAATAGCATCACAGCCACAGATACACGCCCAGATCCCTTCCATTGTTACTCCTCTCTGATAAATAAACCTGTTGACCTAACTGTCTATTTCTTAATGCATTACCAGAAGGCATTTTTATGTAGTATAAATTTTACTTACATCAACGTTATCTTTTCCCTTTCGGTGAAGAGCAACACATATAGACATAGGACAAAAAAAAAGTGTGTTTAGCCTCTGAAGACGTTTGCTTTATGGGTCAAAAGGGAATCTCAGTTAAGAAAAATAAATGTTTGATGAATAATTATATACGTACAAAGTGATTCAGTGTTTACCTTGGGAATATTTGATTATATTATACCCTCGTGGAGAGAGTACTTCACCTCTCTCTCTCTCTCTCTCTCTCTCTCTCTCTCTCTCTCTCTCTCTCTCTCTCTCTCTCTCTCTCTCTCTCTCTCTCTCTCTCTCTCTTTTAAGGGCGCAGAGGGGGAAGAAAGCTGATTAAATACACCTCTAAGATTTCAAAGACGTGGACCCAAATATTCTATCAAAAATATCCGATGTATAATTAATATCCTCTAATTATTATTTTAAGTTTATAATTAATACACTTCACGCTACTTAATGTTTTCAAAGCTTTGATAGGAGAAAAGTCACATATTTACATTTTATTTCTAGTACCATTAAACCTTTACGAACCTCTCTCTGTGTGTGTGTGTGTGTGTGTGTGTGTGTGTGTGTGTGTGTGTGTGTGTGTGTTTACAAGGAGTCTCCCAATGGCAGGTAACCAACCACGAGGAAGAAAAAAAGGAAGGATAAAAGGCAGGAAGTGTTGAGTGTATTTTTTCCAACGTCTTCACCTTAACGGAGCGAGGCTGGGAGGCACGAGGGAGGCGGTGAGGCGGGAGGAGAAGTAACACGACCACAATAGAAGAGTGTTGAAGGCGAAGAGACAAGGCGTGAAGCATGGTGAGGAGACTGCTATGGTGATGCTGATGTGGTGGTGGTGGTGGTGGTGGTGGTGGTGGTGGTGGTGGTGGTAAAAAAACGAAGAAAATAATAATAATAATGAGAAAATGATGACCAAGACAAATAAGAATATGAAGAAGCAAGAAAAAAACAAGAAAAAAAAACAAGCAACAGCAACTACAACAAAATCAATAGCAATTCACCTACACAATTACCTCAAAAAAAAAAAAAATATATATATAAATCTGAATATGAACGTGAAATCCTAGCTTTTGTTTCTTATATTCCGTGCATAAGTTTGTATTCTGAAAGCCTGAGCATCTCTAAGGTCGGTATTCCTGCGTTACTTACACAACGAGCGACCTAATCGACTCTTTAACTTGCCTTAGAGTAGAAAATATGCACTGACTTAAAATTTACTCGGTGGATATTTACATATTTTTAGTATAATGTACCTGGTGGGAAACATGAGGGGGAGAGAGAGAGAGAGAGAGAGAGAGAGAGAGAGAGAGAGAGAGAGAGAGAGAGAGAGAGAGAGAGAGAGAGAGAGAGAGAGAGAGAGAGAGAGAGAGAGAGAGAGAGAGAGAGCTATCACACAGTACTGATGGTATGAATGTATATATGAACTGTTTATTTACTTTCTACTGACAAGAAGAGAAAGCAAGAGTGATTTAGACAGGCATCGTAGAAATATCGTCTTTACTCTTACTTTCTATTGATAAGAATACACAATGAAGGTAATTTAGACAGTCATTGTAGAAGCATCATCCTTCACCATACAAAGTGTCACTATATCAGGTTGTCTTCAATATCTTAGTCTGCTGTTTGACCCCACAGCTCGCCCCTCACCTCCACTCACCTCAGCTCGTCACTAATTCATACGTAATTGCATCGTTAGGGAAGGAGATTTATGGCGCTGCTTATACTATGGTACTCTGAGCCTTATTAAACCGTCTCCCCTCCGCTGAAGAGATCTTGAAGAGGCGGGAGTTGATTTGATTATTCCGACTCTTTTGAAATTAGGGTCATTTGTTATTCCTCTTCTACCCTCACCCTTACCCTTATCCTCCCTTCTTCCATATCAACGTATTTCATTCCTAACTGTCCTTTTTTTTCTTCTTTTTCTGGAATGTTTTGATAATGTGTGCTCTTTGTCTTTTTTTTTATATATATTTTGTGTTAATTTCCATTCAAGTTTCATATATATTTTTTTTTCTTCAATATATATAATTCAGTGTTTTGATTCTGGTGTTGTATCTTTTTTCTAACTATGTCACTTGTTAGTTCTCTCTCTCTCTCTCTCTCTCTCTCTCTCTCTCTCTCTCTCTCTCTCTCTCTCTCTCTCCCTTACACACATTTTCCTCCTCCGTTGCCTCCACTCAGCCGTCTTTCTCGTGAGGGGCTGACGGTACCCTCGCTTTTTCCCTCCTTCCCCTTCATTACCCCTTGTGTGTATGTGTGTGTGTGTGTGTGTGTGTGTGTGTGTGTGTGTGTGTGTGTGTGTGTGTGTCCTGATAACCCTCAGATGCGGTCACCATTGAAAACCTTAATCTAATGACCACTACTAATACCACCACCACCACCACCACTCCTCCTACTCCTCCTCCTCCTCCTCCTCTTCTTCTTTCACCTGCTCCATTTGTTTGAGTTTCCGTATTTTATTTTCCATTTTCTTTTCTTTCTACATTTTTTTTTTCGTGGTTTCCGTTTTCTATGCATTTATTATTTCTTATTCCATGTTATTCTTGTTCATTCACTACTTTCTTGTTTTGTTTTGCTTTTATTTTTTCTCTTTTTCGTTGTGTATATACATATGTCTTTTGTGGGGGATTCTCTTTCCTTTTTCTTTGCTATATATGTGGTAGATTCTCTCTCTCTCTCTCTCTCTCTCTCTCTCTCTCTCTCTCTCTCTCTCTCTCTCTCTCTCTCTCTCTGTTAGCTCAATTCCGGCTCTACCTTCCCTCCTCCTCCTCCTCCTCCTCCTTCTCCTTGTTTTGATCATCTTCCAAGACTCCTCATATTCTCCTCACTTTTTTCTCTTCTCAGAATCTCCCACACAGTGCCAGTCCACTTTGTATATATATAGAAAAAAACCCAACTAGCACTTTATTTTTCCTACTTCTTTTCGTTCGTTGGGAAACTTCGCTGCATCTGAGCAAGTTTGAGTCCTCGCAACTGCAGGAGCGAGGGTCAATAAGAGGGAAGGGAGGGAGGGAGAGAGAGAGAGGAATCGATGTCAGCGTTGGATCCTTTCTATTACCAAACGCCTCCCTGACTAGAGCATAAGAGAAGGTCACTAACAATTTCATGGGGAGAGAAAGAGGTAAGGGAGAGAGAGGTAGGGGAAAAGGGTAGAGGAGAGAGAGAGATTGAGAGAGAGAGACCTTACAAATTACATACACACACATACACACACACACACTGGGCTACTGAAATTGGGAAGAGTAGGATGAGAAAGAAGAGAAGAGAAGGAGAAGAAGAAGAAGAAGAAGAAGATGAGGAAGGGGGCGGAGGTCAAGGCTGAGTATTGAGTTAGTAGAGACAATCCTGCCGTAACAATACAGAAAATGAGATAACCTAGTTACCTCCCAACCCTCACCTCCACCCACCACGCACCACAACACCAACTGAACACAACCAACAATAACCTTCGTTCAGCAAAGGAAAAAACACACTGACACAAACAACGGTAAAAAAAACACGCTACGTAGCTTTTTTAGGAAGACTGAACATCTACACGAGAAGAGAAAACAAGGACGATGCTTGGAAACTGTGGGATGTGAGCTGGGCAAGGAGAGAGAGGCTGGCTGGCGGATGCGCTACACTGGCGTGGTTTGTGTCAAGGGAGGGAGGAAGGGAAGCAGGATGAGCGTTGTCTCTGTCGACAAACACCTCTTGTATGCATAAGGTTCATCGACAGAAGCATTTGCATGAGGATATTGCTCGCTCGCCTTGTGACCGCCACCTACTACCACGCCAAAACAGACTCAACGCCCGGCAGCCAATATTGTACTCGATTTAGCCTTAAGAAAATGAACAAATATTCTTGGTATTTGGTATTTTACGTCGAAATTCTGCTAGTACAGGAAATTTCGTGTCTAAGGAAAAGCAATGTTATCATCCTCTTTCTCAGAACACATACGGGACAGTCCAAATATTGGGATGTAAATAAGGAGAAAATATAATGAAACGAGTGAAATGATGTGAAGGAATAATGGATAAAGGAGGATTATATGTGTAAAGGGAAACTTCTCCACGCATTCCATAGAGGTGGAATAATGAACAAGGCAGAAACGATTAATATTGACAGATATATTCATGAAATTCAGCTCATTACTTGATACCATCCGCCACTTTTAGTCATTTCCTTTTTTCTACATTATGTATTCTGCGCTTGTAAGCCTTTTATCTGAATATATTGATTTCCTCTTTGCATTTTTTTTCTTCCTCCGCATTGCAGGTGAGATGCTTTCAGGGTTATGCTGTACAAGTATACCATTATTTACTCTTCTCTTCCTACCAATTCTGTCTGAGTTAGTAACGATAATGATAATAATTAGATATACACTTTTGTTATCTTATTGGAAAAAATAATGATAACTTGAAAAACGAATATTACCTACATAGATATAGCAAAATAAGACTGAAGGACGGAAGAAATACAAAAATTAAATGAGATAGATACGAAAGGAAAGAGAAAGAGAAAGATAAAACAGAAAGGAAAATAAACAAAAAATATATAACACAAGTGGTTCTTAAGGGAAAAAAACAAAAACACAAAAACAATAATAACAAACAACTCATTAATAAAAACAAAGGATACAAGGAAGACAAACGCCTACAAGAGGAAGAGGAAGTGGAGGAATGAGAAAGAGGAAGTGGAGGAGTGGAGGAAGAAGGAAGAACTAGAGATAATGAGAGAAGACCTCAGTAACTTTGCTAAGTGACTCTTGTGGGACGAATCCTTCCTCAGGTTTACGAGGAAGACCAAATTTTATTACATCACTCAAGAGAAAGTTTTGCTGTGAGTGGAACCAACATTTTTTTCCCCCGTAAAGCCAAACAGACAGTACAGGAGCGCGACAAAGTGGGAAGGGATGCAAGAAGGAGTTGGATGAAGAGGAAGAGGAAGAGGAAAGATAGGGACATAAGGAGAAGGAGTTGGATGTAGAGGAAGAGGACGAGGAACAAAGGAAGATAAGGGAAGCTAGAGGAGGAGGAAGACAAAATATATCATCAATTAGCTCTATATAATTGCACTTACTCCATGCAGATATAAAATTACAATACACAACGATACAAAGGCAGATACATGCATGATAACTGTCGCCAAAAGATATATAGTTAGTTTAGTTAGTTAATTAGGTTAGGTTAGGTGTATTTAGGTTAGTATTTCATTTCCTTCCCTGCTTGACGTGTTTCTAAACTTACGAGACTAAAAGGCAAAGAAAAAAATACACACTAATTATAACAACTTAACACAATCTCGCAAACACGGCAAGTCATTAGCGAACCTGACCTATAAATCACATAATTACCTGCAAACACACACACACACACACACACACACACACACACACACACACACACACACACACATGAAAGCCACATAAGATCAAATAAATCTTTTAGTCTGCAGGTGATTATTTCATGAGATAGGTCAAAATATGTTCGACCTTTACTCTCACTCTCACTCTCACTCTCTCTCTCTCTCTCTCTCTCTCTCTCTCTCTCTCTCTCTCTCTCTCTCTCTCTCTCTCTCTCTCTCTCTCTCACCATACTCTCGTCATCTGCTTTAGTATGATCTAGAGGGGCCTGGCTAGCACTGCAGCGTATTTCGGGAAGCATAATCATAATTCGGGCTGCAGTTGTACCTGATTTACTGCGCATAAATACCTCTAAATGCACGGCTGGCCCAGAGGAGGAGGCACCAACGACAATTCCTTTTCCTCACTAAATGGCCAGCAACTTTATGAAGCGAAAATGAGGAAGCAATAAGACGATCAGAACACATACATGCATACACACACACAAACATGCACACACACACACACACGTACCCCCCCCCTCCTCCTCCTCCTTATAAATAGTGGGTTTTGACCAGGAAGTGATTATACGACCAGGATGATAGACGAGGCACTCACACGCCATCTTCATCCTCCTCCTTCTCCTGCTCTCTCCCTCCTTCCTTCTTCCCTTTTTTCGTTCCCTATCTGTCTCTCCTGCTGCTCTCTTACACTCCCCTTCTTCACACCTTTGAACTCAGTCTTATTCTCTCTCTCTCTCTCTCTCTCTCTCTCTCTCTCTCTCTCTCTCTCTCTCTCTCTCTCTCTCTCTCTCTCTCTCTCTCTCTCTCTCTCTCTCTCTCCAGGTGTGAGAGTGGAGAGGGAAGTCAGGTGATAATTGGGTACTTAAGTGTTTGTAAATTGAATCAAAATGGCAATATCTAAAATAATCGCCATAATATTACCACAGTTTTCACCTTCTCTGCCACTTCTGTATTACCTGTCTCTCCTCCTCCTCCTCCTCTCCTCCTCTTCGCCAGGTGACGGCCACGACTCATCCACTCCGCTAATTGGATGCTATTACCAGGTCGTTTTCCAGAGAAAGTCATTTGGCGTTTTTCCATTGCTTCCTTGACAACGTGACGCTAACGAGAAACTGATCACATAATATCAGGAAAGTAATTGTTCCGCTGACACCTCTTGATATGGAGTATAGATAAATGAATGAATTAATATGTATATATGCATGAATAAGGAAACATATACATATACACATACGAACATATATACACATACGTACACACACACATGGTTTATCAAAGGTGAGCATCAACTAACAGTACTAAGGGGAGGTGTGTGTGTGGGTGTGTGTGTGTGTGTTAGCATGGAGGCGTCGCAATCAACAGCTTCACGCCCATCCAAACACCTGACAGACTGCTGTGAATGTGTCGGTGCTGTGAGTCACTGTGAATATAATTAAAAATATGTAACATTCTATTAAACACGCCTGCTAGCCTAGAAAGTGTTGTGATTACTGGCTTAATTATTCAATGTATTAATTAGCCAGTAACGTCCCCCCAATTGTATTATATGTGTATATTTAATTATTTTTTTTTATCGTCTGACCAAAAGAATAAAAAAAAAATCCATAATCCAATTGCTGTTTTTGATGTTTTTTTTATTAAATTTATTATTAATCAACTTTATTTCAAGTTTTATTATCAGTGTTTAGTATATCTATGATTATTATATTTGATAATAACTAAGTCAAATCTATCGTTACTGTTACATTATTCTTTGGTACAGCACACACATAACAGTCACACACACATTCACACACACATTCACACACACACCACACACACACACACACACACACACACACACACACACACACACACAGCTTCACTCTTTTCAGTATCCAGCAAGGCTTTTCCTCACCAATGCTCCTCTCCTTCCTTCCTGCTTCCCTTCCACCCTCCCTTCCCTCCCTTCCACACCCTGTACTCCTCCCCAGTCCTTCCACACGCCTCTCCTCCCTTTCCTCCGTCGCTTCCACACTCCCTTCCCGTCTTCCCTCTAGAGACCACGCCGGGAGCAGGGAAGGCTAGCAACTGGTGGTACTGAGCTGCTGTGCTAGTGTCTCTCTCTCTCTCTCTCTCTCTCTCTCTCTCTCTCTCTCTCTCTCTCTCTCTCTCTCTCTCTCTCTCTCTCTCTCTCTCTCTCTCTCTCTCTATCTGTCTCTCCTGATGTTGTATACAGTAAACACAATTATTATATGTTCAAGAGAGCAGCAACGTCTTGAAGAGTAATGTGTGTATGTGTGTGTGTGTGTGTGTGTTTATTATTTTTTTGGTGGATATTTACTTTAATCCAACTTTTCCCATAATTGTTCTTTATGTGGCAGGCAAGTCCAAGGTTACTGATTGGATTGACTCCCCGGCCCGAGGGTTGTAACAGAATACAGACAGTAAAATAGAAAACTTTTCCTTCTAAATAAAATGCAAGGCAGTTTTCACAACCTTCATCTTGGAAAAACGCAAATGCTGACAAGGTTCCTCCACTCGCTTAGTTTACTGACACTCACGGAGATATTTATAAGAGATGATTGTTAAAAAAGAGGAAGTTTTTACCGCACTGTACTAAGAGAAGAAAACTTTCATGTATAAATATCATTAAAATGTTGTAATGACTCTATACACACGATCACAAAGACTGTTGGAATTTATATAGTAAAATAAGTAGATTTCTTCTTCTTTAGACTATAACCTTAGCAAAGATGATAAGAAAAAATATAAACGCTACAGTATTAAGTTAATAGGCAAGAATAGAGTGAGCAGCCGTTGCTCTGTTTTATTTAGTTTAAACCTTGATCTAATCTATTCCCTTCCACCTTACCTAACCTTTACTTCTTTCTTTACTATTCATGGGTGCACTTTGTACCCTAAACTTGTCCGGGTACTTTTACCTCTCATCAGCATATTTAACGTTTTATTTTTTCCCTTTTTCTCCTAGTCACCCGTCAGCGCCACCCACAGGAGCATCACCACCTTGCCTTAATGACGCTCTTTACAGTCGCCGCGGGTGCCAGTAACCAGTGGTGGGGTGTCGATGGTCCGCTGCCAACACTTGCCCCCAACACAAAGGTCCCCAAACCCAGCCCTGCAGACAGAGGCCACACAGTTTATTGAGGACAGATGGTACAAACAGCCCCCTTGGGAATATTGTGTGGCAGAGGCGGAGACGTAAGGAAAAAGAGTGTGTGTGTCTGTGTGTGTGTGTGTGTGTGTGTGTGTGTGTGTGTGTGTGTGTGTGTGTGTGTGTGTGTGTGTGTGTGTGTGTAATGCGTCACGGGGCTATCACACGACTAAAACTTTTCTCATCTACGTAAACCTTCCTTTCCTTGGCACACACAGGACCTTGACTCGCTCTTAAGGCCGCTGCGGAGATTGCAACACTTTCACAAGGACTTCACTTGACCAAAAGGATGACAGAAAAAAGAAAAAAAAAGGTTTAATATTTTTTTTCGAATTATATTGGAGTAATTTTTGTTTTAATTCTGCAATGTCGACCTATCTTGAGTTTGCAGAATCCAGTTATATTCTACATCTTCTCTTTGATTCGGGGATAAACAGTAATCTATGAGTGACAATAAGAGAAAGACCAATTGTTATGTTATGATAAAGAAAAGTATGTAACAATATGCTGCAAAATCTTAAAATTACTCGCGGCATTAATCAGCTTATATACTAAATGGCTGGTGGCGAATTTGTTATTATTATGATTTGCAAACATGATTTATGTTAAGTTTTCTTCTACGGAGCTTGACTATATGTTTAATTCAGCTTTAGATGTTGTCTAAGGGGAAAAAAATCAGCAAGTTCTGAATAAAGCAAGTTTTTTTTATCACAACAAAGGTGTAATCTAACTTTAACACATAACTCTGGCAAAACAACGTTCGACATGCATCTTTCCTTCCAGACTCGCTAAATGCCTCGCAGGATTGAAGGCCATTTAGCTTGGAGCAGGAAAAAAACCCTTACCTACGAGCGATCGAACCATCAATACAGAAGTAATGCATCCAGTAAACATGACCATTAATTTCCCAGCAGCAAGAGTCCCTGGTGAAAACGTACGTCCTGATTGCAGTTCGATTTATTCAAGGCGTCGTTAATACATGATGGATGTTTATAAAGACACGAACCCATTTTTCCTTTTCTCCACCATACACACACGGCAGGTTACGAGTTATCAAAAGGATCTAATCTTGGCCACAGTGTCTTGGGGTTGTTAGGTGTCCGTGGCATGTAAATATTCAGCAAAGTGTGATGACAAACCAAAACTTATTTACGTTTGTTTCTTATGCGTCACGTGAGGGTTGTCAGACAACGCAAACTTAGTCAAGCTTAGTGTAATTCCTATCGACTCTGCTTACTTCAACCCATGAGCCTCTTACCATGCACGTTAAACAATGAAAGACAAACCAAGCAACCACTGTAAACGTCTTGCCCATCTTTTCTTTTCTTTTCCATATTGGGACGACACATATCTTAGTCCTGCCAGATGGAGCAAAATACTGATACCAAAATAAAATACAGCAATTAAGACTGAAATAAACCCAAAGATTACATCCTCTCTTCCACCTTTAAGCAAATATCAACTAATATTATAAATACTATCTATATTCCCTAACACATCCTGCCTCCTTAGCCTTAGCAGGAGAGGATGTGGTATGGTGAAGAGGTGGTTTAGTGGCAGTCACCCAAACATGAGCTAGGAGGAGGCCATCAACTTTAGGGTCAATCATATACAGCTGCTTAAAGTACTCGAGCCAAAGAGCCTTGTAGCCATCTGTGTCTGATACAAGGCGGCCATTAGCTGTTCGGGTAGAGCCTACATTAGAGTCAGGCTTCCGAAGGAGTTTCTTCAAAGAGCTGTAAGTAGATCGATGGTAATTTGCATTGAAATGACCCTCACCAGCATCAGTGATCCCTCTGCCATGCTACTTACAGTCTACTTTGATGGGAAACTTTGGTCTTACTTGTTACAGGACACTCTTGGTTCACCTCCCAGGCATAGGTAACAACATGACTTTTCTCTTATACCTTTCAACCACCATAAATGAAAATAATCCTTGACGTTCGATATTTCTCATAGTACTTCTAGGCAGCTTAGAGAGTGTCACGTTTGAAGGCATCACACGGCTCTACAAGGTTCTTAAGGAAGATGAGCACACTGAACCTGATTTAAGGCTTGTCGCTGAGTTCTCACAAGGAAACGTTAAACTCTTTTGTTTCTGAAGATGCAACGTTGGGTGGTTAGATCCTGAGAAGCTTATAGTTTAAATGTACAGTTTATATATTAATAAAGGTTATTTGGAGCCACAAAAGTATATTAAAAAGGTCACCATATGCAGCAGTGGAAGAAAAATGGTGTATTATTGTTTATCTATTAGCCATTCATAAAAAAAAAAATTCAATCCATTTCAGTTATAGATTAAATTCATAATGGCAACTCTAACGTTAAAAAAACAAAGCGATTTTAATTGAAACCTAAAGTATTAACAGCTGATTAAATGCAACATGGTCTAAATGATTGGACACGTGATATAAATGTTGAATAGTACAATATGTTCAACAAATAGTCCTCTTTTTCTATAGTTGCGCCTCTCATTCCTAACGATTCAACTTTTTCGGACAGAATGCTCGTGCACGCACACACACGCACACACATATACACACACGCAAAAAACAACAACCACACATACTTTTTCTATCCTAACGTGTGTGTACAGTATCCATGGAATTAGTTCACACATGATCTTTGCACAAAAACTCACACAAAAAGGGGGTTACATAGACTCACACTGCGGTACTCGACCCCAACACCAACACCACCACACCACACCACCACACCGCCGCCCGCAACACACAGCCACATGTACAAGATAACAAGATTGAATAACATGAAGTACATATGACGCGGCTCGTGACAGTGATCGGGTTGCGAGAATGTGCTGGCAATAGGGAGAGAGGAAGGGAGAGAGGGAGACACGCAGGGAGGTAAAGGGAAATAGAAAGAGAGGAAATGTACGTACCCATCGCAGTAAAGGGTAACTATATTTGCGAACGATCCCCTATGTACGAATAGTGGCCTGGATTATTATGCATCGACCATTTTTTTTTCTCTCATTTTTTTGCTGGATGTACCGTCAACATTTTCCGATCCTAAATATGGTACATGTATTCCACAGTGATGGTTATGTAAACACATCATGCATATGTATGTTCAGAAATATCTTGGGGAAATGGAGCGAATTGGGTGATTTTTTTTCTCGTTTTTCTTTTTTTTCATTTTTTTTCTTTCTTCGGAAACGATTGGGATGGAGGCTGAAATATGCAAATTGTGGCACACGATCAGCGCGAATTTCTCTTTTTTTTTCTGGTGTGGGTTGGATTTTGGTGGGAGGGGGGAGCTGGAATCATGGGATGTGAAAGGAACAGACAGACAGACTAGACACACACACACACACACACACACACACACACACAGAGAGAGAGTCATGTAAGACGCCGATAGATAGATAGATAAATAAAGATAGATATAGATAAATAAATAAATAGATAGATAGATAGATAGATAGATATAGAGATAAAATAAAAGGAAGAGGAAGAGATATTTTAGAGTTAAATTATAATGGAATTGTAAATGTGTTAGGCCACGCAAGCCCCTGGATGTACGACCGAGTAATGTTAGAAGTTTAATTATTACAGAATTACAAATCCTCACAAACCGCTGGGGAAATAATATGAATACAACCACACGATGTCTGCATATACTACGCATTTCAGTGGACGGAACCATAAACATTAAAGGGACTACGACGTATATACAGTATTAGCTAAGTAGGATGCAGCAGAATCAACTCGAGCCTTGGACTGGCGAGCTGCTTGATGCTACGAGGTGGGATAAGTTTTGAGACTAGTAACCTAAACTTTATCTAACTACATCCTCTTGTTCCCTCTGTAGCGTTACTGTGGATTTTCTAATAACTTGCATGTTTCTATGATAAATAAATGAATTTCAGTCTATTATTATTATTATTTATATTTCATAGTATCTTCAACTTTTACCTTTTTTATTTGTCTTATTCTTTCCTTTCTTCCTTCATTTGTTTTGTTATTGTGTGTGTATCGCTTTCTCTTATTCCTTCTATGCTAAATATAACCATAAAATCAAGTTGTACTCTGACTTTCCACACTAACATTAGAGGATTCTTTTTCACATACTAAAAAAAAGCTAAAAATTTCCCTAAACAATAATCCTTCATAGCACTTTCCTTTTATATTTTATTTCTCTACTATTTACACAGCATCTTGGCACACATTAATACTCTAGCGTCAAGGTTGTTATGGTTATCCTCTCAATACGTTTTTCCCGATGATAAACTACGGTGATGGAAGGTTGGGAGGACAGCTGAGTTTCCTGCGTGTAAGTCAACTTATTATCCGTGGTCACATACCGAAAAGAGGCTAAATTGGTGCTATTGAAAGTTGGTCCAAGTATTTTTTTTCCCCTCTCCACTCTATGAAAGCTGTTACCGTAAGTTTTCATGTTTGTGTGTGTGTGTGTGTGTGTGTGTGTGTGTGTGTGTGTGTGTGTGTGTGTGTGTGTGTGTGTGTGTGTGTGTGTGTGTGTGTGTGTGTGTGTGTGTGTGTGTGTGTGTGTGTGTGTATTCCTTATGCTATGAAGTGTAACCTTAACATATACATATACATCATAAAAAACACATTTTCCCCCCTATTCATACACAAACCAGCTTTAGTATCACAGCAAAGAACACATCTGAAACTTTAACACACACACACACACACACACACACACACACACACACACACACACACACACACACACACACACACACACACACACACACACACACACACACACACACACTGATAATTCCGGGGTTTGTATATGATGGGTTTTACATTGTCTGTGGAGAGAGATACAGAGACACACATTTTTGTACCGTCACGTGCTGCCATTACCAGACAGCTGCCCTTCTCAACAAAGCCTGACCGTTAATCTACCTGTCTGTTTTTATATTCCACTTTCACTCTTATTCTCTCTCCATTTAATTATTTCTAATATATATATATATATATATATATATATATATATATATATATATATATATATATATATATATACCTATCTATCTATATTTATATATTCATCTATCTATCATACACACACGCACACACATATACATACACATACACACACACACACACACACACACACACACACACACACACACACACACACACACACACACACACACACTATAAATACATGTTGCTAACATAGAACAATAATCTGGATCTATTTTTTCACAACAGTTACTGGATAAAACATTTTTTAAAAATGTGGTTTAAAAGCCACATGAAAACCAAGTGGGGAAAAAATTCTGGATCCTATTAGTGAACACAATGATATAAAAAAATGTATATATATATATATATATATATATATATATATATATATATATATATATATATATATATATATATATAACAAGTGTCTGCAGAAACCACGTGATTTACTCTACTTTAAGCCATTCAGTGTCATACGCAGACGCAGTGGTTTGTGTTACAGTACATGTGATTTTTTTCCTCTATAATACATAATAAACAAATCTACCCAGTGTTCAGTGCACCATTTTGTTTGTACTCAAGTTCAACTGTGTGTTCAGTGCTGATATTCATGCTAGTCAACAGAAGAGATGATTTCAATAGTCTTGCTCCCCAGGTTAAGCCACAGATAACATTCTCTTTGTCCGTCTTTGCTTCACAGTCCTAAGGGAGGAACACTCGCTTCCCTTGGGATGCGAAGAAGTATTGTCTTTTCTGTGCTATTCTTATAAATACAATCATGAAAATGTTTGGATGCATATTTTGAAGTACCTTTGATAATCTTTTTTTCTTTCCTTTCCTGCGTACAGTAAAAAAAATTATGACACGTTATATTACCTTAACCAATGACGACATGGAAGCTACTCATTATTTCCATCCCGCTAACATGTCACCCTCATTCCCATACTCATTTTCAGACTCATTTTAAAGCGATATTCCACGACCTCAGTTGGAAATATTTCGTTTTGATCGTTTATCACTAACTGGATTTTATTTTTTACTTAATGCGCTTTAATTGGGGGATAAAGCAATGCTATTTCCAGCCATTAATCTTTCTCTCTCTCTCCCTCTCTCTCTCTCTCTCTCTCTCTCTCTCTCTCTCTCTCTCTCTCTCTCTCTCTCTCTCTCGTGAACAGCACAACAGATATCACCCAACGCAAATTTCTACCTCATATAAAACTTCAATTACTAAAAAAAAACTGTTATTAGTTATTCATATACTCATAAAAAAAACAAAAAATATATAACACAAAAAAATATACAAAAAATAAACAGTTTACCAGGAAGAAATATAAGAAATCTAACAGGCTTTTAACCCCTGCAGGCCGGTACACCCTCAAGGGGAGATGGATGGCCGGGTGTTGGCAGTCCCTGAATCCCCCTTAAACGTGGTCTGAGCGTCGGTCCTGCCAGGGATGAGGTTGAGGCGCCCAACTTTTATTGATATGATAATGTCTCCCTCACGAGTTGGACCCAAGCAATAACTTGGCGCCCGCTGGCTCGTCCATTACCCACACGTAGGAAGAGGAGGAGAAGAAGGAAGATGAAGAGGAGGAAAAGATAAGGAAAAGGAGTGAAGGTGGAGGATAGAGTTAGGAGGAGTAACAAAAACTGGAAGAGGAAGAGGAGGAGGAGGAGGAAGGAATGCGAGATGTGTTGTTTCAAACCGAAGGAAATGTATAATGAAAGAATGAACCACAGTGAACATTAAATTTTGGTGTACTGACTGGAGGCACCATCTTTGTATTCACTTCCACTCTTAACCACACACCACTAAAGCCATATAACAACAACAGTTTCTCGCTAAATAATGATCATCTTATGGTCTGTTCACTGCCATGTAGCGAACGACATTTACATCTAGTGTACGTTTAACCTTCCTTTCCTAAGTCTTCTCTGGCCTTGAATGTTTGAGTAAAATGCGTAAAAAATATGATGTCATGTCAGATGCAAGTTGGTGGGCAGCAGTGGCAGCACATGATAGTGTTATACAAGGATAGCACGGAAAGATGTGTTCGTGTAAAGTGTTACATGAAGGTGTTATAACTCTGCAACGTGTAGTGGTGCTGGAAAGTCATGGAGAAGGTCAAAAAAAGAGTGAGGTTGGGAAAGGCAGAAAGAGAGTTACACGTTGGAAGATAAACTGAAACAGAACCTGACCAACACGCTCTAGTTTCTTTGTAAAATCAGTTCTTGTCTAATAAATCAAATGAGGATATATACTGACGTGTAAAGATGAGTGAAATAAGATTACAAATATGACAGCAGATCCACTAATGAGACAGCTTGGTATATAAAAAAATAATACAGCTTCAATATGCGTAATGCTTCTTTCTTTTCATCAAAGTAAAACGTTTGGCAGAAGAAGAAATCGAGATGTAAGATACTTTTCCGCTTTCATTTACCGTAGTGGTTTTCGATGTAAAGAGTTGATATGCAATGCTGCGTCTGACATGAAGGAAAAAATGTATATATATATTAATGAACATCACCATCATACTATTCATAAATTTTCTGTATTAAAAATGGTATGATTTATATTGTATAGATATAAAATTTGCCCACATACTCATACACACACACACTCACCCACCCACACACACACCATTACTAACATAACATTTCCACTACAATACCCAAAAACATGATTACCTGAATGTTATTGGACTCCAGCAAGGAACACTGTACAGATCCATGCTCCTGTCCAGTTATTTATTTATATATTTATCAATTTTTTCCAACAATGAACTCTAAACCTCGGTAGCCTCTTTCCCCTTTAGTGCAGTTATGAAACAGCAAAACTGATAAACTACTGGGATGTAATGATAATAATAATAATATTAACAACCATCATCATCATCATCATCACCAGGTTTAATGTAAGCGAGTAGTGTTTACCTCCCTCCCTCCCTCTCCCCCGCTGCAGCCACCCCTCTAAAGCTACACCAACGCCCGACTCACTGTGATGTTGATTAATTTGTGTGAAATAGAATAGGAAAATGGACCAAAGTGGGAACTGTGATTGTGGACCGAAGAGTCATGTTGTTACCTCCCCCTCCTTCCCTTCCCACCCTCACCACACCTCCAACACACACACACACACACACACAAACATACATGCACACACCCATGTAAAAGGAAAAGTAAATGAAAAACAAATGTGAATGTTAAATGTAAAAATGTAAAAGTTAAATTCAACTCGAAAAATCAAACACGATCTC
This sequence comes from Metacarcinus magister, assembly GCA_029783475.1. Lineage (NCBI taxonomy): Eukaryota > Metazoa > Arthropoda > Malacostraca > Decapoda > Cancridae > Metacarcinus > Metacarcinus magister. The sequence continues at coordinate 6,147,218 of JAPQNM010000046.1, forward strand.
CATTCAATTACTGGACAAGGACAAAAAAAAAAAAGTATATATATATATATATAATGCATCACAAACGAAAGTGTCTTGCTGTCTCTATATATATTTTTTTCAAGCGATGAATGGATAATGAAAACCTATTCACTCTTCATTTTTATCAACACAAAAACGCATTACTAGTAAATCAACGTGGCATTTACCCGATCCCATCTCTCTCTCTCTCTCTCTCTCTCTCTCTCTCTCTCTCTCTCTCTCTCTCTCTCTCTCTCTCTCTCTCTCTCTCTCTCTCTCGTTTTTCCCTTCGTTTGACCTCAACACCATTTAACTTTCTTCATCAACCACCACTCCGGTTCTGATCCAACGCACAGGCCACTCCAGAACCACTCCACCTCACCTCACCTCACCTCACCTCACCTCACCTCACCTCACCTCCCACTCCACTCCCCTCCCCCACTCCATCCCTATTGCCTCCACCACACTGAGCTATGGTCGTCACACACAACCTTTGAACACTTCCACTATATTACTTTAGGAAGAGGGTAGCTCCAATGTTCCTCTTTAAATGTTTCCTCTTCTCTCTTTTCCCCTCTTTTACCTCCCCCCCTCCCTCCCTCCCTCCCTCTCTCCTTCCCTCCCCTCGTCGACCCAGTAAACGGATTATCTCAGCGTTTGTACATCTCTCTCTATATATCTTTCTCTTTCTCTCTCTTTTCCCTCCCTCTGCCTGTGTCTTTCTACCGTCGTTTACCACATCGGGTCAGAGTGGAATTTTCATCACCCTGTTGCAGCTTCTCCTCCTCCTCTTCCTCCTCCTCCTCCTCCATAAAGAGATTCCATGTAGTTGCATTCTTTCTTCTGTTTCTTCCTTTCCTGCCAGCCTCGGATGGAGGGAGTGGTGGGTGTGGAGAAGCCTTTGTCTTTACTATCCTGTGCCTCTCACTTAACATCAGATAGTGTTGCTTATCTCAAATAGTCTCGTCTGGTAAGGGCCAACAGGTATGCTGCTGTTTGTTCTTGCGTTGTGCTCCTTTGTGGTGTCCTCCTCCTCCTCCTCCTCCTCCTCCTCCTCCTCCTCCTACAAGGTAATTAACGATGGAAGTCAAGGAGGCCCAACTTTTACAAGCGGCCACTGAAGGTTTTACGGGATGTCCTCTAAAGATCATGATGATTAATTAAGGTGAAAGGTAAATATACGAGTCCTCAAGAGTGCGGTGAAGAATGTGTGTTAAAATGCATCGGGAAGGTGGGATGAATTGCCTGTTATATTCACCTTGAAAAACAGTAATGCAGGCAGGCAGGCAGGCAGGCAGGCAGCAGGCGAGGGCAGCCCGTGGGATGAAACTTGACGTTCATTAAAACTTTAACGGCGCGTGGCAACAGCAGCAGCAGCAGCAGCAGCAGAAAGGTAATGAAGAGACAGAACTTCCCACATAATGACGACGATAATAATAGAATAATAGATAATAATAACAATACTACTAAGAACTATCCTATATATAATTTAGTTGAGGAGAATTTACATATGCAACGAAATTCAGGTATTATATAGATAGTTTCTTTCTATAAGAGGTCTGCCAGTCATCCTTTGCAGTTAAATATTGGTCCACTGCAATACGAAGCCAACACCTGCATGTGATAGACGGCTGACAAGGTGATATTTGACACGTTTATCGTACTAAATTATACAATATCAGTTATTTTTATCCCATTCGATTTTTATTTTCATGATGGGGAATGCATAAAATTTTAACGAACGTGTTGACATTGAGCTTCGTTTTATTCCATTACTTATCAATCATAAATTCGTCACGTGAATCCTTTATTGGCCTCAAAACCAGTGGATCTTTTCAATATTTCAATGATAAAATTGCTCTTCGCTTCCCATCCAGGCGGCGCATTTGAATGAGGAAATATATTTAACCAAGGAAAAATATCATTCAAAACCTCATCATTTCATTTTGTTTGTGTGTTTAATGTTGTGGAAAAAGGTTCTGTCAGCTGATGTGAGTATGTCATTTATTTACCTTCATTATTACGGCTTTATTAATGCAAATAAACATATGATTTACGTCCAAAACAGTGTTGCCCTAACTTGCTGCTAACCTAATGATTAAAAAAAAGAAAATGTAGATGATTCCTTAATTATAAAAACTATATATACAATGATGACGTTTGTCCCGTTCATTATCCTGTCGTTTACAATGTTGTCTTAAATAAAACAGACTAACTTCTCAAAGATCAAAATATTTTCCTCTTCAACGTTAGCAATAGTTTCATCCTTATACGCTGCAAGGTACTCCATAAACGGTTCACTTGTTTTATCCGCATGTGTCTGTCATCGACATTCTATTGATGAGGTGAATGACAGGAAAACAAAAGAAACAGGCAGACAGACGGCCAGAAAGAGAGATTGATAGAATGTTGACAGATAGATATAATGTTGACAGTACATAGATAGGATGTTCCCTTCACTGACTCGTTCGGTTTTGTAGTGTGTGGGACGTGAGGCGCCTCGGAGTACCCTGGAAGGAAGGGATGAAGGAGAGCGAGGGAGGGAGGGACAGGGAAGAATCAGAAAAAGGTATCTAAAGGTAAAACATGGAAAAATAAAGAATGATGTTTGGAATATATATTTGTGATTTGTAACACACACACACACCCACCCACACACACACACACACACACACACACACACACACACACACCCACCCACACACACACACACACACACACACGAATAAAATGCTTGAAGACAATATACTAAGTCAATTAGCATCAGAGCCAACCCTTGCAGATAATATGCATCTCGCCTTAGCCAGTCAGCTTCACTTCATCAATAATGTTGTTGTTGACGGACATCCTGGGTCTTGTAATAAAAAACTAGTACGTGCTGATACAAATATAATGATTAATACACTCGAAATTGAGATTTGGTGTTGAATTTCAGAAGAACCAAAAATCTCAGACGCGCTGTATAACACATGCATTTCCTGGAAACAGTTCAGGTTGATGAAGCTCGGATCACATTACAAAAACTTTAATTACTATCACAACAACGTAATTGCATCCTGTACTGTGTGAAAATATCCATCAAAAAAGATGTCCTCCTCGGCTTCACAATGGAATTAAACGATGGTTCCAGGTGAGAAATAGGTTATACAAACGTAGAAAAACACATAATTCGTCTGGAAACTCGGAATACACAGACGCCACTTGGAGTTTGTAGTGTAATGTAGGCTGGCTCACCATGCACAAGACATAACCAAATTAGAATGTGTCCAGCGTGGGGTTACGAAGCTGATATCTTCTCTGCGTAATAAATCTTATATGTGGAAACGGTGGCACGACTGAACTGTTTTTTTTATCAAACAACGTCGCTTACGAAATTTCTTTTTTCTGAAATACTTTTAAAATTTACGAATGTTAACGCAAATTATGTTTTCATCTGATGACTTTCATAAACAAGGAGTGACAAAGTAAAACCAAGATGTAGATATATACATATAAGCAGTAGTAAAATCTACTTTACCAATGAATTTCCTGGTGCAGTGTAACAAAATTAGTTCTTGAAAAAAAAACTTAATCCAGCGTCTTGTTGTGTTTATACTTCTGACTGCATTGACTTCTGATTGCACTTCCTTTCCATAACGTTTGCTTTTGATAGAGTTTACTTTGAGTTATAGACAGACAACATGTGGTGTGTGTGGTTTAAGTTTCTCTGTAATCTATGCAATTCTCTTTATGTAATCTCTGAAATTCTTCCCTCTATACATACCTATCAGTCATTCAATTTATTTACGTCTATATTTATATCTATAACATCATCGTCATCAACAGCCTCTATGAGTCCACCGCAGGACAAAGGTATACACGTGATTAAACAATTGTATTCATATCGGAGTTGCAACCTGATCCTCCCTTTGTTGGGGCCCACAGTGAGGGGCGCGGCAAGCTAATTGACCATTGCAATACCACACAGCCGCGCACACTCACTCACTCACTCACTCATACAAAAACATCAAAGTCCTGCACCATACACACTACTTGCAGTTCCCATGCAATCTCTCTCTCTCTCTCTCTCTAAAAGAAGAAAGAAAATGAAACATACACACACACACACACACACACACACACACACCAGGGATGGACACCACAAACGAAAATCCACTTTCACGAACACCTTTCCGCATATCCTAACCCTCATTTCCACAATAGCTAATCCACAAATTTCTTGACACTTCTTATAGGAAAAAAGAAAGATTAAAAACACAAACTTCTTAAAAAAAAAAAAATAATAACAAATAACTATAGATGGCAAGATGAACTGATAGAAAAAAAAAAGGAATACATATAGAGAAACGATTACACTGCCTAAGAAACATAAATCTAACCATACAAAAGGGTAGACAAAAAACACATGGACGGAACAGAGCGATAGATAGATAAAAGGAAGACAAATTATTATGACCCAAGAGCTTAGACAAGACGACAGGACGCGGGTCATCGAGACGTGAAGAAATTGGTGAAGCAGAAGACGACAACGAAGAGCTTATGAGAAAAGTTGAGCAAGAGCGAGAGAGCGAGAGAGAGAGAGAGAGAGAGGAGAGAGAGAGAGAGAGAGAGAGAGAGAGAGAGAGAGAGAGAGAGAGACTGAGACTGAGAGGAAGAGAGATACTAAACCAAAGGAAAATAACAAGTGAGTGAGAGAGAAGATGAGAAAACTTTGGAAGCGAAGCGAGAAAACAAAGTAATTCTCAATCAGAAGATATCTATATTTTATCACATTTTTGGAATTTATGAAAAACAACATAACAATTTTAGAATGAATGATATATATGTATAAAAAAAAAAAGTATACAGACCCACTTTCATGAAACTTTCCTTTTATTTCTAAAGTTTTTTTCTCTCCTACCAATTCTCAAAAGTCGATTGTGTTTTAATGCCTTTCTTGATGTCAACAATACCTCTATGAATGCCAATGAAGCAATTTCTCTACAATCCTGAGAGAGAGAGAGAGAGAGAGAGAGAGAGAGAGAGAGAGAGAGAGAGAGAGAGAGAGAGAGAGAGAGAGAGAGAGAGAGAGAGAGAGAGAGAGAGAGAGAGAGAGAGAGAGAGAGAGAGAGAGAAATAGAGAAAGATACGACAGGTACGAAAATTCTACAATCCCCGTCGTGCTTGGTTATTCAGTTGGTCCAATACTCAACCAAAAAATGAGACCACAGGACGAAGGGGACATCAGAGTGAGGAGGACTTGTACAGAGCTTGCCAGTAAAGAGGATAAGGGAGTGAAGATACTAAATGGGCTTTGTGGCCGGGCACCGAAAATTGATATTGGAGTGCAAGGTCGATTCAACAACTCCATTCCTCTACAAGCTGCCTTCCTTTTTCCCATCAAGAGGCTTAAATCTTATTCCAGCTCAGTGATATATCTTCTGCTGTGCTTCCATGCCTCGCCTACGTGCCAGGTTTATACAATTAAGAAATAGTGTACTGTGGAACCCCATTACAAAGTTAAAACACAGGTAAGCACACATGAAGCAGTGCCTTGTGCAAAAAATAAAGAGAAAAATCATGAAACATTCCCTTTCCTCCCCCTATCGCACTGGGCCAACGCGCCACGGTGTGAAAGAAAACGGTAATTTGTGGGGCACTTCAAGCATCGTCGCCGCGCACCCTTACACACGGAGGGAGGAGAAAATGTGTCATATTGATGCCCTCATTACACCCCGCCGTCCCCCTCCCCCTTAGTGGATGTTCAGGCAGCATCGTAGGACAGATGTTTGTTTCCCATCGCTCTCACGGTGCAAGGATGTGGAGAACAGGAACTTGGGTGTATCATTTTATAATTTAGTGTATGTTATGTTATCTCTCTCTCTCTCTCTCTCTCTCTCTCTCTCTCTCTCTCTCTCTCTCTCTCTCTCTCTCTCTCTCTCTTTCTCTCTCTCTCTTTCTTGATATATTCTCCTCGTCCTTCCGCTCCTTGACTAACTCATTCTCTCTTATCCTTCCTCCATTTATCTCCGGTGCCACGACTCTGCCTCCTACTCCCTTCCTCCTTTCTCTCTCTCTCTCTCTCTCTCTCTCTCTCTCTCTCTCTCTCTCTCTCTCTCTCTCTCTCTCTCTCTCTCTCTCTCCACAGTATCACACACACACACACACACACACACACACACACACACACACACACACACACACACACACACACACACACACGCACACGTACTTATGTATGAGCCAAAGGAAGGAGTCAGGACCACAGTCGCCAACATGAGTCTTGACGTGAGGCATAAGAAGCTCTGGAGCGTGAGATAATGGAGGAGGAGGAGGAGGAGGAGGAGGAGGAGGAGGAGGAGGAGGAGGTGAAGAAAGGGGAAGGGGATGAGGAAGGAGCGTGATAGCAGTAGTGTAGACGTCACTAGTGGCCTGACATCGCTTGCCAGGAAGTAGTGGTAGCAGTAGTGGTAGTGACAGTAGTGGTAGTGACAGTAGTGATAGTCTGGTCTAAAAGATTTCCATGATTTTTTTCATAGTACATGGTTGGCCTTCCTTTCCTGACAGCCATGGCTAGTGGGAGAAGTCTTCACCCTTACTATCCTGTATCCTTCACTCCTCCTCCTCTTCCTCCTCCTCCAGAAAGGCAGTCAGTTCTCATTTTTGACTAAGAGTCCACCAGCTGCTTCCACCTTCTGGCTTTTAAGATCTTCATTCCTTCTACTCCTCTTCCTCTTCCTCCTCCTCCTCCTCCTCCTCCTCCTTCTCCTCCTCCTCCTTATGTTATATTGTTTTTAAAATCGTTTCCTATACAACATAATGGTTATACTTGGGTTCATACTAATATTGGTTGTCATTCTGCAACACAGCTGGCTCAATACAGCTTGTTATTGCCTATTGAAGATGTACAAATTTAATTCAAATCATTGTTCACGTTTTTGTGACGGAAATTAAAAAAAATTTTTTTGGGCCGGAAAATGTCGACCAAAATTCACGTCAAAAACATTAACGCCATTTTACTGTAAAAATATTAGTCCTAGAGCAAAGATGTATAGAGACTAACTTGTACAGTTTAACAAGTTATATCAGTTGGTGCAATATTCTTCCCTATATCTTCAATAACTTTGGAGATAATAAGGAAAAAAGTAATGTTTTTTGAAAAACATAAATGTGACATTTTTTCAATTACTTACATTCAATTGTCATCATACTAAAGCTCAAAAGAACCGCCGTTTACTGCTCTTTCTTTAGTACTCTTCATTTTTTTTGTAAACCTCATACTTTTCGAGTTATTAAATAAAATGTGAAATTAGAAAAAAATCTAAGGGGTGACAATTTTCAAATTTTCAAATCTCACAAAAATAAGTGTATAGAGGTTCTAGTGCATGAGAAACACGAATCTGGACTCCATTTTATGATTCGTATAATATTAACCAGTAAAAAGTAGTAGTTATTATACTATTATGTTGAAAGATTCGTCCCTGGCCACACGGACAGCCTCGTTAGGTCCAGTAGGACTGTTGCTGTCTGTTCTTACTTTGTATTTTGTACTTTGTATATATAGAGAAATCAGGGGACAGGCAAGGGACTATAAGGGAAATGGTATCATGAATATGGGGAGTGTCTAGGAAGTGTCTGTGAGAAGGCCTCTGATGGCACGGTTCTCCAGGAATTTAGATTAAAGGGCAGGACACTCAGAAGGGAAGACGAGGGTGTGAGAGTGATGGTGGCGGAGAAGAAGGGTGGAGGAGGGGAAGGGTGGAGTAGGTACCTATGCAGTTGAAGAAGAGGGAGGAGGGTAGATGAGATGGAGTGAAATAACATGAGACAGTGGGAAGTGATGTGGGAAAGGTGATATTTAAAGGAGGAGGAAGTGGAGGAAGAAGATGAAGAGTAGGAAGAGGAGGAGAAGAGGAGCAAGGAGAATATCTTGCTCTTGATGTGTAGAACAGTGTTAAGTTGGAATGAAGAGAAAGATGTTAGATGCGAGAGGAAGGAGTGGAGACGGGAATGGAGTGAAGTTTGGCAAGGTGATGATGGTGGTGGTGGTGGTAGTAGGGTGGTGTGGTTGTAGTATTGGGTAGCGTCCAGATGATGTAGGCGTGTTATGAGGCGGAACAGACGGCGGTACAATGTTCGGATGTAGTAATTGATAGTGTTAAGTTATTAGGATAGTGTTGGGTTAGGAAGATTGTCTGAGGTGATGTGAAATGTCAAGATGATGTGTGTTGAGATGCTGCAGGAAGGTAACAATGATTGATGGTCGTATTAACATGCTTGGAGACAGACCGTTTCCTTGCCACGAGTCAATCCAAGAAATTCAGTGACATAAGAAAGAATACAAAACGGTAAAATACAAGAAAAGAAAAAAAAAAAACCGATGGAATGAAGTAAGCTAGACACAAAAATTGCCTTACGTCACTGGATTCACAAATATTACAAGGAATTTAATACACAAAACACCAATTACTATACAACCAAACAACACTCCATTTTCATCTTCACACGAGGAAAACCACGCCAAGCCACGCCACGCCACACAATTCCCCCAGATAAGAGCGTTAGGAAGACAACAAAAGGACTACAGTTTGAAGAGAGTCAGTAACAGAAGTGTGCTGGAGTGTAGCAGTGTGGATGCGTTGGCGGAAGAGTGTCGTACAGGAAATACCATGACACAGTGGAGGGCTTTGGGGAATGTGACAAAGCTTTTTCACCCTCAACTTCCTCCCTGATAGAGACCAGACAATACCGCCATTCACCTCCCTCGCTGGTAAGTGGAGGGTGGACGAGTGGACGTGTTGGAAAAAAAGAGATAAAAAACAAGCTGCAGCGAGTGGCAACAACAAGAAAGAGATGCTGTTGTTAGAGGGGGAAAAAAAAGAGAAAAAAACAAAACTTTAACTTCAAACAAAAGAGTGTTGTTTTTCAGGATTGTAGTATGCAAAAAGAGTGAAGGTATAAATATAACCCCGTTTTATGTTAACTTTTAATCGTGATAACAAAAACGGATGACAAGAATACTTCGGAATGATGCACGCACACTGTATAACAAAGATCAAAACAATATTTCCAGGATGATTATAACTGTAATGCATCAATTTATATAACAATGACATTTCTTTTTGGTCTCAAGAATATCAGTAGAATAGAGTAATGCTTTTAAAAAATATACTTTCGCTATAAGCTAACATGCCTTCTATTGCTTGCTTATCCTTTGTTCTTATGTTATTTTGCTGTTTCTCTCCCATTCTTCTCCTCCATCTCTTCCTCATTCACCTCCTCGACGTGGCCTTCCTTCGCCCTCTTGTCTAGACGAAGACCTCTCAGTGGCCTTAGAGAGCCTCGTGGCCTCCTCAGGGAGCACAAAGTTTCCTCTCTCTCTCTCTCTCTTCTCTCTCTCTCTCTCTCTCTCTCTCTCTCTCTCTCTCTCTCTCTCTCTCTCTCTCTCTCTCTCTCTCTCTCTCTCTCTCTCTGGGTGACGCTGCAGCTGGTGGGTTAATAGGAATCGAGATGGGAGGTGGATGGCAGCTGCATGAGGAGGAAGGTGGGTGATTATAGTGGTGGTGGTGGTGGTGGTGGTGGTGGTGGTGGTGGTGGTGGTGGTGGTGGTGGTGGTGGTGGTGGTGGTGGTGGTGGTGGGGAGAGACATGGGTGATGGCGGATGGGATGTAGAGAGAAAATGTTGAAGAAAAGAGGAGAGGAAACAGGAGGAGGAGGAGGTGAGGGTGACCCAATGATGATGACCTCTTCCACTCAGGTCAATTGGCTGACCCGACATGATGGGGTGAAAGGAGCCAATGGGAAGCTTTCATCTATTACGTCGAGTCTCCGTCAGGCCTCAAAATTGTGAACTAAAGGTAAAGGGAAAAAATAACCAGGCAATAAGGTAAGTGAATGGATATATAAATAAGGCAAATTGCTTTTAAATGAGGGTGAATACTGAGTGTGAGAGAGAGAGAGAGAGAGAGAGAGAGAGAGAGAGAGAGAGAGAGAGAGAGAGAGAGAGAGAGAGAGAGAGAGAGAGAGAGAGAGAGAGAGAGAGAGAGAGAGAGAGAGAGAGAGAAAAAAAAATGGAATAAATTAATAAAATTTTTCCAACTCTTTCATGTGAAGCAAATTTCGTTAAAAGTTGCCTTCGTTTTCTGGTTTTTTTTCGGTTCCTTACACAGCATGACACACACACACACACACACACACACACACCCCCACACACACACACACACATGCTGGAAACTTGTCATGTCAATATTAATTACTACACACGATTTTATTCTCATCAACTAGCCTTCCTTCCCTCTTCCTCTCACCATCCCTTCGTGCTACTTCCTAATACCCTTGAACGAGAAAAAAAATTACCATTCTTCACAACAACTAATGGGATGTGATGTGAAACCATAACACGCAAACATTATTTATATTATAGTTTAGCCTCGAGACTCGCTGACGAACTGGTAGAAAACGGGCGTAGTAAAATGGCTTGTGACCTAGTTAGAAGCCTTTGATCAGTGTATAAACTCATTATTACCTTCATGTTGCTAATTGATCATTTCTACATGCCACTTTTGCTGCCTCGATGCAAGCAGGAACACAATATTTAACACTTACATTTCTACACCTTAATCACTGTGCTGTGTTGAAAATCCAGGTACAACGTCATTACCATTTGTATATAAACATTATGAATACAATGATTGCTCTGTTTATTAAGTATTATTTCTCGCTCGACCCTCACCACATCATTACTAACTTCGCAGGATTAACAGGAAAGTTTCAAATCACGTGAATACATTGTTATGCCAAATCAATATGAACTTTAGACGAGAATCCTACTTGGCAGCAAAAACACAACAACGCCCAAGCAAAAAGATATGAGATGTGGCGCGAAAAGAATCAGTAAGAGCAATATTTACCAAAACTTTCCGCACGCAAACCTTCATTAAAAACCTTCTTCACATAGCATATCCAAGGAGGTAAAAGCTACGACACATGATCGTAGTGTCGTAAACAAACAGCCCTGTCATGGAGTGTCGCAGACTGTACTCGGTGGCTTGTGTGTCCTTATATTAAATTTCTCATTAAAAAAAAACTTAAGATATTTTTAAGACGTGTAGAACTTGGTGCAATGAGCTGCATTCTTTCGTTAAACTTATGTTGGAGGCAAGAACTAGGAAAGTATAATGTGTGTGTAGTATTTTTATGTGTGTATGTAAAAAAATGTTAAGAAGTCCAGTAAAGAAGACTGAAAAAATAGGAGGAAGTGAAACTTGTGAAAGAAGCATATTAAAACATATAGGAAGGAAGAAAATAAAAAATAAACAAATTAAAGAAACAAAACGAAAAAAAGTGATGATAGTCATAAGTTGCTCTGTGATGCAGAGAAGTGTAACGATAGTTATCAAAGTAGAAGAGGAGAAGGAAGAGTATAAAGGAGTACAAAGGAAAAACAAAAAGCAACAGTCTTAATGGATCTAACACACACACACACACACACACACACTCACTAAGTATATATAGGTCAATAATAGAGATATATAAGAAAAGAACGCTCACCCTTGAGAGGCCGCACATCACACTGAACCATTCATTCATCGACAGCCTCGCGTCGCCGCCATTCTGCGACCAACATCCGGTTTACTGTGTAACACGGCATCACGTTTTCTTTGCGGCCATTGGTGTGCCGCCTCCCCTTTGTGGAGTCTCGGAAGGCCAGGACGGAGTGACTTGCTTCTAGGTATTCAAGGAAGCAATCCTCAGGTTCTGCCAGACGCCTCCTGCTGGGGCAGGACCTGCTCCACACACCCGTCCACTCTCACTGAGAGTTACAGGTACTTGGAGGTACCCCTCCCCTCTGGGGTGCCTCCTGCTGGGTAAAGTCCTACACCACATACCCGTCTTCTCCCCAGACGGATAGCTGGGGGCACCCCTCCCCCTAAGGGGTGCCTCCTGCAGGGTGAGGACCTACACAACATACCCATCAACTCTCACTAAGAGTGACAGATTCTTAAAGACACTCGTCCTGCTCCTACTGGGAAAGGCAACGCACACGTCCGCTCTGTAATAAGATATGATGCCGCACATCACACTAAACCATTTCATCGTCGACAGCCTCGCGACGCCGCCATTCTGCGACCAACTTCTGGATTGCAGTGTAACAGGTGATCACGTTATCTGTGCGGCCTTTGATGTGGCACTTGCCCTTTTTGGGTCTTTGAGGATCATGCCTGAGTGATGTTCTTCCATCAATACAATGAAGAAGTCCTCAGGTCACGTGAGGTCATCGGTGAACCTGACGGGAATGAGAAGGTGGATGACCTTCTCCCCGACCTCGTCCAGCACAGCAGTAATGTTGACCTAAACTGGGGCAACGCTGGTTTCCTTCAGGCTTGAGTCCTAGTTGACTCTCTTCTTAGCGGCGAACTTGCGGGCCAAGTCGCGTTCCCGCATCGCAGCCTCGGCTCTGCACCGGGCAACCCGTAGCTCTGGTCCCTCTACGGTGGAGTCCTCCTTGACTCTCCTCTTGGCGCCGGCAACGAACTTGCGGGCCAAGTCGCGTTCCCGCATGGCAGCCTCGGCTCTGCACCGGGCAACCCGCAGCTCTGGTCCCTCTACGGTGGAGTCCTCCTTGACTCTCCTCTTGGCGCCGGCAACGAACTTGCGGGCCAAGTCGCGTCCCCGCATGGCGGCCTCGGCTCTGCACCGAGCCACCCGCAGCTCACGCTCGGTGAGCTTGTTTCCCCCGTAGACAAATTTGATTCCAAATGTGTTCATTTTTCGTTATTTTGTTTATGAAAAGATCTCGTTTGAAAAAGTGTTGTCGAATTTGTCTTTATTTTGAAAACGGGATGGTGATGAAGATTTTGATCACATGATTCAAAATTGTGGTACTAAATATGTGTTTATACATTACTTTAGTGAAGAGGAGGAAGAAGAAAAGTGTTGGTTTGAAATGTATGATAAAATAAATGAAAATGGAAAGAGGGAAGAAGAAAAAAAGATGAATACAAAAAAAATAATAACAAAAAGAAGTAGAAAAAGACGACGACGTAGAAGAAAGGAGAACTATTGGTCTTCCTAAGCTGCCTTGTGATGGAATTAAGAGAGATAATACACCTTTCTAATTTCAAGTTAATTAATTTTTGTCCATAATAACGTTGCCTTCCAAAATTCTCCCTTTCCTTACTTATTAATAAACAAAATCACATTATAACCTGATAAAAAAAACAAAAAAGAAGCAATATATACCTCATCTAACGTTTTATCTATCTATCTATCTATCTATCTATCTCTCTTTCTATCTATCTATCATTCTTTCTTTTTACATTTTATTTATGCATGACAATGGAAAAAAAACCCTCGTGTTATTTCCATGTTAAGTGTAATTTTAGACGCAATTTTTTTTACATACCACAACTAACGTGAACAACAAACAGTTTGCAGGAGAGAACTTTACTTTCATCCCTTCATCCTTTCATCCAATTGAAATACTTTACTTGACATCAACATTGGATTCTTTCTGAAGGGAAAAAAAAACATGTTTCAGGCACACCAATGACGAGTAAAACAAACAGCAGGAAAACAAGAATTTTATACGTGCCTATCCGTCTCTCTATCAATAACACACACACACACACTCTCTCTCTCTCTCTCTCTCTCTCTCTCTCTCTCTCTCTCTCTCTCTCTCTCTCTCTCTCTCTCTCTCTCTCTCTCTCTCTCTCTCTCTCTCAAGTTGGTCACGCCTCCCTCCGGATGTCCCACCTCGCACGTCGCTTACAGATTTAAAGTTTCCATGTCACGGTTTCGAGACAAAAGTTGGTGGAGGCATCAGGGACACGTTTCCGCTAACTTGGAATTTTGAGTCTGTATTTGAAACTCGGTTGTGTATTGATAGTAAAGATAAACTGCACTGGCTTTTACTTGAAGACGTGAAGAAACTACACTTTTAATCAATACACTCCTGCGAGGCCTTGACATTTTACTTTTTTCTATCAAATAATAATAATAATAATAGTGTTGTGAGAAAAATTTCTTCTATTTGCTTTGTAGGAAAGAGGGATGATTGCAGAGGCGATGGCAGGAACAAGATGTGGGTGTAGAAGATGAATGAAGAGTAATAATAACTTGGATGGAAGGTGGTGGAGATGAGTAGGAGGAGAGAGACGAGTGAGGGAGATGATGAGTAAAGTCTTTGGAGTGAGTTGGAAATGTGAGGGAGTAAAGCGGAGATGAGATACAACGCAAACATGACGACAAATGAAAACTGGAAAATAAGGAAGAAATGGAAGAGTGAGGCAAGCAGGCAGGAAGGAAGGCAAGGAAGGAGGAAAGCATGAGAGCCACATCGCTGACTCAGACTCTTGGGGCAGAACCGTGAAATTTGATAGCTCTCCACCTCTAGGAAGACCCCTCCGCCCCCAGTCACCCCGTCCAGCCCTGCCCAGCCCGGTCCTGCCAACTCGTCCTGTCGTATCCCGCCCCATCTCATCAACGCCGCCTAACAAAGAGCTGCATCAATCCGCCTGAGTGATCTTAAATATTTGAGATTACATATTTGTCGTGGAAGATGTGGATGAAGGGATGTTAAGAGAGAGAGAGAAAAAAAAGGCAGTGCAAGGTAGATAGATGAAATATTTTGAGTTTTAATGTATGTAAAGTATGAAGGTGAGGTAATAGTGACGTTTAAAAGATTGTTATTTGAAATGTGGAAAGCTAGTTAAAGACGATGGTATTAAAGTAATGTGTGTGTGTGTGTGTGTGTGTGTGTGTGTGTGTGTGTGTGTGTGTGTGTGTGTGTGTGTGTGTGTGTGTGTGTGTGTGTGAGAGAGTGTGTATGCGCACGTGCAGACTGACATCCCTCTATACATGCATGAAATTCTAGCTCCTACATGTCAAAAGAAAAAGAGAAAAAAAACATCGCTATTCAAATAATCTGTGACACTGACATAAAAGCGAGTCAGATGTGGAGAGCCACGCTAGAGTTGCAGTGCTGTCGAGAGGTCGATAAGCTCCCCTTCAAAGTGGAAAGGGAAACTTTTCTTTACTAATATTATACAACAGAAGAACAACACCTGATACTCAGTTAAAAGATGACTTGTTTCTACAAATTGTACACACACACACACACAGTTACGAGAGCAAGTGTAGAATGTGCAAGACACATGTAAAACAATGTGAGGTAAAGAAGTATTACAAAGCAGGAACTAACGAGCTTGATTTCATTCAGTAAAATTACAATTTATGTATGCGAAACAAGTGAACACACGCATACACACACGCACACACGCACAAGCAAATACACACACACATACACACACACTGCTTGGTAGCTCAGTGGAGAACGTCCCAGCCTGTCAATCAGCAGACTGAGGTTCACGTCTCACTCAAGGTGGAAAGTTTACACTGATGATCGAGCAGTTGTGAAAGAGGATCGTACTCAAACCACACACAAACACACTCTCTCTCTCTCTCTCTCTCTCTCTCTCTCTCTCTCTCTCTCTCTCTCTCTCTCTCTCTCTCTCTCTCTCTCTCTCTCTCTTCTTTCTCTCCCTCCCTCTCATGTCTCATAGTTTGTTCATGTGACAGGACATGATATTGGGTGATATAACTTCGGAATAACAACAATCGAGACTAATTGGACATTAAACTTTAGGGAAAGAATCGCTTACGTACCCAGAGCGATCATGCAAGGCGGTAAAGCAGGGAGTGAAATTATTTAGTCTTCCGAATTCCTTAACTCAGAGAAACAACGTAGAAAGATAATGAAAGCGAATCGATGTACTTAGGTTTGTAATAATATCTTCATGCTTTTGTGAAGAGTGTGGAAAATATTTGAATTGTTGACAGAAAAAGACGGGTAAATATTTTGGAGCTATTTTATTTTTATCAATTTTTTTTGTTGTTGTGAGAAGTTGAGCATCGATACGTATAATAATTCAAAGTCTCGTTCGTTCTGACCCAACCCTTGTACACACCTCCAACGTTTGACAACAACTTTAGTCCTGCTCAGTAGCTGGGGCTTGTCTAACTGTAATGGTTCCAGGATACAAGCAAAGCACATGATCGAAGCCTTTGTGACGTTGTTAGAGTGAAGAAAAAAAATATATGGGATAAAATTTCTCGTGGCCAGCACTCTCCAGGATTGTAGGAGGAGGCGTGGCATTCTGTACAAAGGTGGAGGTAGGCAATGCTGTTCCTGAAGCCAGATGTTCATGAAATAATTAAGTACACGGATACCTGATGTACTCCATTACATATACATATAATAAAGTCTTTGTATAGGTACTAATACTTGACATAACTAATACAGAAAATCATACAACGATACTGTCCATTCCAGAAGTAGGATTCCAGCATACATACAAA
Source organism: Metacarcinus magister (assembly GCA_029783475.1). NCBI lineage: Eukaryota > Metazoa > Arthropoda > Malacostraca > Decapoda > Cancridae > Metacarcinus > Metacarcinus magister. The sequence continues at coordinate 6,163,556 of JAPQNM010000046.1, forward strand.
ACGCGGTATAATCATTAAGCTTTTCAAGGCTGATCGGGAGCTGTGCAGGACAAAGAAACGTGAATTATTTAATGACTCAATCGATTCCTGTTCATCGCTGGTGTTCAGTATGACACTGTACTCGCGAGCTGCATCAGTGACTGGCCTTACTGATATACCACCACTGTTACATCACGGGGTCTGTTTCCTTACATACAGTATAAGAGTTAGCAATAGTTTTAGTGATAAATGATCTATATATGGAAGCCACAGCCACCGTCCCTTTGTGTCTGGTTGCTGTCTAACACTAGATTACATATTGCACAGTGAGCGCGAGTTATCTTTCTCTCTCTTTTGCTCTATCTTCTTGTTTCTCTCTCTTCCTGTTTTTTCTTCTACCTCTTCTTTTCTCTCTCTCAACACACACACACACACACACACACCACACATATATTGCTTTCTAGGTCTAGCTGGCCATCAAATCTAAACATAATAAAACACAGTAATGACTATGTTTATGAGTTTCCGAATCACGTACAATGGTATAGGAATATCTACCTTGGTCACCCTCTCAATACCACGCACGTAAGATTCCAAACACCACGATATCCTTTTATATATTATCTACCCAGAAAATCCTTTAGGCAGACATAGCTATACGCCTCACTCACTCACATTACGTCTGGCCATTACTCATCCATTCCCGTCACAATGCTACCGTATAACACTACTTTCTGCTTATGGTTGTCTTAGAATATTTCCAGTCCCGTTTACTATACACGGTCAGCTAAACACACTCTGCCACCCTAACACGATACTCCGCCACCCTACCACCACATTCTGCCACCCTACCACGCCATTCCACCACCCTGCCACACCCAGCCCAACCAATATATCCCGTCAATCCACCGTGTCCCTCCCATCCATTCACTCTAGATGCCCCTCATCCCACTGCCTTCTAAAAAACTCCAATATGATATCATCACAGAAAATCCTTACCATTCTCGGTTTTTCCAATGACACACATACACGTACACACACATACATACATACACATACATACACACATCCACACCCACACACGCACGTACATCCGGGTGTTAGTGTATAATATAAATTCCTTACACACACAATTTCCTATGTCGGCATGTTTCGAAGCCAAAGCTCTTGTTTGAATGAAATGTTTTCGTATATTCTTTATATTCTTAATAACACTCCACCGTGGCCTCCTGATCCCACGGTCTTGTAATTAATTTGTATGACTTGTAATTTATTTTCTTTTTGTCTTTTTTTAAATGTATAAAATGTAATCTTCTTGTCCTTTGTACTTGTATTTTCTTTATTATTTATGTTAGGAGTCTGACGTCGTTATAACTTTTCTTTTTCATTGACATTCTTCTTTAAGTCGAAGGTCTAAACAACACCGGCATAATTTACCGCTTGACTTCTCTGGATGACGTGAATGCTTTCCATACAATTATTTAATCGGTATATATATATATATATATATATATATATATATATATATATATATATATATATATATATATGTACTTGTGTGTGCCTGTGTGTATGAGTGTGCGTGCGTGCGTGCGGGAGCGAGTGTTCAAATGGTTGTGCATGTCTGCTACTAAATATAAAACCGAGAAGCATATATGTAGTTGTCTTTTTACGTGGCATGTACAGCCCAGCGTGGAGGTGCACGAACCTTTGTAAAAGTTTGCTGCTCCTGCTGACAGGTGAACTGTGTGCTTCGACAGACTCAATTTCCGTTTTTTTCCCCAACGAGTATTGTGCACGTGGCTCCATGTATGTGGTTGTATGCCTCAGTGTGTGTATGTATATGTGTGTATGTATTTGTATGTCTATGTGTTTGTGTGTGTGTGACCAAACTAGCAAGGGGTAACACAAGATTTAGTGCATTATTTTCAATGTTAATGTTACACGAGTCCAAACGTAAAGGGCATGCAACGCCACCACCTGAAATGCGAAACTCAATATTGCACGTTTACCTTTTTTCCAGTAATTCACGTCATTACCATAACAAACAACAACAACAACAACAACAACAGACAGTATAGCGTGAGTGGATATTTGCAGAAATGATTATAACAATTACAATCAACTGCACAAAAAGAATAATTAAGCTGTTAAGCGTGTATAGAGCAGCGCGGTACAGTTTCATGTTCTCACTTCTACACATATCATACTGCATGATGGGTAATTCTTACTCGTCTTTCCACTTGTCACCCCTCAAATCCTATGTTCAACTATGTTAACACCATTTAATAATAATTTATATAATAGTGATAATAAAGGTGGCATTATCAAATCATTAATGTGATAATAAAAAGATCTGTGCATAGACATCTAAAACGAAATAGTGAAAATTCGCAAAAATCATTGTTTCAAGTCATGTTAATAAGCGACTTTTTTTTTACAATCAAACTCTACGGGAATTGTTACCCATATTTCACATAATCGATGAGTTTGTGTGTACATTAAACTCTACGGAAGCTGTTACTCACATTTCAGTTATTTATACAAACGTGAGCCTTCTTATAGTTTTTAAGTGTAAGGGATAACTTGTAAGAAAAAAAAGTATATATTCATTTATAAATATCTAACGAAAAAAAAAAAGAAGTACTTTCATAAAGCATTGTCCAATATTGAGTTTCTGAGGGTGATGGATTGAAAGAAAAAATGTCCGGTGGTGGTAGCTATTAGCGTTATAACCTTGAAGCTGGCTATTCTATTCCTGTAAGCGGCGCGGGAGAACCATCCATTGAGTGGCGGCCGTCCTAGCGTGGCTGAGTGAGGCAAGGCGGGGCGGGGCACCCTCCTCCCTCCAGTACCGCGCGTCTCTCATGCAGCTGCCGGAATCCCTTAAGAGGGCCATTCACTCTTAGGGTCTTCTTGGCTCAGGTCGTTGACCAACGCTCTTCTCCCTTAACACCAGCAAGTCCGTCTTCGTAATAGCTTTTCCCCTTCACCACCACCACCACCACCACCCTCAGCTTCACCCTGCAAGGCTGCCACGAGAATACATCTTCTGAGCATTGTCGAGCAGCAATTTTTTCTTCCTTCGCTGCAAAGAATTTTCATTTTTACATCCATAAATTTAGTATATGAATATTCTCTAACGTTATAAGACTTTTTCTTGATTAAAAACGTTCCCTGATGTATGAAGACGCTACTTATCTTGTTCTACTTTCTTTATATTAAACCTTTAGTGAGAGAAAAATATGGAATATGGGTTCTTGGAAACTTGATCGATATTCCTCTTTTTTTTTCCTCTGTGGACAATGATCTCGAATATCCCAGAGCAGCTGAGTCATTGCAAGAGTCACTAGAGTCATGGCACAGTCACTCAGTCCAAACGGCACATAAATGGCCAATATATGTGTTGGGATGAGGAGGGCCAGTGATCAAGGGTCGGGCTAGGTGCATGGTGAGGGCTAGGGGATGGGATGAACGCTGGGCTGCTGAGCTGAGAGGGCGCGGCAATCAAGCATGTGTGAGGAGTTGGCGTGGATAGGGTGGCGCGAGTGGCTAGTGGGCGCGGCTGGCTGGCAGGCGTGTGTGTGTTTGTGTGTGTATGTGTATGTGCGTGTGTGTGAGCGAGATCGGTGGTGGTTGTCCGAGAGCTCTCAGTGTCCGTGTGACTCCCACAAAGTGAGGTTGGTTCCGCTCCGCTCTCTTCCCGCCCCGATGATCTAGTCCTGTGACACTTTAGCACAGGCACTACCGAGGTCACTGTGCCCGAGCCGTGGCGTTCGTGAGGGTGTGCGCGCGTGTGTGCTAACTGTGCTTACCGGCGGTCCGTGGTGCACACAGAGAGGCGAATTTTTACCTCAACATAGTGGAATACAGTGCGATGGACTGGTTGAAAGGCGGACTATGTTTTGAAATTACCATGGTGACGGGATAACCATTAAATCAGGCGTTAATACATGGATTAGTCTGCATTCTTTATCTCGAATCAGCGGGGTGTGATGGCTAAAAACTACGCCCGTATATGGAACAGAAACTAAAGGTAAGTCAAGCTGAATAACTAGTCATTTCAATATCACTCTGGTATCAATGAATTCTATAACGTTTGTCTTGTGATGGGTTGCACAAAAAAAATATATAAAAACTACAAGATTCAGGTCATTTAACGAGGTCAAGGAACGCCGGTCAGACCTTCTTGGCTATGTTTTCTTACTGAAGTGTGTGTGTGTGTGTGTGTGTGTGTGTGTGTGTGTGTGTGTGTGTGTGTGTGTGTGTGTAAGTATGTGTGTGTATGTGTGTATGTATGTACGAGTGTGTGTGAGTGAGTAGGAGCGTCAAGTGCATGTGCGTGAGTAGTGAGGTTGGACGGCCGGCGGCGTTAATAAAATATAAGTTTCCAGCCTACACACTGGGCCGCCGCCGCCGCCGCCGCCGCCGCCACGCCACGCCACGCCTCGACACACTGACATGATGGCGCGCTGCTTGTCACAAAGTACCCACGAGGCGACGAAACGAAGCAAAACAAAACAAAACAAGCGTGAGGGAACACAATAGTACACATATGTCCTTGCATTCCTAAGATATACAAAAGGTTAGTTAATCAAGTATAGAAACTTATACTTAGGATGTGAAATACTTGGCTACTAACTCTCTCTTACACTCTTACACTCTCTTACTCTCTCTCTCTCTCTCTCTCTCTCTCTCTCTCTCTCTCTCTCTCTCTCTCTCCACAAGATTCAAGACGATGGAGTCAAATGCCCTTAACCGAGAACCGCTCAACCCCACTTCACAAAGCAATAAGAAAAAGCGGTCGCCACCAATCCTCCCTCGTCATTACAGCTCTCCAATCACAAAGCTGGGTTTTTTTTTATTTATTTATTTTATTTTTTTGTCTTTCTTTTCCCCGCGACTGAAATCGATGTGAAGCGGGAAGTCGTATGGAGACGAACGCAACGTAATGGAGTGGGAATCTCTGTTGCGGAAGGTTGTACGCAGCATTCCATCCCATCTCCCTCTTCCATTCCCCTTCACACCTAGTCGTTCTCATCTCGCCCGCCCTCCCCGCCTCCCTCCCTCCCACCTCAGCTCGGCTTGGTTCGGCTCGGCTCGCTACCGTCAAGGCTTTGATTAATGTCAGCTCTCCGTGGCGTTTGTTGTCAGCGGTGGGAAATCTCTCTCACTCTCTCTCTCTCTCTCTCTCTCTCTCTCTCTCTCTCTCTCTCTCTCTCTCTCTCTCTCTCTCTCTCTCTCATGATTGCATATAAAGTAACACAATGAATTCGTTTAAAAACTAACTAAACCACCATCTCCTCCAACAAGGTCTAAGTTAAGGCAATGGGTCCCGGCGCCCTACTGGCTGTTTGACTGCGTTTACGTCTGACTGCATGTATAATTGAGTAAGCTTCTCTATTGCGCTCTCTTAAAGATACGGAAAGACCACCTAGTTTGTACCCTAGGTTTTGTGTGGTCTAGATTTTTGTATAATAATAGGGGATTTTCTCTCTCTCTCTCTCTCTCTTATTCAATACTCCACTAAAAGTCATTCTAGGTGAAAGGAACGCCATTCTCTAGCGTCAGGCACGTCATGTTCTCTATTCAATGACTTATGTCCTCCGTGATTCCCTCTTTTATTTCCTCAGTCGTGTTTATTTCCCTTCCCGCCATGCATGCAAAGTAGAAAGTCCAATGCAGTCTTAGTACCTTGGCAAGTCCACAGTGTCTTTATAGTGCCACGTAGGGTAAAGATTAGAGTTTTCTACTTGTAATCTACCTTTCATGACTGTGTGTTGGCAGAGTAAGCTAGGACAGTGAATTTTTCTGTCTCATTACCACCTTTAGCAGTGACTGAATAGCTATGTGTGTGTGTGTGTGTGTGAGTGGCTCGGTTTGTGTGAAGTTATTTCCTCCGTGGAGTGACGCTCGTGTCAGTGAGGGACAGTTAACACAGTTGTCCAACTCTGCCTTTCAACTTTCCACTCACGGTATGTCTCTCTCGCTCTCTCGATTTCTCTGGCCTAGAATGCAGCCTTTAATAGAAGTTGTTTATCTGCGATCAGTAAGCATTCCACCTGGGTCACTTAACTGGCTTTCTGATGCAATATTAATGAAGGTTTTAACTATGTATCGTTCTATTCATCATTCTACCTACCTACCTATCTACATATCTCTTAATATATCACCAACTATGTATATAATTTTCCATCTATTTATCTATCTATCTTTCTATCTATCTACTAATTCATACATCTATCTATCTACCTAACTATATCTATTACTGTCCTCTAGTATTAGGTCTTCACTAACAGCAGACATTTCACTCCCGCATAACAGATACTAAAAAAAAAATTAAACACGTACTTTCAAATCAGTTAATTACAAATGATCAACAAAAGACAAAATTAAACCATTTAACACGAGTTGTATCGCGTAAAAAAACCTAACACCGGAATACTGAACCGGATCCGAATTGTTCACCATCTCACCAACCGGCCAGATAATGAATGGTCCGAGTCACTTTTCCACTAGTGACTTTCAGAGCCGGAATACAACAGGAGCAGCGGGTTAAATATGCGAACACTAGTAAGGGGACAGGAGGGGAGAGGAAGGAAATTAGCTTTTGGTGTTTGCTTTCTTTGCCTCGCTGCTTTGAACCACACGACCCCTTGCCACTACCCAAGCCAAGTTAAAGAGATAGATTGAGATAGATAAATATAGATAAATCCCTTGATAGAGAGATATGGTTATTTCCTTGTTTTCTATTATCCTTCCTTTCCTTTCTGTCTCTAGTTCATTCATCTCTTTTAGTCTTTCTTCCTCTCTCTTTAATTTGATCTCTATTTGTACTTCCACATATTTTCACACGAACACCAAACTCTACTTCTTTTTATCAAGGCCAAACTTTCCCTTGATGGTTATTCGAGTGGAATGAATAACGATGTATGCAAATAGTGAAAACAAAGTGATGAGTGGAAGTGGATTGAAATAAAAAGTGTGTGTGTGTAAGCGAGAGAGAGAGAGAGAGAGAGAGAGAGAGAGAGAGAGAGAGAGAGAGAGAGAGAGAGAGAGAGAGAGAGAGAGAGAGAGAGAGAGAGAGAGAGAGAGAGAGAGAGAGAGAGAGACACACACAGCTTTCAATGCGTAGATATTTGGTTCCATGTAACTTAAGGGATTCAACAACATGCTATTTGATTCATATTTCTTTTCATATGTTGTTTATGTTTGTTGATACCTTTCACTATTACATTTCCTTTACTGAGGTCAATTTTAGAGTTAACTTTTAAGGGTTTTCAATATTCAGAGGCAAGGGATTTTAAAAAGACAGAACTATAAAGCCTGTTTACATTGCCGATTTAATAACATATTCAGATTAATAGTGTAAAAGGTTTGGGTCAATTCAGTTTGGCAGATGTTTTGAAACTGCTCTCTTAAAAACATTGAAGTCGTAGGGAGGTAAAAAATAAAAAAAATAATCAGGCAGGGAGAGATTTCAGAGTTTACCACAGAAATGATTGCAAAAAATGAAAATAATAACTTGTAAAAATAAGATGGGTACACAGAATATAAGTGAAAGTTAGTAGGCAGTCTGGTGCATCGAGGCCACCGTAGGGGAGAAGCATGCAGTAAGTGAGTTCAGAGATGCAATGACCATGAACATACTTGTAGAAGATAACACACTATGAAACGTTGGAGCAGATTGTGAGAGATTGAAGCAGCAAGTTAAATGAGTAGAGTTGATGAGACGAAAGCTTTAGACTTCACCCTACTTCACAAACTCATGAATGGAATTACTGCATAATCTATACCAAATTGCATAAGGCTTTTGTTTTAGGATCGTAACTGGGATGAAAAAAATATAATATAGCAGGGACGACACACACACATATATATATTCACAAATACTACCACAATACAAGGATAATATTTCGCTAATGTATATATATAGTCATGACGTTGGTCCAAAAGTTTGATCCAACAACTCTCGTTATTTGAAAGTTTATGGTTCAGAATGTGTGGCAACAGAGGTACCTCGCCAAACACTCATATTATCTCTCTCTCTCTCTCTCTCTCTCTCTCTCTCTCTCTCTCTCTCTCTCTCTCTCTCTCTCTCTCTCTCTCTCTCTCTCTCTCTCTCTCTCTCTCTCTCTCCCTAACACACACACAAACCTAAGTATTACAGCTTCATAGTACAAGATAACAAGAACACATTAAAAATCGAGAAGTATTTCTGACCTAGTACATCGTGGTATCAATATATTCTCAGAGTCACCCATTGAAAAATTGAATGACTCTTTGTTTACGTGTATGTTATATTCCGTCGACGGTGGAGCAGCGGGGAAAGCAAATTGAGGGACTTACTTCCATTTACACTCAACAACGCGGAATTAAAACGCTTTGGGCGACGCTACAACAAACAAAGCGAAAACCGAGGCTTTGTGTGCTACTCTCGCTTGTCTTACTGAGGGTGAAGGCAAGCATCACAACCTGGCCTAGAGGGGGTCTGCTCCTGTGTTAAGCTGGATATTGTTCACGATTGTTTATTTTTATCGTTTAGCTAGGGACAGAGAAGCTTCCGGGTGTAAATGTGTAAGTGTGTGTGTGTGTGTGTGTGTGTGTGTGTGTGTGTGTGTGTGTGTGTGTGTGTGTGTGTGTGTGTGTGTGTGTGTGTGTGTGTAATAAGGTAAACTCGGGTAGTGCTTCTGTCAGACAATAATACATATAAAAGGGGTTTTAGCTACATGATAAAAATAATGAATATATACAACAAACACTTGAAACCTTTTACACTACTACTTCAAAATAAATAATCGGATATTCATGAAACGGAATACAGAAAAATTACTTTGCCGACACAGTAAAGAAAACAAAAAGAAAAAAATTAAATAAAAATATTGGAGTTGTTTTTTTTCTCTCAGTCTCTGCAATTCCACTTCACTATCTGATTTTCATACAAACAGAAAACACTCTTACACGACCTTTTGCATTGCTTTAGCGGAAATAGCAATAAATTCTTACCCTTAGCTCTTGGGTTGACGCGTAGACACATACAAGCTAACAGTTATAGTTGTACGTTACACGAATTACACAACTTTGCAAGACATAAATAAAGCAAACCATTATATGTGCGACGGAATGTGCGTTGGGGAAGAAATTCTTGCGAGGAAATGAATGGGAAAGCAATTAAATTCACTACTGTCTTGCCCTTCACCTGCAGCTGTATAGGAAGCTGATAAATACCTCACATCACCCTGGTCACAAACACTTATGTATGCCATCCATCACGCCCACGACTCCCTGCTTGATGGACGTCACAGTCATTGTCTCCTCATTACCTCTCGTCCCCCAAACGTCACCTGTCTAACGGTGACACACGACTGATTGTTTGTATCGTTGTCCCGTCATTGGACGACACAAGTGAGAGGCAACAGTCACCATGGCTTGCACACACGACAAATATCATCGAGACAAGAACATTGGAACAACAGCATCTTGACTTTGATTTAATTCTTGTTTTTTACTCTCTTTACACACACACACACACATATATATATATATATATATATATATATATATATATATATATATATATATATATATATGTATATATAAATGGTTTATTAACTATAACAATATCCTTATAATGAAGTTTTATAAATATACTTATAGAAATTTATAAATACACCACCATGCCCACCTGCAGCTCGCTAGTATCTGTGATGCGTTGTTCTGGTCAAGAAATGTACTTTTTTTTGGTAGTCTAATACAACATTTTGTTTCCATTATCATAATGTCCCTGGTGTCATAATCTGAGTGATATTCTTGAAAAAAAACAATGTATATAAGTGCTGACCAATACGATAGCAGCTTTTCCTCTTCCTCCCTGGCTGGCTGGGCTGGGCGGCGCCAGGCCCGGCCAGGCCATCAGGTTTGGGGAAGCAACAGCACGCTCGGCTGCCTCCCCTGATCGCCGGGGCTCTACGTGGCGACGTGAAGCCCACGCCGTTAAAGGAGAAAGGCGCGTCGTGTACAATAGAAGAGGAACAAGTTAAATACGATTAGATCACGTGACTAGAAAACGAAAGTTGTCAGGAAAAAAAAAATTATAAAAAAAATAACCTGTCCCCAAACAAAAAAATTATTACAGGAAACACATGATGTTAATAACTTGTTTTTCATAACTTTGTTCTCGTTATGTTTGGGCATTTCAGAATAATACCAGAGTAATATGCATTAATATATGCAAATGAATATATATATATATATATATATATATATATATATATATATATATAGTGCGTAGATGACATCATTATTTTACCTAACATAATGACTGCTTAGGTGATCACAGTTCTTTACCATTACACGTTGAGTCTTTACATTAGTAGTTTTTTTTCCTTCCAATGGACAAATTCCCATTACCAGCATGCTACAACTTCCTTAGATTATGTTTGAAATCACCAATATTCCATGACTAGGACACGGATGTTCACCTCAAACTCACTTCCATAGAACATACATTAAAGGGAGTTTGTCAGAAGTTGCTTGATTAAAGAAGACATGTGAAGCGCTATTGCACGTCACATCAAGGTAGAAAATTGCTGCGATAAAAGTGAATGCAAAACAAAATTTAAAACGTACGTTGAAAGGTAAATGAAATGATCAATACGAGTGAAAATAAAAAAGCTTGAATAGTTAGAGTTTAAAGAAATCAAGCGAATAACATATTAGTTTGATAAGTGACAAGACATCATAGGAAGGAATATATGTTATGATGACACAGAGGAGAGAAAAAACAGTATATCCTTATTCATAAGAAAAAAAATGGAGATTACACTTATATCACAGCTTAAGAGGGACATTAAAAGTTAAGTTTAAACGACTGATTCCTTTAAGTGACAAAATTAAACGCAAATGAACGCGAATCAGAGAACAAACAAATATAGAATCCAATAAATTCAAAATAAAACTACATACGTAAAGAATCTCTCATTGAAAAGAACAAAGGATCATAAGGCGCTATCTTCGTAATGAAAAGCAGAGTGTGATACAACTAATAAAAAGGATTTCCTCGTACACTCAAAAATTTCGAAGTGCCTTTCAGAGTGTGGCGCAGCGAAGGTCGACCCTCACTCAGCCTCCAGTGTATTGATGGCCACTTCAGCTGTTCGTGGAAGGGATCACTCAGGTTGGGTGTGTGTGTGTGTGTGTGTGTGTGTGTGATGACCTTTAACACGGAGTCGGGGCAACACACTTAACCTTGCTGTCTGAAGTGGATCCAAAAAGTATGAAAAGAACACTACCAAAGACGGATTAAGAGACACGGAGTAATGAGAGTAAAAACAAGGTGAGCTGGGACATAAAATAACGAAGATGTGAATAAAGAAAGAGAGAAAAAGTTAGATCTAAAGGATGCAAAACTGGGAGAAAGAAGATTTTATAGATAAGAGGAAGGATAAGGGAAGGGGGAAGAAAAGAGGGAAAGCACTATAGAAAAATGCGTGGAAATAGACGAAACAAAAATGGTATAAAACAAGCAGCAAAGAGAGAAGTAAAATAAAGTGTTGATATTAAGTAAAGGTGAAAAAAGATAGTGACAGCATTTACAAAGCGAGGAACAGGAGGATATGAATACCAGAATGAAAGGAGGAGGAAAGGCATACGACAAAAAGAAAAAGGGGAGGAAGGGAAGGGGGATATGAACAATGATGGGACAGAGAAAAAGGACAAAACGGAGGAGAGATTGTGGACTTGGGAAGGAAGACAAGAACATTAATAATAACAGGAGGGAAGTGAGGGAGAAAAAAAAAAATAAAAGGGGAGGCAAAAGATGATAGTGTAAAGGGGGTTGTGAATACGATACGAGGAGAGAAGAGAGAGACATAGAGAGATAAAAGGAAGGGAGAAAGGAAGAGAAAGAGGAAAAAGAGACGAAGTAACGAGTAGAATAATGGAATTGGTGAAAAATAGAAAGAAAAAAGAAACATGATCAAATGAACGATACACCAAAAGACACGAGAAAAAAAATTTGTTGAGAAGTAGAAAAGAAGAAAAAATTCACATCATAGGAAACTGGGGTAGAGAGGAGGAGAGAAGGATGGAAAAGGAGAAGAACTAGGCAGAAAAAATAAATGGAGAGAGAAAAAAATGGATAATGGAAGTACTAGACACCCAGCAGGTGATGCAAACAGGAACCTTTAGTTTGGACGAAGTAAAAGGTTGAAAGATAGAAAGAATTCGTATTTTTTCTCTTCTTTGCCCTCCTCTCTCTGCACGAAAAAAGAGAATCGTGAAAGAGCGCAACATGTTAAAAGAGAGAGAGCGAGAGCGAGAGAGCGAGAGCGAGAGAGAGAGAGAGAGAGAGAGAGAGAGAGAGAGAGAGAGAGAGAGAGAGAGAGAGAGAGAGAGAGAGAGAGAGAGAGAGTTGAATAGTATAAGAGTGTAGAGTAACGGGAGTGAGAGAGAGAGGTGAAGCTGGAAAGAATGAAAAGGGTGAAGATATCAAGTTGCAAAAACGCTTACTACAAAGGGAGTTCCAAATACCATACACCAACATCTAAATAAATAAATAAATAAATAAATAAATAAATACAGCCAATACATACATACCCACAACATTACACTCAACTCTTTTAACCAATTCCAAACCACATTGCCAGTACACGAGGCGAAAGGACCAACAGAGGGAAGAGTAACTAACAGTGCAGCAACACAAAGCAAAAACAAGGAAGGGATCAGGAAGAGTAGCTATCATATATCAAACGAGTAGGTATCAAAGGGACAAAAAAAGATCTATTGAAGGAAGAAAAGTAGGTGGAAAAAGAAGAGGAGGAGGAGGGAAACAAAAAGGAGGAGGACGGTAGCAGATACAAAAAGTTCTAAAGAGGGGAGAATTGAAGCACATTTAAGGGGATTTCAGACAATGGAGGACAATGAAGGTGATGATAGTGGTAGTAAGGGCGAAGTGGGCGGGGAAGATGGTAGGCGGAGAGAGTGGGCGGGAACAGTTATGGAAAGTCTGCTAGGAGGAGGAGGAGGAGGAGGAGGAGGAGGAGGAGGAGGAGGAGGAGAAGAAAACTATGACAGAACACAACATCAGGAGACGTGCATATTAGCATACAATAATGTTACCTGCCACACTAGAGAAGGAGGAAGACGTGAAGGAGGAAGATGACAAGAAAAATGAGAAGGAGGTAGAGGAGGAAGTGCAGGAAGAAAGCAAGGAAGTAGAGGTGCAAGTGATAAAGGAAGATGCAACAATTAAGTTATTAAAGAAAGTGGAGGAGGAGGAGGAAATATAAATAAAGAAGAAAACAATAACGACTAAATGCAGACAACAAGCCGAATATTGACCCCCCAAAAAAAAATCTTCACCCCAGAAAAAAAAATGTATATGCAACTACAATAAAACATCAGATTTCAAAAGATGGAATGTAGCAAGGGAACCGAGGAAGGAAAAAAAAGAGAATATTTACAGCACCCTTACTACTATACACCTCAGCCACAAGGGACTCTTCGGTAGGCGGGGGAGGAGGGAGGGGAAGGAAGTAAGGCTGGAAATAGAAGGGAGGAGAAAAAAATTGATTAAAAAACATAATCCCGTTCACCATAAAAGAAAGGACGATAGCGTATGAATAATGTATTGTTCTCACCGAGGGAAAGAGAAAAGAGAAAGAGAAAGAGAGAGAGAGAGAGAGAGAGAGAGAGAGAGAGAGAGAGAGAGAGAGAGAGAGAGAGAGAGAGAGAGAGAGAATAAAAAAATGCTAATAGATATTTTGAAACGAATATATATAAAGTTCAAGGAATACTAATAGAAAATCAGGTACATAAAAAATGAACATGGTCGAGACTTAAGCCGCTTTCCCTTCTACCATATAAAAATATTAAAAGGTGAAGGACTGACGGAAAAAAAACTATGGCAAAATAAAAAAAAAAAATTATAATAGTTGCTACAGTTACAGGACACACACACACACACACACACACACACACACACACACACACACACACACACACACACACCCACACACACACACACACACACGAGAGAGAGAAGAAAAAGATGGATTGAGGCAATAAGGAGAAGAAAGATGAAGAGGATGAAGAGAGGAAAGTCAAGCAGGAGGAGGAGGAGGAGGGGGAGGAGTACGAAGAGAAGAAGTGGTATTGGTATGTGTGGTGGTTGTGGTGGTGGTTTATCTGGAGGCAACGGATGGTGTTTGGCGCTGTGGTGGTGGGTGGATGGGTGGGTGGGTGGAGGAGGCGACGAAGGGAGGAGGGAGGGCAGGGTGAAGGGAGTGGAAGGGAGTGGAAGGACGAAAAGCGACGGTGGTGAAACTAAGAGCGATGAGACTTTTGCTGGTAGAGGAAAGTTGAGAGCACCGCCAGAGGTTGAAAAATGACGAGGAGCTTAGGGCGGAAAAGTCAGGAGAGGAACTATGATATATGATGATGATCAGATATTAAAGTTTGCGAGCTGGCCACTGCATGGAGGGTGTGCGAGAGGCTAGTGAGTGTGTGTGTGTGTGTGTGTGTGTGGACTGGACGTTAGCCAAGCAGTAGTGAGTAAGTGTGTGTGTGTGTGTGTGTGTTTTCCGCGCCTCTAAAATGAAAATGAGTTGATGGAAATAATGGACGACACGAAATTTTACTTTTTCATAATTTTATATTTCATGTGTAACGTTAAATAAAGGTTGAGTTTCTGGTCTACAAAAAAGGGGAAACAAAATCATATATTGCTTCATTTTGCTGGACGTAGAGTACTTTTGTAGCGAATAAATATATATGTAAAGTGCGCACACACACACACACACACACACACACACACACACACACACACACACACACACACACACACACACACACACACACACACACGCCACCATTATAAACAGGTCAGGAAGAAAGGAAGGAAAATAAGTAAATGTGTTAATAATCATCCTTTGCTAAAGTTATGACGTGGTTCGTCTCAAAATTTAATTAACTTTTCTTTCAGTAAAGAACCAACTTTGTGGCTTTTCCCTAAGTATTCTTAAAATTAATTTACTAACACGTATAACGCCGGGTAGTCACTTTGTATTCTTTGTACTCTCGTAACTATAACATACATTTTCTAATTTTTCTCATTGTTTTCAAAATATAATAATTTCCTTTGCGGTGATGAAGCACGAAAGAGAATATAACAAGGTGACTCGTAACACCAGTGACGCAGAATGATGGGGAATGTGACGCTGGAGTCCATTCATTTAGTTTGTCCTCGTCATGCCTTGTCTAACCTGTCGTAAAACACGCACACACGTACACACACACGTACACACCCACACACACACACACACACACACCACACACACCACACACACACACACACACCATGTAGGGAGGTTCATCAAGGCATTAAGGCCCAGCACGCCAAGCCTTCTCCATCACGTGCCTGAGAAGCCAATCAGGAAACGCCTCAAGGAAGGCTTCTTTTTCAGGAGTGAAATTAAGTTAACAAAATAACGACCAACAAGAATGTAAACTACGTAGTAAAGATACTCATAAATATAGGGAAGATGAACTAATCTGTAAAGTAAAGCGATTAGCTAGTCACATTGATGGCTTGATCGATGTCGGGGAGTTTAGGAATCCAGGAAGACGTCAAGGTTCTCCTGATCAGCTAGAAGGAGATTCTCGTTCCAGCAGAGAGGGACGAGGAAGCGAAAGGGAATGGATACTATCGAACCTCAAAGAAAAGAGAGATCAGAGTCCGTTGAATGGTGGCAATGCGTTACTTTGTGAGGTGTTTCCATTCCCTCTGGAAGCTACTCATTTCCAGGGACTAGCAGTGAGCAGGATTCCTTTCCAGGCGTGGATGAGTGAGGCGTCCAGGGCTGCACCATCCTCCTCAGACTCACTCATAAGCGCAACTAAGTTTTACGGCAACACTTTTTCACAAGTTATTTTCTCGGGTGCAAAGTTTACTTCCTTCTAGTAGATAAAGTTTAAATTATCTCATATTTTGCAGTGATTTCCTTGCGATGGGAAACTTTGATAGGCTTTGAAATATGTGATGGATCGTTAGAGGTACTTGGGAAGAGGAACGTTCCAGCTTTGGTCACACATATCACCGCTTAAGTGTGTGTGTGTGTGTGTGTTGACCTGAGTGTGTGCGTGCATGCGTTGTGTGTGCGTGCCTTCGTGCGTGCGTCCCCTCCGTCACACAATGGCCACTGAATAAATTAATCCCCACAGAGCAAACGACGCCCGCAGGTCCAAACAAACATGTGATTTATGTGTGTCTCCCTCGGTCTATTTTTCCTTCATTTAATATTCGTTTGCTTCGTTAAATTTTGCGCATTTTATGTTTGTTCCGAAGCTGTATTTGGTTTCATTACCTAAGGCATGAATGACAGTCGGGTTTTCTTTATTTGTTACTTGAATGAAGTCTTTATCCTTATTACTATCATTATTATTATTATACATAGTAGCAGTTGCAAGTAGTAATAATAGCAGCAATATGCAAACCAACCAACTTTCCTATACAACCCCACCCAAACAAACCCTCTTCTTTGGCAGTGAACTCACGGGAACAGACTAGGAGTGGAAAAGATAAAACGTAGCCAGATTCACCACCACTCCTTCCACTCCTGCAGCAGCGTCGCTAATACTTCCTCCATTTGGCTGCTTAAGGGATTCAGGCGTTCCATCCATTAGCTCTCATATCCAATAATGTATCACGCCCTCCCCATCCCATCCGCCCCCCTGAGAGTCGAGACCCCATCAATTTTATTCCTTTCTCTTCCCACTGCACGGACTGGATGTTAATATTCTTGAGGTCTAATTACTTGTTCTTCAAAGACTAATTAATTACAGGTAATAGGAAGGTGGACAGGTTTTCAGATAAAGGTTTTCAATTATTTTTCTTCAATTCTATTTCACGTGTTCTTATTTCTTACCTGTGTTTTACCTTTACCTTTACCTATCAACTCATAACAGGTACAGGGAAGGTGAACAGTTTTTCAGACAAAGGTTACATTTTTTCATTGATTTCCGAGACTTATTTCCGATTACTGCGATTTTTTGAGTGATTGATAAATGAATGCTTAAATGTTTTGCAATAAAAAAATGTTTGATTGCTAGTCAAGTAAAAAGCAAGTAAGCAATTGGAAACATTTCACTAAACCGGAAGAAAAAGGAAAAAAAGACTGATTTGAATATGTAAATGTACCTTTGTTAATATTTAAGATAGGGAAGATGAAGTCATGTGAATTCTTACAATAAACAACCTTAGAATTTTAGGGGGGTGACCAATACGTAGAAAATATCAAGACATTCAGTAAACAAGGACAAAACGGAAAAAAGCCAGATTTCCAACAACACCTCACAGAGCCAAGCATCATTCATCACCTAGCCAACAGAGCTACCAGTGAGGCCAGGTAATATATCTTGCCCAGGTGTTCTCATTTTCTTGTCAAGGAGGCAATATATATTTTCCTCCTTCCTTGTCCTTGGCTCATTTCATCAGTCGTCTCGTCCTTGCTTCTGCTGCTGCTGCTGCTGATGATGCTGCTGCTGCTACCATGCGACTTATCAAAGCGATTATTGATGCCTTCCCCCTCTTAAACTTCAATAGAACGTTACTCATCACTATAAAAACTTCGACTAATATCTAACTTTACCGCACACACTGTCTCCTTTAATATCTGGGGTAGTTATACACGAATACTTTTCTTATTAAGCAGGAATTACGGGTCTTAGATTTCCCGCAGCTTGAAGGTAATTGGTTAGGTGAAGCTCCTTGCTATTACACATATACGTCACGAAACTTTCTGTCATCTTTTTCCATTAAGTTACCTAATTGATCCTCCAATATCCAGCCAAATTGCTTTCCCTTAAGAGCCATATAAGTTTCTTTAAGTAGAATCGTTTTCATTTCTCATAGTCTAAAATCTTGTAAAAAAAAAATAATAAAATAAAAAAATCGTTCTATGATTTATATAATTATTTGTATCATGTTACGTAATAAACCAGATCAATAAGGAAATAGAGAAAGAGAAAGAGAAAGAGAGAGAGAGAGAGAGAGAGAGAGAGAGAGAGAGAGAGAGAGAGAGAGAGAGAGAGAGAGAGAGAGAGAGAGAGTCCAAGTAGATCAATAGAGATATTTTAGGGGATCAATGCAAATCTGTGACGCCTATTTATCCGGGAATATAAAAAAAAAGATCCATGACCATAAATTACAGAACTTTCAGCGTTGGTGTAAAATTTCGAGATTTATAAGGAGGAGGAGAAGGAAGAGGGGAAGGAGAAAGAGGAAGAAGAGGAAGAGGAGGAGGTAGTGATGGAAGAAGAGATACTAAAGATAAGGAATATGAAGGCAAACACACACACACACACACACACACACACACACACACACACACACACACACCTCACTCAACACAACACCGAAGACCTAAATGCAACGTAACACATAATCAACACCAACGAATGCAAATAATAAACAACAAATACCCTTTTAAACTAACACTAAACACAACAACAACACTTGGCAGCATAAAATAATAAAATACACATGCAATACAGCACGTAATCATTCTTCAACATCTATAAACCGGCACAACGTGGGATCAATAGAACAAAACTGAAACCATAATAAAATATAAATTAATAAACGCTTGAATGGATGTGGTTATTGCCTTCTCTCACCAACTCTCAACGCCGCTGGAAGGTAAAGGGGAGAGTAAAAGCGTATTTCATTGAGAACATGTAAAAAGTTTAGTACCCGTAAAAAAGTCTATCAACTGATGAGCAATTTCAATACAACTCATGTCTATATATATTATTTTCCCCTCCGGACCTGCATTCATTCCCTCTGTAAAGGTATTTTGTTTTTATACACAGACGAACATTACTGAATAGGATCCACGTTATGTTACAGTATTTGAATGTTTTACGATATGCTAAAAAAGGGTATTACTGAGGGAGACTAGGCTCATCTCTCTTAATCCTTCCCTTTCTTTTCCTCTATTTCGTACCCTCAACGCAGCCAGACTCACCCTTAAAGGACTTAGAACATTCCCTCCCCCCACATACATACACACACACAAACAGACAAAAAGATACCAGAGATGTCTGTCTATTAATCTTCCCTTCCTCCACACATCCCGACCGTCTAACCCGATCCCTCCAACCCGACTCTCCCCTCATCCCGCGTGGCACAATCCCTTCGAAGCCGCATCATTCTTTACAAATAAACCCTTCAGCGTCCCTAGATACACGGCGGCACGAAGCATCTCGGCGCCGCGTCTGAAACTTCGTCTCGGGCAAGGCTGGGAAGGGATCATGAAGCGACCTGCCTCTCACTGTGTTGCCTCGTGCCTCGCCCCGTCATTCCGGCTGGACTCCATGAATATCTAATCCTAAAACTGCTATTTTTCACTCAAGCCTCAGGGAAGTGGAGGGATAGTGAGAGTGAGAGAGAGAGAGAGAGAGAGAGAGAGAGAGAGAGAGAGAGAGAGAGAGAGAGAGAGAGAGAGAGAGAGAGAGAGAGAGAGAGAGAGAGAGAGAGAGAGAGAGATAAAGCAGGGTGCAGTAAGATAATCGCATCTGTAATATAATTAAAGGTGAAATTTCCCACGAGAGCTCCACAAGAATAGGTTTAAGGGACGTGGAGTGGCAGTAGGGATAGAGGAGTGTGATGGGGTGAAGGCAAGTGATGGAGGAGGACGGTAAAAGAAAGGAAAGGAAGGAGTAGTGAAGGGGGAGGTGAAAGGGTCTGTTTATATCCTTTGTTTTGTCATATTATTTCAAAACTGAGATTATGTTTTTATTTTTTCTGCATTAATTAAGACAACATTGTTTTCGTTATGCATGGGATGGGTTTAGTAATTATTTTATACTCTTTTTAACGTAAACTAAGTGAAATATGATGATGAAAACCAGTGACGTAAATGATTTCTTGGTATGGAAAGTATTCAAGAAACGATGATGATTAATAATAATAAGAAAAAAAACAAATCACACAAAATTATCTTATAGTCCATCATTTCGGTATAAATAAATTACGCAAACTATTTACCTGAACGTGATAAAATGTAATGAAAAGTGTGATAAACTGAATATAAGATGAGGGAAAAAATATCTGAAAAAAAATTGAGCTGCAAAAAATCATGTATTCCCAGTGTAGTAGTAGTATTAAATCACTGGAAATTTTCACCGCTTCATTTTCTGCAGCGTTGAATAAATAAACTTAACACAACATTAATGAGGTACTTACATGCCACACTGAGGTCGAGCAACGCAATGTTCTTCAACCTCACCGGAAAATAACGATGGATGAGCAACAGGCTGGAAAAAAACAATCAATCAATCAATCAAGTCAACTGGGAATATAAACAAAAAAAATGAGGAAGAAAACACAACATTGAAAGAGTAGGAAGCAATATCAAGAGAGAGGTTGAAGATGTCACACACAGTAGGATGAGGTTTGATTACAGCCACAAGGTGAGATTACGCCTCTTTCTAGTCCTCAATGTCATTAATTTTATACCTTCATAGCGTTCTTGAGAAGCTCTGGATGCTGCTGTGACATTAATAAGGCGGATGTGGAAGGGAAGGAGAAGCAAGAATATACACAGAGGAATATATAGCAAGCTACTCTAGATACCATGAAATCTATTGGTTTAAATGAAGGTATCTGCTGACTTCTACTAAGGTGAACCCATCGTGAATGTAATACGTAAGCTAAAGGACTAATATCTATAATCTTTTGACATAGGAAATCATAGAGAAAATACTGTTCTTTTGATAATCACATACACTTGTTATGGATTTAGATGCAGGTCTTTGAAGGCTAAAATAAAATAAAAATTAAAAAATCATGCACTGCAGCAACAAGGTCAATTGGCACCGTAAAAATGACAGAAAAAAATACATCAATAGAGGAGATGAACCTTACACAACATGAAAGAAAGCAATACATTTTTTACGACATCAGAGAAGCTATTTTTCTCCTCTTATAATCCAGATGATAGAATTTTCCTTTTCCTAATCGAAATAATCAATTTTTTCTTATAATTCTCCAGACCAAATAGAGAAGTGTTATCGTACTTTTAGACCACAAAACGGATAATCTTATACATACGATAATATATTTTTTTTCGTTGAAGGGAGGGCAAGTATATATAACTTTTTTTTTAGTACAGGAATGTGAGGCGACAACGAGCGAGCCGTGTCACTCAGCTCAGGGCCAGGCAGGGAGGGAAGGGAAGGGAAGGGAAGGGAAGGGAAGGACATCACCTCTCAACCAGGCCTCGGTGACGTTCCCCTCACAGTTATTGAGATCCAGATAGAAAATGAAACTCATGCAAATACAAAAGATAAAAACTAGATATAGAAAAATTAAAACAATCTCGTTAAAATGAAGTCAACTATTTCACCGGCGTCCACATTTACTACACTCGCGCCCTGTTTGTAATTGTTGACACCAGGATGTGTACCCGAACGGCAAAAAACAGATGCATCGTCTAAATACCTCTGTAAAATCGCGTTAAAAGAATATTTTCATAATTAGTTTTTTTTTCTTCACAATAGAGATGAAAATGTTCAATCCTTTACTGATGATAACAGTTAATTTTTGCAATGCACTACAGTATTATGGATATTCACATGATGAAATGATAAGTATGTGAATTGAACTCATTACAAAAAAAGTCATTAGCGATACAGGAAGTGTGTTTACTGCGCCACATTATGTGGCGCAGTAAACTCAAGGCCAGACAAGGAAGGCAGACACGACGTGGAGGGCACTGGAGTTAGAAAAACAAGTGAGGAAAGATATAGTGCACCACATTTCCGTGACATATACAAAACCTACAGCTTCCCTACATTTACCCTGGCATAAGTAAGATCAGGTGTAAAGATCCTATGTAAGAACACACCATAAAGTACCTTCAAAGGAGGAGGCAAGACCCGCTTTGCCTGAGTCTCTCTCTGAAAAGATCTTGGAAACAGGAATGATTTTTCTCACCCAGTCAACAAAAGGTTTCTGCAACTTCGTCTCACCAGTTGGTTAGTGTGAAGCGTCAAACCCAACAAGTTCTCAACTTCGCTTCCTCCTCCTGACGCTCAAGGCCACCAAGTTAGATTAATACCAAAGTTTACAATGCGAGGTGAAATAGACGAACCCAGACTAGGCGAGCGTCTCTGACACTACCATTATCCCCGAGCCTCCTGCCTCCTGCGACGCATCAAAACTCACTGATAAGAAATCCGCGTGTGGCTGACTCTTTACCGCCTCAATAAGAGACCCAACAGTGGCGGGTAAAACGACAGTAAACTCGCACACCTCACAATATTCTTTTTCCTTCTCTGGTCTATTGAAGGAACGACTGAGGTGCCTCACACACACTGCCTTTGTCCCACACATAGCTTCTTCCAGCGACGGCAAGTTTGTGGTGCTTTCTCTCTCTTACACAGACACACACACACACACACACACACACCCACACACACACACACACACACCCACACACACACACACACCCACACACACCCACACACACACACACTCCTACACACAAACACAAAGAGATATAGAATGTGTGGGGTAGTGTGGGGGGTCATACATCTATTTCAGTACTATTTTTTTTCATCACAGGACGGTCAATACTGCTGCCCTTGCTCATAACTGCACCAAATAATAAAGCTTTTGACACTTGAAACTCCACCCTATTTCCATTCAGCTGACTCAAAATATATATAGTATTTTGTCAGAAAAAAAAAAATCAGAACTATGGATTATTTTCTCGAACATAAATTAGAAAAATGTGAAGGGAAAAAATAATGTTGAGGGAAATAAGATACTTCACTTCCATAAATACCACAGTATACACTTGCACTATAGTCTGTTTAAGTGAAATTTGTACTACCTGGAGTTTGATTGAGTTTTGTGATATCCAAACTGATTGGCTGATAAATGGGATGAGCGTTAGTGTGTTTTTAATTAACTATTTTATCCCCTTTAGTTTTGTACAGCAACAACTGGATAAAAAAAAAACTATCAAAAATACAATAGTTACTTGATTAAAGAAAGTGATCAGTTGTAATTTTATAACATGCAAGTAAACAAGGCAGACATATACAAATTATACATCTGCAATTAGTTGTTTATCCTGCAACCAAGCTACTATGCTATTGGTACCAGAAAATGATCTACTAACCCATGCATCTTCGAACACTGGATGAAGCACACAACTATATAGCAATCAACTCCGATAACCATTTCGAAGTAGCAATAGAAACACACTTGCTTTCCTAGTCACTGCTTTTGTTTAACGTGTAATGGGTTAGACGCAGGGTAATCGGTATTGTGTAAAAACATGTTCTGAAGATTGGCAAGTGCAAAGTCTAGACATATATGCATGAGTCTCATTGAATTTCTTTTCTATCAATCTTTAATTCCAGCAAGGCGTCACCTCCTTTCTTGTCTATAATTAGTTTTACTCATAATCTCCGGTTAAGTGCTACATTCACAGCGACCTTCAAAACCTTTCTCTGTCCATCAGACGTGTATTAGCATTTCGTTATATTTCCATTCCCTTCCGCGCTTCGTTCATAAAATATTGCAGTGTCGTCTTTTTCTTTTCTAAGTCTTTTTAATTTTTTTTCTTGTTCTTGTTCTTTGTTTTTGTTCGTGTTCTTGTTTTCAATCTTCTTATTATCTACTTTCTTCTTTTGATATATTTGATTCACATAAATGGATAGATATATGAAGGTTCACAGTGTTCTCTTCACCACAACGCTTTCAGAACGCACTCACTGACACCTGATTCCAGGAATTGACGAAAATACTTACATTGATTGGAAATAAATATATAAATCTACGACCATCACAGTGTTAGAACGATTAATTTAATTTGATGAATAGGCATTACAATATATGTAAAAAGACAACAACTAAATCTTCAATTCCAGGTATTTTAGATATATAAAAAAAAACATTAGTAACTAACTGTGTACACGCGTCGTTAAGAGTGAAAGTATGTCTTCAAATCACACCTCTGACATTTCACATCTGAATGGGAGGGGGAGTGCTCCACGTGTAAGGAACACTGCTCTTTAAAAC
>JAPQNM010000046.1:6190128-6232628 GCA_029783475.1 Metacarcinus magister
ACGACAAACACTCAACTCTGACACCCGGAAAGTGGCTCTGAAATATGTTTTTTTGACGAAGACACGAAGAGAATTAGGTAGAAAAAGATCATAGGTGAAAAATACTTCATGTTCAAGAGACATTTCACTGAGCAAAAGCATATCATAAGTGAGGATGCGTTAGGAAGACTAGATGAAGAGGAGAAGGAGAAGGAGGAGGAGGAGGAACACAAACACAAAGGAGCACAAAGGAAAAACAAACATCAGCATGCCTTTTGAGCCTGACGAAGTTTTTTTTGCAATAAACTACACTATTTCATCATAAGGGAGAGAGCACAAGGCAGAAGGTTCCTCCCCACCAGTAATCCTTAAGCAGGATAATATATTACATAAATACATATATAGTATACATTACATAAATACATACATACATATAAATACATACATACATACATACACGCTGGCTTCGGATTGCATATGAAAAAATAACGCTACAACAGAGACTATTGAAGAGGACAGGAAGGATATAAAGACCAGATTTCAATTTTTCTAATGGAACAATAAGATACAAAAAAATTCGCCACAATAGTGCTCTTGGCATATTAATACAACACATGAAACCCGAGCCATTTTAATAAAGAATAACCTCGAGGGAAATATATATTCGCTTTTATGCATTCCAGAGACAATACATATTTTTGGGCGGAGAGGTAAACTTGCAGACACAAAAGTTTCCACTAATGAAGCTACATTAAAATTCCAGTAAGTTAAGAAAAAAATATCAATAATGTATATTTCAACAGCAAGGAAAAGATGTCGACTATAAATATAAAAGAAAAAAAACATTTCCACCAGGCTTGAGTGTGGTATGTTGAGGGTAATCTATAAATATGTATAGTTAATGCATATACCTTCCTGGAATTCTGAGGTAAATTTCTGGCTATTAACACTCAGTTGCATTTACGTTGTGTTTGCGTATCTCCTCAGTGGAGCCTGGCAGAGCAATCTCCCCTCACTCACACTCTCTTACCCTCTCACTATCTCCCACTCTCTCTCTCTCTCTCTCATTCCTCTCTCCTATCCTATTCCGGCCTCTCCTCTCAACACTAGATCTCTATTCTCCTCCTCCCATCTTCACACTCTGTACTCCAGCTTCACCTCATCTGTTTTGTTAGTGTGTGTGTGTGTGTGTGTGTGTGTGTGTGTGTGTGTGTGTGTGTGTGTGTGTGTGGTGTGTGTGGTGTGTGTGTGTGTGTGTGTGTGTGTGTGTTTTCTTCCTTCCTATCACCTCGTCTCCTATCTCATTCATCCTTTCTCTCCTGCATCTACAGTCTTATCCATTTTACTATCTATGTGGCAGTGGTGATGGTGGTAGGTTGTTACTATTGTTGTTGTTGTTGTTGTTGTTGTTGTTGTTGTTGCGAGAGGGAGAGCGAGAGAGAGAGAGAGAGAGAGAGAGAGAGAGAGAGAGAGAGAGAGAGAGAGAGAGAGAGAGAGAGAGAGAGAGAGAGAGAGAGAGAGAGAGTGTAGACATGCTCATATCTTGATCTCAGTGATTATTATTCTACGCTGTTCCCATCACCAGTTTATTTTCTATATAAAAAAAAAAAGTTAATATTCAGAGCAGATGAAGGAATATCAGCGCATTCCATATTGTTGCTTTATTTCATACATTATTTATTCATTCACATTTTTTTTTCATTGAGTCTTTTTAATCTGCTTCCAGTTATTTCCGGGAAAGTCCAGTATGTACACGTGTTCTGAGCTGGACACAACACTCTCGGATATATTTTCATTCGTATACATAATCTTTACAAACTTCAACATTATTAGCAAAACGAACAAAAAAAAACCCCGTAGAAAACCCTCACCCAAGCAGGCAAACACACTAGCAGGCACGCCCCTCAATGCAGGCAAAAGAACGAACAAATATTTACACTTTGAAAGAGTTTACAGGTGTTGAAGTGCTTGTCAACCTTGTGCATCCAGCAGGGAGGCAGCGCGCACACACCAGGGGAGATGCGCAAAGAGAAGAGCACCAGGACACCCATGCAGTCATCTGTGCGTGTACCATCTCTACATCATCACTTAATGGCCACTATTTCACACGAACAAAAAAATGCAAGTCCATTCTTTCACTCGCGAATACAAAAGCCGCCATGGTAGCTTCCATAATATACAAAGGCTGCCTAAGGAACGCACAATCGACAACCTCATCATAAACCCGAGTACCGATAAGGCACGCCACCGAGACTGTTATCATCCTTTACCTCGTGCATGGCGGGGGCGTAGGCGGGGGCGACGGGACATTACGTGTGGTGGAAAGCTTGGTTCAGGGGATGGATGGGTGAGCCACAGTTCTCGGTGACAAGGTAATTACGGTCACGTCAGCGGGTAATGTTGCAAGGTAATCTATGAAGCTATAAGTCTTGAACAAGTGTCCTCCTGAAAGCATTGAGGGAGGCAACCGTGTGTCTTTGTGTCCACGTCAACTCAGCGACCTTGTGGACTTTTGTGTCTGTGTGTATATGTGTTGAGGGTGGCACTATGTGGGGGGGTGGGAAGTATGTGTGCTTGTGTTAGGGAGGGTGAGTGTGTGTAGTCAGCGTGGAGAGACGACAAAGGAGAATGTGTTTGTGAGCTCGTAAGGGGTTATAGTAGTAGTAGTAGTAGTAGTAGTAGTAGTAGTAGTAGTAGTAGTAAGTAGTAGTAGAAGTAGTAGTAGTAGTAGTAGTAGTAGTAGTAGTAGTAGTAGAAGTAGAAGAAGTAGTAGTAGATAGAAGTAGAAGAAGTAGTAGTAGTAGTAGTAGTAGAGCAATACCAAGAATCAGCAACAGGTGAATCAGCAGGCAAGAGTACAATATCCAAAGGAACTCCAGTCATTGATGCATTTTGTAAACACTGAAGACGCAGGAATAAAACAGAGGGAAGGAAGACATCCCCTATTTACTAGGTACACCAACAAAGGGTTTCATGATTAGACGACTAACATCATATTAAAGAAGAGGGTACAGTCTCCCTCTCCCTCTCTCTCTCTCTCTCTCTCTCTCTCTCTCTCTCTCTCTCTCTCTCTCTCTCTCTCTCTCTCTCTCTCTCTCTCTCTCTTTACTCCTCACTCACTTCTCTTTCATCTCTGGAACGAACATTAAGCGCATCTAGACCTCAGTGATTTCATTTAATGTACAAGATATGTGTGTGTGTGTGTGTGTGTGTGTGTGTGTGTGTGTGTGTGTGTGTGTGTGTGTGTGTGTGTGTGTGTGTGTGTGTGTGTGTGTGTGTGTGTGTGTGTGTGTGTGTATTTACCTTTACTTCCCTTTACTTTCATGACAGTGCAAAATCTTCATTAATAATCTCTGAAGTAAATAAATAAACAACAAAAAAAAGCAAAGCAGGAATAGAGTAACATACATAGTGAAATAAAATAGAGAGAGAGAAAGAGAGAGAGAGAGAGAGAGAGAGAGAGAGAGAGAGAGAGGGTGGAGTGAGGAGTGAGAAGCAAGGATGAGGGGATCAAGGAGGGGTGAGGGGATGAAGGGAAGGGAAGGCAAGGCAGGTCCCGTGTCACCCCGCGTCATTGTATCGAAGTGACATCGCGTGATTCCCAGCGAGACGTCACTCTGGGCAATGCGACGAGATGACGTGACAGGCGGCCCTCGATCACACGTCAGGAGTGAGAGGAGGAGGAGGAGGAGGAGGAGGAGGAGGAGGAGGAGGAGGAGGAGGAGGAGGAGGAGGAGGAGGAGGAGAGGCTAAGTTATGTTTGGGTAAGGGAAAGGAGAAAGGTGGTGGTCCTAAGAGCAATGAAGAGATGATATATACAAGCCATCTACTCCCTCCTCCTCCTCCTCCTCCTCCTCCTCTTTTTCTTCTTCCACATCTCCCTTGGTACCTGTCTCCCTCTCCCTTGCCTCGCTCCACCTGATTCACGAGGGAGGTGGAAGGAGAGGGGGCGGGACAGCCTCGTGCAGTAGTGATGCAGAGGGAGTGAACGTGTTGGTGGTTCTCAAACTTGTAACCTTCACAGCAGCTCTGAGTGTTTTCTTCTTTCTTTTGTTGCAGCGGTAAAATCGGGAGGAGTGTATTTTTTTTTTCTTTGTCTCTTTTTCTTGTGGTATTTTGCAACTTTAGCCTTCCGTTGCTCGTAAAATGTTCTCTCTCTCATGCACACTCATCCTCACAGTCACACACAGTCACACACACACACACGATTTTTTCTCATAGATCTGTTTTATCATCGTTTATGTATATTAATTAGCTTTGCACCTGTCCCGTCACACCTGTTTGTCTGTCTGTCTGTCTTATAACCATTAACCACACCTCCGACCTTTCCTCACTTCTTCCCTTATACTTTGATCAATGTAATGGTCTAATAGATAAACGCATAAGTAAGAATCAGTGATATTGACGGAAATAAACATGATGATGGCACCACCACCACCACCATCACCACCACCACCACCACCATCACCACTACCACCATCATCGTCAGCAGCAGCAGCACTTCATCTTTACAAATTAATTTCTCTAAATCAGTGTAATTATTTCCAGTTCACGCTTCACTTCAATTCATCTACAACTCCATTTTCTCAACAACCTCAGCTTAAGCTTTCCAGGAAGACGTCCTTCAACTCTCTTTCAGACACACACACACACACACACACACACACACACACACACACCACACACACACACACACACACACACTTCCTAGAAACTGCGCAAGAAAGTTATTAACAGTAAGACGTTGATGAAATTACTTCCACTGAGGCACGAAACTACACGTCAATCACCCATTTAACCTTGGCAAACAACACACAGACAGACAGACAAACAGACAGATAGACAGACATCACAACCTTCTTTCACCTTGACCTGCAGTAGAGACGTGGGAAGGGAAGAGAGAAGCAAATAAAGATATCCATTTAAAAATCTATGAAGGACGTCACTCACCCAAGCCTCGTGTCAACATTAATTGAGTGGAGACTAGGGACCTTTAAGCCTATTTATTCTCCCTCTTCCCTCCCTCTTGTGGTAGCGAAGAAAAGAAAATGAGGTCTCTATGTAAGCACTGAAGATGGGAAGAGTGAAGGGGAAGAAGTAGTAGAAGTAATTTTTTTTTATATATATATATACATTTATTTTTCGTTTAAATAAATATGAGAGATTATTTAATGTTTTGATTTCTCTCTGTGTCCTGTTTTCGTTTTCTTTTCCTCTGTTTGACTTGTTCTCTATTCTGTTTTCTTGCAGTTTTTTTCTTCAGGCGTGCAAGATTATTATGCGTTTCTTTTTCTCTCTGTTCCTCACCCTTCACTTTTCTCTCTCTCTCTTATTCTATTTCTTTCTATTTCTCTCTTTATTTTTTTATATCTCCTCCATAGTGCGTAGGTTTCTCAATTTGAAAGGAATCCATTTATTCATTTATTTTCTTTTCATTTTTATATATATTCCATCCCTTCATGTATATTCTATTTTTTTTTTCTTCTGATTTTATTTATATATTTAATGTTTTTTCTTTAGTCCTTCTTGTTTCCCTTAGTCTGGTAGCGTGAGGAAGTCCGTTTTCATTATGGTGTAAATGTTTTTTTTTCCTCCTTCTTCCTGGGTTTCCTTCTTCATTGTTTCCAGCACGCGCAGAGAAGGCCACACTTACACTATCTCCGGGGCAAGGAGAGCAAAAGGAGGACATGACGAGCCCAAACACACACACACACACACACACACACACACACACACACACACACACACACACACACACACACACACACACACACACAAGCTATAGGACTGATTTTTTTCCCTCTCTATAATCCATGCAATAGATTTTTTCTTCTTTAAAATTTTCTACGGTTGTTTCCCTCTCTCTAAAGTATGTACTGTAGCTATTTTCTCCTATCTAAAGTCTGTTCTGTAGCTCTCTCTCTCTCTCTCTCTCTCTCTCTCTCTCTCTCTCTCTCTCTCTCTCTCTCTCTCTCTCTCTCTCTCTCTCTCTCTCTCTCTCTCTCTCTCTCTCTCTCTCTCTCTCTCTCTCTCTCTCGCGTGGATGGGAAAACCTTTTAGAGGGATTATTGTATTAAAACTTTTGTTGCCTGATGCGATATTGCACCTTCAGGGACCAAGGCTCCTCTCTGAACAAGGCAGTGACCTCAGCGTGAAGGGTACATTTGCTTAAGGAGATTTCTACCTAAGGACACTAAGAAAATATAGATGAAGTAAGACGTCAATGTAAGTAAAGAACAAACTAAATTATCCAAGGATGTCACCCTCGATATTCTGCCTCATTTTTGACTCCTAAGTGAGAGGATAAATATGAAAATTATTACCTCGCGCTCTTTCACACCTGCGACATTAATTTGATTGGAATTATTCACTTTGGTCCCTCGAGATGAAATTATATCTCTTAATGGCGTTTGATAGGAGCATCCATTACTGTGAGTATGCTATTGTGTGCAACGTATTTCGTATATATATCATCAAAATGTGTGTGTGTGTGTGTCTGTGTATGTGTGTAAGTGTGTGTATGTGTGTGTACGAGTATGTGAGTGACGGGGCAAGATAATGACGTGAAGCCTCGGTCTGGCCATCAAAAACGACGGTAACTGCAGCATCCAAACCAACAATGGGAAGGAGAATGAGACTACTTACGAGGCCCGGGCATTGTGGGAAGGCGAGGAGAGGCGAGGTGAGGCGCGTAGGTATCACAGCGGCGGCAGTGAGCGTGGGAGAAGCGGTGGTGATAGGAGGAAGGAGGGAAGGTAATGAGAATGTGTGGTGGTGGAAGGGTGAAGGCGCAGGAATTTTGTGAGGTGTTCAGTGCACGGTATCGCTTGAAGTTCTCGCCTCATTCCTTATGGTTTTGGAAAAGGGAAGTGAGGTTTAAGATAGATATATTTAGCTTGTAAGATGTGTTTGTCTCAGTGAAAAATGTTGTGAAAGTTTCTATTGACACATAAAACACTTTCTTCACTGTTTTTTTTTAAAGTTTGTATATCTATATATGCTCAAAACACCGTATACTTGATAGCTATTTTTTCATAGGTGTGGGTGCGTGTGCGTGTGTGTGCATGGGTGCGGACATGCTGTAGCAGTGGATGTCTGAGGCTCAAAGACACAGTCCCCCTACGTGTCGAGTAGCACGCTGTACATAAACCCAGTGAACGACTACTGCAACGCCTCGACTTCTCTATCCAAAGCAACTCGTGTCCTGCCTTACAGAATCCCACCCGCGTGAACATAGTGTCTGCAGGGAAGGGTTGTTGTGTCTCAGAGGTGCACAGTAATATTCGTGATGGTGTGACAGTAAAAGATGAACTACTTGAAAAATATTACACATAGAAGCTAGAATGATGGATGTGCAGGAATTTCTTCATCATCAGTATAAGGCTTCTCTCAGGCTAGCTAAAGGAACAGGATATCATCTTAAAACGGTTTCAAAAATTCTTCCCTTCCTCTACCAGAAGTATTATGAATGTGTGTGTGGTGGATAGTGAAAAGTATTTATATATACCATAATATCTACTCGTGTGGGTAAGATTCATGTTACATCCAATAATATCTACGAGTATATTAAACCAGAAACAAATAGAATAATCATACCATGCACAGACAAGGGAGGGAAGACCAACAGGACTGTGAAAGGGTCAGTCAGGTACAGTTCAGGAAATAAAACTTTCTCCAAACAAATTCAGAACAGGTAAAACTATCAAATACCAAACTGTCGCCTCACGTGCAACCTGAAGTTTTACGTGTAAATCTAAAGTCTTTCAGGAACTGTAAATTGCTAAAAATACACACAAACAAAAAAAAAAACTTCGAAAAAGCTCTATCTAATAAAAGTGAGTAAGGAAACTTGTCACATACATATCCATTCGTCTTTCCAGGTAGCTTTTTTTCCTATAATATAATTCTTTCACACTTAAAATTGCTCCCTACGCTTCCCCTTCTCATGCCTCAAGCTCTCTCTCTAGTCCCTTGCATCCCATTCAGGCAGGAAGACGGTAAGGTAATATTAATGCTGTGACAAGAACATTACACCAGGTATATGGTATTCTCATGTGTGTGTGTGTGGAGAGAAGGGAGGGAGAGAGAAAGAAAGAGAGAGAGAGATAGATAAACAGACAGACATATACCACACACTAAATTAATGACTTTCTCCACATTAGGGTAAGCATCTCGTCTTTAAATACCACGTGACATGCACAACGAAAACAAAATATCTACATCTTAAGAAAACTCACTCGTTGGTTCTGACTTCAAATATAATAATAATAATAATAATAATAAGAAGAAGAAGAGGAAGAAGAAAAAGAACAGACAAAAGGAAGAAAGAAAAAGAAAAAGCAAAAGAACAGGAACAAGAACACAAAGACAAAGAAAGGGAAAAGGGAAAAAAGGAAATCAAAGAAAAAGAAAAGAAAAAGGAGAGGAAGAAGAGGAAAAAGAAGAAGAAGGAAAAAAAGAAGAGGAAGAGTGTGACGAAGCAGAGGTAGAGTAAAGAGGAGAGCTTCACCTGACGACCAGAACCATGAAACGAGACTCATTGCTGCCAACTTTATGACGAAATTCCAACCACGTGATCCCAATGGACAGGATACTAATTAGGAAACTTTTCAGGACATTTTTTTGACCTGTGTCACGGAAGGAGTAAAAATAATAATAATAATAAAAAATAAAAAACTGGAATAAAATAAAGTCGATTAATTTTGTTATTATTAATTTATTTGTATGGTAACGTTGTAATAGTCTTCGAATGTGTTACTTTAAGATATATTAAGACACTTTATTGTTACCTTACAAAAAATCTATATATATATAATAAACACAAATGAGAAAATAAAAAACGATATGATAAAAAAAACACACATTTTCTTCGTGTATGAAAATGGAATTAGCTTCACACACATACACACAAAAAAAAAAAAAATACTGGCAAATGAAAGAAAATAAAAATCTTTAAAATAAATGAAAAAAATGTTCCTACCGTTCGAAAAAGAAATAAAAATACATAGTTCATTATAAAACTTTTCCCCCGTGACAAGTAGGTAATTTTATGCGCTGCTTCAATTGCATTTCTATGACTCTTAAGTAATGTTGAACGTGCATCTTGAGAGAGAGAGAGAGAGAGAGAGAGAGAGAGAGAGAGAGAGAGAGAGAGAGAGAGAGAGAGAGAGAGAGAGAGAGAGAGAGAGAGAGAGAGAGAGAGAGAGAGAGAGAGAGAAAGAGCAACACCACCACCACAGCAACACCACCACCACCACCCTCACGTGACTCACCCACCACGCACAAATACAATCAAGAACCAATAAACGTTTTTCCCCTTTGCAATCACCCGCACCCGCACCCAGCCAGTGTAAACATGGCGGCGGTGGAGGGAGGGAGGGAGGGAGGGAAGGGGAGAGAGGAAAGGGGAGAGAGGGAAGGAAGGAAAGGGAGAGAGGGAAGCAAGAAGGAAGATTTGCACAGCCACATGTTGAAAGAGGGAAGAGGATTAACACATTTTAACACCCACGAAGAGCGAGAGCGAGAGAAAGAGAGAGAGAGAGAGAGAGAGAGAGAGAGAGAGAGAGAGAGAGAGAGAGAGAGAGAGAGAGAGAGAGAGAGAGAGAGAGAGAGAGAGAGAGAGAGAGAGAGCGAGAGCGAGAGCGAGAGCGAGAGAGAGAGAGAGAGAGAGAGAGAGAGAGAGAGAGAGAGAGAGAGAGAGAGAGAGAGAGAGAGAGAGAGAGAGAGAGAGAGAGAGCGAGCGAGAAAGCGAGCGAGAGAGCGAGCGAGAGAGCGAACGAGAGCGAGAGCGAGAGCAAAAAAGAGAGAGAGAGAGAGAGAGAGAGAGAGAGAGAGAGAGAGAGAGAGAGAGAGAGAGAGAGAGAGAGAGAGAGAGAGAGAGAGAGAGAGAGAGAGAGAGAGAGAGAGAGAGAGAGAGAGAGAGAGAGAGAGAGAGAGAGAGAGAGAGAGAGAGAGAGAGAGAGAGATAATCACCACAAAGTCTACCTGACCTATTGAAGACATATCATCACTAAAATTACTGAAACAAGGACTCACACTTACAACTTAAGGTCAAGGTAGATAATGTGGTTTAATAAATTAGAAGATTAAAACTTTATTCTTCTTGACGTGGTAATGACAAATACAATGTGTGTTGTCTTACCCAGCTACGTTGAAATCTTCGTCAAGGCTGTAACAATAAGATAAACTAGTTTGTTGGTACATACGCAAACAGAAAATGTGTCGATGCAGTGCCATATCACAGTGTTTCATTTTGCTTGCTTCTTTAAACTAGCTGTAACTCATTTCGTTTTACTCGTATTGAATTTTCAAGCAATGCCTAATAACCTGCACCTTTTTCTGATCCTTATGGTATGTAACAAGTACTGATAAACACAATATTAAGAAAATATATATTACGTCCTCACGTAAATTACGTAGATTATAAATGATGAAAAAAGAAACTAGACGCAGGATTGGAATGGGGATAGGGTTTAAAAAGAGGAGAAAAATATTTATGATTTCACAACATAACTCTTTGTTATATTTGATCGGTATCTATCTCATGAAAAATAGTTATTTACTAAAATAATGATATCATTAAACAAACAACATTAGCTTCTAAGCTAAGATACCAATTGAACAAAGTGCTTTGTTTATTAGTTGGTAATTTCATAAGGAATATCTGATATCTTTTCCATCAACATTGGTAAAGTATTAGATCCACCATACTGATTTTATCATTTGTTTGAACCCAAATAAATTAATTTATAGCAATAAAAGTTTCTGGAGAAACTAACTGAAACTAAGCTGAAAGTCTTACATTATTCCCATGTACAACATAGTTTAAAAACAACAAAATCGAAGAGGAAATTTTGCAAAAAATTTCCTGGAGTAGCAAAAATGACAGAAAATACACCATATGTTGAGGTCAATTCTACACATCCACGAGGGTCTGTAAGATGTTTAAACGTGTCGTAAGGCTTAGTTATGAACTGCTTTGAGCTGTAACAGTCATTACAAGAATATTCGTGGACGTTAAGACTATATGTGCTCCTTACGGGTTAACGTGTCGTGTGTAGGAGTATACGCGGGTTACTGATAGCTATCATATCCTCTCGATGGAGCTTGACACTGTAATAAAAGTACTGCATTACATTTTTTAATGAAAATAAATAACTTCCATAGCCACTGGCACCGGTGACAAAGTCAGTAGTGAAGATTTTGATCGGGCGGTCATGACCGAACGAGCGGTGGGAATTGAATTGTTTCCTGCCTCTATATACCTAATTCTAGTGAGCCTTATCTTGATGCAGCAGCATTTAAGAAGGTCAAAGGAAGGCTATGTACACTACACGAGTAATCAAACAGACTCTGCCATCCTGAAATAGTGTATAAAAACTTGTTTTCATCATATTTTCGACTTAAACTAGCTGTAACTCCTTTCCTTTTACTCGTATTGAATTTTCAAGCAATGCTTCAAAATCTGCACCTTTCTCCGATCCTTATGGTATGTAACAAGTACTGATCAACACAATATTAAGAAAATATATATTACGTCCTCACGTAAATTACGTCGATTATAAATCATGAAAAAAGAAACTAGACGCAGGATTGGAATGGGGTAGGGTTTAAAAAGAGGAGAAAAATATTTATGATTTCACAACATAACTCTTTGTTATATTTGATCGGTATCTATCTCATGAAAAATAGTTATTTACTAAAATAATGATATCATTAAACAAACAACATTAGCTTCTAAGCTAAGATACCAATTGAACAAAGTGCTTTGTTTATTAGTTGGTAATTTCATAAGGAATATCTGATATCTTTTCCATCAACATTGGTAAAGTATTAGATCCACCATACTGATTTTATCATTTGTTTGAACCCAAATAAATTAATTTATAGCAATAAAAGTTTCTGGAGAAACTAACTGAAACTAAGCTGAAAGTCTTACATTATTCCCATGTACAACATAGTTTAAAAACAACAAAATCGAAGAGGAAATTTTGCAAAAAATTTCCTGGAGTAGCAAAAATGACAGAAAATACACCATATGTTGAGGTCAATTCTACACATCCACGAGGGTCTGTAAGATGTTTAAACGTGTCGTAAGGCTTAGTTATGAACTGCTTTGAGCTGTAACAGTCATTACAAGAATATTCGTGGACGTTAAGACTATATGTGCTCCTTACGGGTTAACGTGTCGTGTGTAGGAGTATACGCGGGTTACTGATAGCTATCATATCCTCTCGATGGAGCTTGACACTGTAATAAAAGTACTGCATTACATTTTTTAATGAAATAAATAACTTCCATAGCCACTGGCACCGGTGACAAAGTCAGTAGTGAAGATTTTGATCGGGCGGTCATGACCGAACGAGCGGTGGGAATTGAATTGTTTCCTGCCTCTATATACCTAATTCTAGTGAGCCTTATCTTGATGCAGCAGCATTTAAGAAGGTCAAAGGAAGGCTATGTACACTACACGAGTAATCAAACAGACTCTGCCATCCTGAAATAGTGTATAAAAACTTGTTTTCATCATATTTTCGACTTAAACTAGCTGTAACTCCTTTCCTTTTACTCGTATTGAATTTTCAAGCCATGCTTCAAAATCTGCACCTTTTTCCGATCCTTATGGTATGTAACAAGTACTGATCAACACAATATTAAGAAAATATATATTACGTCCTCACGTAAATTACGTCGATTATAAATCATGAAAAAAGAAACTAGACGCAGGATTGGAATGGGGTAGGGTTTAAAAAGAGGAGAAAAATATTTATGATTTCACAACATAACTCTTTGTTATATTTGATCGGTATCTATCTCATGAAAAATAGTTATTTACTAAAATAATGATATCATTAAACAAACAACATTAGCTTCTAAGCTAAGATACCAATTGAACAAAGTGCTTTGTTTATTAGTTGGTAATTTCATAAGGAATATCTGATATCTTTTCCATCAACATTGGTAAAGTATTAGATCCACCATACTGATTTTATCATTTGTTTGAACCCAAATAAATTAATTTATAGCAATAAAAGTTTCTGGAGAAACTAACTGAAACTAAGCTGAAAGTCTTACATTATTCCCATGTACAACATAGTTTAAAAACAACAAAATCGAAGAGGAAATTTTGCAAAAAATTTCCTGGAGTAGCAAAAATGACAGAAAATACACCATATGTTGAGGTCAATTCTACACATCCACGAGGGTCTGTAAGATGTTTAAACGTGTCGTAAGGCTTAGTTATGAACTGCTTTGAGCTGTAACAGTCATTACAAGAATATTCGTGGACGTTAAGACTATATGTGCTCCTTACGGGTTAACGTGTCGTGTGTAGGAGTATACGCGGGTTACTGATAGCTATCATATCCTCTCGATGGAGCTTGACACTGTAATAAAAGTACTGCATTACATTTTTTAATGAAAATAAATAACTTCCATAGCCACTGGCACCGGTGACAAAGTCAGTAGTGAAGATTTTGATCGGGCGGTCATGACCGAACGAGCGGTGGGAATTGAATTGTTTCCTGCCTCTATATACCTAATTCTAGTGAGCCTTATCTTGATGCAGCAGCATTTAAGAAGGTCAAAGGAAGGCTATGTACACTACACGAGTAATCAAACAGACTCTGCCATCCTGAAATAGTGTATAAAAACTTGTTTTCATCATATTTTCGACTTAAACTAGCTGTAACTCCTTTCCTTTTACTCGTATTGAATTTTCAAGCCATGCTTCAAAATCTGCACCTTTCTCCGATCCTTATGGTATGTAACAAGTACTGATCAACACAATATTAAGAAAATATATATTACGTCCTCACGTAAATTACGTCGATTATAAATCATGAAAAAAGAAACTAGACGCAGGATTGGAATGGGGTAGGGTTTAAAAAGAGGAGAAAAATATTTATGATTTCACAACATAACTCTTTGTTATATTTGATCGGTATCTATCTCATGAAAAATAGTTATTTACTAAAATAATGATATCATTAAACAAACAACATTAGCTTCTAAGCTAAGATACCAATTGAACAAAGTGCTTTGTTTATTAGTTGGTAATTTCATAAGGAATATCTGATATCTTTTCCATCAACATTGGTAAAGTATTAGATCCACCATACTGATTTTATCATTTGTTTGAACCCAAATAAATTAATTTATAGCAATAAAAGTTTCTGGAGAAACTAACTGAAACTAAGCTGAAAGTCTTACATTATTCCCATGTACAACATAGTTTAAAAACAACAAAATCGAAGAGGAAATTTTGCAAAAAATTTCCTGGAGTAGCAAAAATGACAGAAAATACACCATATGTTGAGGTCAATTCTACACATCCACGAGGGTCTGTAAGATGTTTAAACGTGTCGTAAGGCTTAGTTATGAACTGCTTTGAGCTGTAACAGTCATTACAAGAATATTCGTGGACGTTAAGACTATATGTGCTCCTTACGGGTTAACGTGTCGTGTGTAGGAGTATACGCGGGTTACTGATAGCTATCATATCCTCTCGATGGAGCTTGACACTGTAATAAAAGTACTGCATTACATTTTTTAATGAAAATAAATAACTTCCATAGCCACTGGCACCGGTGACAAAGTCAGTAGTGAAGATTTTGATCGGGCGGTCATGACCGAACGAGCGGTGGGAATTGAATTGTTTCCTGCCTCTATATACCTAATTCTAGTGAGCCTTATCTTGATGCAGCAGCATTTAAGAAGGTCAAAGGAAGGCTATGTACACTACACGAGTAATCAAACAGACTCTGCCATCCTGAAATAGTGTATAAAAACTTGTTTTCATCATATTTTCGACTTAAACTAGCTGTAACTCCTTTCCTTTTACTCGTATTGAATTTTCAAGCCATGCTTCAAAATCTGCACCTTTCTCCGATCCTTATGGTATGTAACAAGTACTGATCAACACAATATTAAGAAAATATATATTACGTCCTCACGTAAATTACGTCGATTATAAATCATGAAAAAAGAAACTAGACGCAGGATTGGAATGGGGTAGGGTTTAAAAAGAGGAGAAAAATATTTATGATTTCACAACATAACTCTTTGTTATATTTGATCGGTATCTATCTCATGAAAAATAGTTATTTACTAAAATAATGATATCATTAAACAAACAACATTAGCTTCTAAGCTAAGATACCAATTGAACAAAGTGCTTTGTTTATTAGTTGGTAATTTCATAAGGAATATCTGATATCTTTTCCATCAACATTGGTAAAGTATTAGATCCACCATACTGATTTTATCATTTGTTTGAACCCAAATAAATTAATTTATAGCAATAAAAGTTTCTGGAGAAACTAACTGAAACTAAGCTGAAAGTCTTACATTATTCCCATGTACAACATAGTTTAAAAACAACAAAATCGAAGAGGAAATTTTGCAAAAAATTTCCTGGAGTAGCAAAAATGACAGAAAATACACCATATGTTGAGGTCAATTCTACACATCCACGAGGGTCTGTAAGATGTTTAAACGTGTCGTAAGGCTTAGTTATGAACTGCTTTGAGCTGTAACAGTCATTACAAGAATATTCGTGGACGTTAAGACTATATGTGCTCCTTACGGGTTAACGTGTCGTGTGTAGGAGTATACGCGGGTTACTGATAGCTATCATATCCTCTCGATGGAGCTTGACACTGTAATAAAAGTACTGCATTACATTTTTTAATGAAAATAAATAACTTCCATAGCCACTGGCACCGGTGACAAAGTCAGTAGTGAAGATTTTGATCGGGCGGTCATGACCGAACGAGCGGTGGGAATTGAATTGTTTCCTGCCTCTATATACCTAATTCTAGTGAGCCTTATCTTGATGCAGCAGCATTTAAGAAGGTCAAAGGAAGGCTATGTACACTACACGAGTAATCAAACAGACTCTGCCATCCTGAAATAGTGTATAAAAACTTGTTTTCATCATATTTTCGACTTAAACTAGCTGTAACTCCTTTCCTTTTACTCGTATTGAATTTTCAAGCCATGCTTCAAAATCTGCACCTTTCTCCGATCCTTATGGTATGTAACAAGTACTGATCAACACAATATTAAGAAAATATATATTACGTCCTCACGTAAATTACGTCGATTATAAATCATGAAAAAAGAAACTAGACGCAGGATTGGAATGGGGTAGGGTTTAAAAGAAAGCGAAAAATATTTATGATTTCACAACATAACTCTTTGTTATATTTGATCGGTATCTATCTCATGAAAAATAGTTATTTACTAAAATAATGATATCATTAAACAAACAACATTAGCTTCTAAGCTAAGATACCAATTGAACAAAGTGCTTTGTTTATTAGTTGGTAATTTCATAAGGAATATCTGATATCTTTTCCATCAACATTGGTAAAGTATTAGATCCACCATACTGATTTTATCATTTGTTTGAACCCAAATAAATTAATTTATAGCAATAAAAGTTTCTGGAGAAACTAACTGAAACTAAGCTGAAAGTCTTACATTATTCCCATGTACAACATAGTTTAAAAACAACAAAATCGAAGAGGAAATTTTGCAAAAAATTTCCTGGAGTAGCAAAAATGACAGAAAATACACCATATGTTGAGGTCAATTCTACACATCCACGAGGGTCTGTAAGATGTTTAAACGTGTCGTAAGGCTTAGTTATGAACTGCTTTGAGCTGTAACAGTCATTACAAGAATATTCGTGGACGTTAAGACTATATGTGCTCCTTACGGGTTAACGTGTCGTGTGTAGGAGTATACGCGGGTTACTGATAGCTATCATATCCTCTCGATGGAGCTTGACACTGTAATAAAAGTACTGCATTACATTTTTTAATGAAAATAAATAACTTCCATAGCCACTGGCACCGGTGACAAAGTCAGTAGTGAAGATTTTGATCGGGCGGTCATGACCGAACGAGCGGTGGGAATTGAATTGTTTCCTGCCTCTATATACCTAATTCTAGTGAGCCTTATCTTGATGCAGCAGCATTTAAGAAGGTCAAAGGAAGGCTATGTACACTACACGAGTAATCAAACAGACTCTGCCATCCTGAAATAGTGTATAAAAACTTGTTTTCATCATATTTTCGACTTAAACTAGCTGTAACTCCTTTCCTTTTACTCGTATTGAATTTTCAAGCCATGCTTCAAAATCTGCACCTTTCTCCGATCCTTATGGTATGTAACAAGTACTGATCAACACAATATTAAGAAAATATATATTACGTCCTCACGTAAATTACGTCGATTATAAATCATGAAAAAAGAAACTAGACGCAGGATTGGAATGGGGTAGGGTTTAAAAAGAGGAGAAAAATATTTATGATTTCACAACATAACTCTTTGTTATATTTGATCGGTATCTATCTCATGAAAAATAGTTATTTACTAAAATAATGATATCATTAAACAAACAACATTAGCTTCTAAGCTAAGATACCAATTGAACAAAGTGCTTTGTTTATTAGTTGGTAATTTCATAAGGAATATCTGATATCTTTTCCATCAACATTGGTAAAGTATTAGATCCACCATACTGATTTTATCATTTGTTTGAACCCAAATAAATTAATTTATAGCAATAAAAGTTTCTGGAGAAACTAACTGAAACTAAGCTGAAAGTCTTACATTATTCCCATGTACAACATAGTTTAAAAACAACAAAATCGAAGAGGAAATTTTGCAAAAAATTTCCTGGAGTAGCAAAAATGACAGAAAATACACCATATGTTGAGGTCAATTCTACACATCCACGAGGGTCTGTAAGATGTTTAAACGTGTCGTAAGGCTTAGTTATGAACTGCTTTGAGCTGTAACAGTCATTACAAGAATATTCGTGGACGTTAAGACTATATGTGCTCCTTACGGGTTAACGTGTCGTGTGTAGGAGTATACGCGGGTTACTGATAGCTATCATATCCTCTCGATGGAGCTTGACACTGTAATAAAAGTACTGCATTACATTTTTTAATGAAAATAAATAACTTCCATAGCCACTGGCACCGGTGACAAAGTCAGTAGTGAAGATTTTGATCGGGCGGTCATGACCGAACGAGCGGTGGGAATTGAATTGTTTCCTGCCTCTATATACCTAATTCTAGTGAGCCTTATCTTGATGCAGCAGCATTTAAGAAGGTCAAAGGAAGGCTATGTACACTACACGAGTAATCAAACAGACTCTGCCATCCTGAAATAGTGTATAAAAACTTGTTTTCATCATATTTTCGACTTAAACTAGCTGTAACTCCTTTCCTTTTACTCGTATTGAATTTTCAAGCCATGCTTCAAAATCTGCACCTTTCTCCGATCCTTATGGTATGTAACAAGTACTGATCAACACAATATTAAGAAAATATATATTACGTCCTCACGTAAATTACGTCGATTATAAATCATGAAAAAAGAAACTAGACGCAGGATTGGAATGGGGTAGGGTTTAAAAAGAGGAGAAAAATATTTATGATTTCACAACATAACTCTTTGTTATATTTGATCGGTATCTATCTCATGAAAAATAGTTATTTACTAAAATAATGATATCATTAAACAAACAACATTAGCTTCTAAGCTAAGATACCAATTGAACAAAGTGCTTTGTTTATTAGTTGGTAATTTCATAAGGAATATCTGATATCTTTTCCATCAACATTGGTAAAGTATTAGATCCACCATACTGATTTTATCATTTGTTTGAACCCAAATAAATTAATTTATAGCAATAAAAGTTTCTGGAGAAACTAACTGAAACTAAGCTGAAAGTCTTACATTATTCCCATGTACAACATAGTTTAAAAACAACAAAATCGAAGAGGAAATTTTGCAAAAAATTTCCTGGAGTAGCAAAAATGACAGAAAATACACCATATGTTGAGGTCAATTCTACACATCCACGAGGGTCTGTAAGATGTTTAAACGTGTCGTAAGGCTTAGTTATGAACTGC
The DNA here is from genome assembly GCA_029783475.1 of Metacarcinus magister. Classification (NCBI taxonomy): domain Eukaryota; kingdom Metazoa; phylum Arthropoda; class Malacostraca; order Decapoda; family Cancridae; genus Metacarcinus; species Metacarcinus magister. Next base: position 6,209,043 of record JAPQNM010000046.1, read on the forward strand.
TTTGAGCTGTAACAGTCATTACAAGAATATTCGTGGACGTTAAGACTATATGTGCTCCTTACGGGTTAACGTGTCGTGTGTAGGAGTATACGCGGGTTACTGATAGCTATCATATCCTCTCGATGGAGCTTGACACTGTAATAAAAGTACTGCATTACATTTTTTAATGAAAATAAATAACTTCCATAGCCACTGGCACCGGTGACAAAGTCAGTAGTGAAGATTTTGATCGGGCGGTCATGACCGAACGAGCGGTGGGAATTGAATTGTTTCCTGCCTCTATATACCTAATTCTAGTGAGCCTTATCTTGATGCAGCAGCATTTAAGAAGGTCAAAGGAAGGCTATGTACACTACACGAGTAATCAAACAGACTCTGCCATCCTGAAATAGTGTATAAAAACTTGTTTTCATCATATTTTCGACTTAAACTAGCTGTAACTCCTTTCCTTTTACTCGTATTGAATTTTCAAGCCATGCTTCAAAATCTGCACCTTTCTCCGATCCTTATGGTATGTAACAAGTACTGATCAACACAATATTAAGAAAATATATATTACGTCCTCACGTAAATTACGTCGATTATAAATCATGAAAAAAGAAACTAGACGCAGGATTGGAATGGGGTAGGGTTTAAAAAGAGGAGAAAAATATTTATGATTTCACAACATAACTCTTTGTTATATTTGATCGGTATCTATCTCATGAAAAATAGTTATTTACTAAAATAATGATATCATTAAACAAACAACATTAGCTTCTAAGCTAAGATACCAATTGAACAAAGTGCTTTGTTTATTAGTTGGTAATTTCATAAGGAATATCTGATATCTTTTCCATCAACATTGGTAAAGTATTAGATCCACCATACTGATTTTATCATTTGTTTGAACCCAAATAAATTAATTTATAGCAATAAAAGTTTCTGGAGAAACTAACTGAAACTAAGCTGAAAGTCTTACATTATTCCCATGTACAACATAGTTTAAAAACAACAAAATCGAAGAGGAAATTTTGCAAAAAATTTCCTGGAGTAGCAAAAATGACAGAAAATACACCATATGTTGAGGTCAATTCTACACATCCACGAGGGTCTGTAAGATGTTTAAACGTGTCGTAAGGCTTAGTTATGAACTGCTTTGAGCTGTAACAGTCATTACAAGAATATTCGTGGACGTTAAGACTATATGTGCTCCTTACGGGTTAACGTGTCGTGTGTAGGAGTATACGCGGGTTACTGATAGCTATCATATCCTCTCGATGGAGCTTGACACTGTAATAAAAGTACTGCATTACATTTTTTAATGAAAATAAATAACTTCCATAGCCACTGGCACCGGTGACAAAGTCAGTAGTGAAGATTTTGATCGGGCGGTCATGACCGAACGAGCGGTGGGAATTGAATTGTTTCCTGCCTCTATATACCTAATTCTAGTGAGCCTTATCTTGATGCAGCAGCATTTAAGAAGGTCAAAGGAAGGCTATGTACACTACACGAGTAATCAAACAGACTCTGCCATCCTGAAATAGTGTATAAAAACTTGTTTTCATCATATTTTCGACTTAAACTAGCTGTAACTCCTTTCCTTTTACTCGTATTGAATTTTCAAGCCATGCTTCAAAATCTGCACCTTTCTCCGATCCTTATGGTATGTAACAAGTACTGATCAACACAATATTAAGAAAATATATATTACGTCCTCACGTAAATTACGTCGATTATAAATCATGAAAAAAGAAACTAGACGCAGGATTGGAATGGGGTAGGGTTTAAAAAGAGGAGAAAAATATTTATGATTTCACAACATAACTCTTTGTTATATTTGATCGGTATCTATCTCATGAAAAATAGTTATTTACTAAAATAATGATATCATTAAACAAACAACATTAGCTTCTAAGCTAAGATACCAATTGAACAAAGTGCTTTGTTTATTAGTTGGTAATTTCATAAGGAATATCTGATATCTTTTCCATCAACATTGGTAAAGTATTAGATCCACCATACTGATTTTATCATTTGTTTGAACCCAAATAAATTAATTTATAGCAATAAAAGTTTCTGGAGAAACTAACTGAAACTAAGCTGAAAGTCTTACATTATTCCCATGTACAACATAGTTTAAAAACAACAAAATCGAAGAGGAAATTTTGCAAAAAATTTCCTGGAGTAGCAAAAATGACAGAAAATACACCATATGTTGAGGTCAATTCTACACATCCACGAGGGTCTGTAAGATGTTTAAACGTGTCGTAAGGCTTAGTTATGAACTGCTTTGAGCTGTAACAGTCATTACAAGAATATTCGTGGACGTTAAGACTATATGTGCTCCTTACGGGTTAACGTGTCGTGTGTAGGAGTATACGCGGGTTACTGATAGCTATCATATCCTCTCGATGGAGCTTGACACTGTAATAAAAGTACTGCATTACATTTTTTAATGAAAATAAATAACTTCCATAGCCACTGGCACCGGTGACAAAGTCAGTAGTGAAGATTTTGATCGGGCGGTCATGACCGAACGAGCGGTGGGAATTGAATTGTTTCCTGCCTCTATATACCTAATTCTAGTGAGCCTTATCTTGATGCAGCAGCATTTAAGAAGGTCAAAGGAAGGCTATGTACACTACACGAGTAATCAAACAGACTCTGCCATCCTGAAATAGTGTATAAAAACTTGTTTTCATCATATTTTCGACTTAAACTAGCTGTAACTCCTTTCCTTTTACTCGTATTGAATTTTCAAGCCATGCTTCAAAATCTGCACCTTTCTCCGATCCTTATGGTATGTAACAAGTACTGATCAACACAATATTAAGAAAATATATATTACGTCCTCACGTAAATTACGTCGATTATAAATCATGAAAAAAGAAACTAGACGCAGGATTGGAATGGGGTAGGGTTTAAAAAGAGGAGAAAAATATTTATGATTTCACAACATAACTCTTTGTTATATTTGATCGGTATCTATCTCATGAAAAATAGTTATTTACTAAAATAATGATATCATTAAACAAACAACATTAGCTTCTAAGCTAAGATACCAATTGAACAAAGTGCTTTGTTTATTAGTTGGTAATTTCATAAGGAATATCTGATATCTTTTCCATCAACATTGGTAAAGTATTAGATCCACCATACTGATTTTATCATTTGTTTGAACCCAAATAAATTAATTTATAGCAATAAAAGTTTCTGGAGAAACTAACTGAAACTAAGCTGAAAGTCTTACATTATTCCCATGTACAACATAGTTTAAAAACAACAAAATCGAAGAGGAAATTTTGCAAAAAATTTCCTGGAGTAGCAAAAATGACAGAAAATACACCATATGTTGAGGTCAATTCTACACATCCACGAGGGTCTGTAAGATGTTTAAACGTGTCGTAAGGCTTAGTTATGAACTGCTTTGAGCTGTAACAGTCATTACAAGAATATTCGTGGACGTTAAGACTATATGTGCTCCTTACGGGTTAACGTGTCGTGTGTAGGAGTATACGCGGGTTACTGATAGCTATCATATCCTCTCGATGGAGCTTGACACTGTAATAAAAGTACTGCATTACATTTTTTAATGAAAATAAATAACTTCCATAGCCACTGGCACCGGTGACAAAGTCAGTAGTGAAGATTTTGATCGGGCGGTCATGACCGAACGAGCGGTGGGAATTGAATTGTTTCCTGCCTCTATATACCTAATTCTAGTGAGCCTTATCTTGATGCAGCAGCATTTAAGAAGGTCAAAGGAAGGCTATGTACACTACACGAGTAATCAAACAGACTCTGCCATCCTGAAATAGTGTATAAAAACTTGTTTTCATCATATTTTCGACTTAAACTAGCTGTAACTCCTTTCCTTTTACTCGTATTGAATTTTCAAGCCATGCTTCAAAATCTGCACCTTTCTCCGATCCTTATGGTATGTAACAAGTACTGATCAACACAATATTAAGAAAATATATATTACGTCCTCACGTAAATTACGTCGATTATAAATCATGAAAAAAGAAACTAGACGCAGGATTGGAATGGGGTAGGGTTTAAAAAGAGGAGAAAAATATTTATGATTTCACAACATAACTCTTTGTTATATTTGATCGGTATCTATCTCATGAAAAATAGTTATTTACTAAAATAATGATATCATTAAACAAACAACATTAGCTTCTAAGCTAAGATACCAATTGAACAAAGTGCTTTGTTTATTAGTTGGTAATTTCATAAGGAATATCTGATATCTTTTCCATCAACATTGGTAAAGTATTAGATCCACCATACTGATTTTATCATTTGTTTGAACCCAAATAAATTAATTTATAGCAATAAAAGTTTCTGGAGAAACTAACTGAAACTAAGCTGAAAGTCTTACATTATTCCCATGTACAACATAGTTTAAAAACAACAAAATCGAAGAGGAAATTTTGCAAAAAATTTCCTGGAGTAGCAAAAATGACAGAAAATACACCATATGTTGAGGTCAATTCTACACATCCACGAGGGTCTGTAAGATGTTTAAACGTGTCGTAAGGCTTAGTTATGAACTGCTTTGAGCTGTAACAGTCATTACAAGAATATTCGTGGACGTTAAGACTATATGTGCTCCTTACGGGTTAACGTGTCGTGTGTAGGAGTATACGCGGGTTACTGATAGCTATCATATCCTCTCGATGGAGCTTGACACTGTAATAAAAGTACTGCATTACATTTTTTAATGAAAATAAATAACTTCCATAGCCACTGGCACCGGTGACAAAGTCAGTAGTGAAGATTTTGATCGGGCGGTCATGACCGAACGAGCGGTGGGAATTGAATTGTTTCCTGCCTCTATATACCTAATTCTAGTGAGCCTTATCTTGATGCAGCAGCATTTAAGAAGGTCAAAGGAAGGCTATGTACACTACACGAGTAATCAAACAGACTCTGCCATCCTGAAATAGTGTATAAAAACTTGTTTTCATCATATTTTCGACTTAAACTAGCTGTAACTCCTTTCCTTTTACTCGTATTGAATTTTCAAGCCATGCTTCAAAATCTGCACCTTTCTCCGATCCTTATGGTATGTAACAAGTACTGATCAACACAATATTAAGAAAATATATATTACGTCCTCACGTAAATTACGTCGATTATAAATCATGAAAAAAGAAACTAGACGCAGGATTGGAATGGGGTAGGGTTTAAAAAGAGGAGAAAAATATTTATGATTTCACAACATAACTCTTTGTTATATTTGATCGGTATCTATCTCATGAAAAATAGTTATTTACTAAAATAATGATATCATTAAACAAACAACATTAGCTTCTAAGCTAAGATACCAATTGAACAAAGTGCTTTGTTTATTAGTTGGTAATTTCATAAGGAATATCTGATATCTTTTCCATCAACATTGGTAAAGTATTAGATCCACCATACTGATTTTATCATTTGTTTGAACCCAAATAAATTAATTTATAGCAATAAAAGTTTCTGGAGAAACTAACTGAAACTAAGCTGAAAGTCTTACATTATTCCCATGTACAACATAGTTTAAAAACAACAAAATCGAAGAGGAAATTTTGCAAAAAATTTCCTGGAGTAGCAAAAATGACAGAAAATACACCATATGTTGAGGTCAATTCTACACATCCACGAGGGTCTGTAAGATGTTTAAACGTGTCGTAAGGCTTAGTTATGAACTGCTTTGAGCTGTAACAGTCATTACAAGAATATTCGTGGACGTTAAGACTATATGTGCTCCTTACGGGTTAACGTGTCGTGTGTAGGAGTATACGCGGGTTACTGATAGCTATCATATCCTCTCGATGGAGCTTGACACTGTAATAAAAGTACTGCATTACATTTTTTAATGAAAATAAATAACTTCCATAGCCACTGGCACCGGTGACAAAGTCAGTAGTGAAGATTTTGATCGGGCGGTCATGACCGAACGAGCGGTGGGAATTGAATTGTTTCCTGCCTCTATATACCTAATTCTAGTGAGCCTTATCTTGATGCAGCAGCATTTAAGAAGGTCAAAGGAAGGCTATGTACACTACACGAGTAATCAAACAGACTCTGCCATCCTGAAATAGTGTATAAAAACTTGTTTTCATCATATTTTCGACTTAAACTAGCTGTAACTCCTTTCCTTTTACTCGTATTGAATTTTCAAGCCATGCTTCAAAATCTGCACCTTTTCTCCGATCCTTATGGTATGTAACAAGTACTGATCAACACAATATTAAGAAAATATATATTACGTCCTCACGTAAATTACGTCGATTATAAATCATGAAAAAAGAAACTAGACGCAGGATTGGAATGGGGTAGGGTTTAAAAAGAGGAGAAAAATATTTATGATTTCACAACATAACTCTTTGTTATATTTGATCGGTATCTATCTCATGAAAAATAGTTATTTACTAAAATAATGATATCATTAAACAAACAACATTAGCTTCTAAGCTAAGATACCAATTGAACAAAGTGCTTTGTTTATTAGTTGGTAATTTCATAAGGAATATCTGATATCTTTTCCATCAACATTGGTAAAGTATTAGATCCACCATACTGATTTTATCATTTGTTTGAACCCAAATAAATTAATTTATAGCAATAAAAGTTTCTGGAGAAACTAACTGAAACTAAGCTGAAAGTCTTACATTATTCCCATGTACAACATAGTTTAAAAACAACAAAATCGAAGAGGAAATTTTGCAAAAAATTTCCTGGAGTAGCAAAAATGACAGAAAATACACCATATGTTGAGGTCAATTCTACACATCCACGAGGGTCTGTAAGATGTTTAAACGTGTCGTAAGGCTTAGTTATGAACTGCTTTGAGCTGTAACAGTCATTACAAGAATATTCGTGGACGTTAAGACTATATGTGCTCCTTACGGGTTAACGTGTCGTGTGTAGGAGTATACGCGGGTTACTGATAGCTATCATATCCTCTCGATGGAGCTTGACACTGTAATAAAAGTACTGCATTACATTTTTTAATGAAAATAAATAACTTCCATAGCCACTGGCACCGGTGACAAAGTCAGTAGTGAAGATTTTGATCGGGCGGTCATGACCGAACGAGCGGTGGGAATTGAATTGTTTCCTGCCTCTATATACCTAATTCTAGTGAGCCTTATCTTGATGCAGCAGCATTTAAGAAGGTCAAAGGAAGGCTATGTACACTACACGAGTAATCAAACAGACTCTGCCATCCTGAAATAGTGTATAAAAACTTGTTTTCATCATATTTTCGACTTAAACTAGCTGTAACTCCTTTCCTTTTACTCGTATTGAATTTTCAAGCCATGCTTCAAAATCTGCACCTTTCTCCGATCCTTATGGTATGTAACAAGTACTGATCAACACAATATTAAGAAAATATATATTACGTCCTCACGTAAATTACGTCGATTATAAATCATGAAAAAAGAAACTAGACGCAGGATTGGAATGGGGTAGGGTTTAAAAAGAGGAGAAAAATATTTATGATTTCACAACATAACTCTTTGTTATATTTGATCGGTATCTATCTCATGAAAAATAGTTATTTACTAAAATAATGATATCATTAAACAAACAACATTAGCTTCTAAGCTAAGATACCAATTGAACAAAGTGCTTTGTTTATTAGTTGGTAATTTCATAAGGAATATCTGATATCTTTTCCATCAACATTGGTAAAGTATTAGATCCACCATACTGATTTTATCATTTGTTTGAACCCAAATAAATTAATTTATAGCAATAAAAGTTTCTGGAGAAACTAACTGAAACTAAGCTGAAAGTCTTACATTATTCCCATGTACAACATAGTTTAAAAACAACAAAATCGAAGAGGAAATTTTGCAAAAAATTTCCTGGAGTAGCAAAAATGACAGAAAATACACCATATGTTGAGGTCAATTCTACACATCCACGAGGGTCTGTAAGATGTTTAAACGTGTCGTAAGGCTTAGTTATGAACTGCTTTGAGCTGTAACAGTCATTACAAGAATATTCGTGGACGTTAAGACTATATGTGCTCCTTACGGGTTAACGTGTCGTGTGTAGGAGTATACGCGGGTTACTGATAGCTATCATATCCTCTCGATGGAGCTTGACACTGTAATAAAAGTACTGCATTACATTTTTTAATGAAAATAAATAACTTCCATAGCCACTGGCACCGGTGACAAAGTCAGTAGTGAAGATTTTGATCGGGCGGTCATGACCGAACGAGCGGTGGGAATTGAATTGTTTCCTGCCTCTATATACCTAATTCTAGTGAGCCTTATCTTGATGCAGCAGCATTTAAGAAGGTCAAAGGAAGGCTATGTACACTACACGAGTAATCAAACAGACTCTGCCATCCTGAAATAGTGTATAAAAACTTGTTTTCATCATATTTTCGACTTAAACTAGCTGTAACTCCTTTCCTTTTACTCGTATTGAATTTTCAAGCCATGCTTCAAAATCTGCACCTTTCTCCGATCCTTATGGTATGTAACAAGTACTGATCAACACAATATTAAGAAAATATATATTACGTCCTCACGTAAATTACGTCGATTATAAATCATGAAAAAAGAAACTAGACGCAGGATTGGAATGGGGTAGGGTTTAAAAAGAGGAGAAAAATATTTATGATTTCACAACATAACTCTTTGTTATATTTGATCGGTATCTATCTCATGAAAAATAGTTATTTACTAAAATAATGATATCATTAAACAAACAACATTAGCTTCTAAGCTAAGATACCAATTGAACAAAGTGCTTTGTTTATTAGTTGGTAATTTCATAAGGAATATCTGATATCTTTTCCATCAACATTGGTAAAGTATTAGATCCACCATACTGATTTTATCATTTGTTTGAACCCAAATAAATTAATTTATAGCAATAAAAGTTTCTGGAGAAACTAACTGAAACTAAGCTGAAAGTCTTACATTATTCCCATGTACAACATAGTTTAAAAACAACAAAATCGAAGAGGAAATTTTGCAAAAAATTTCCTGGAGTAGCAAAAATGACAGAAAATACACCATATGTTGAGGTCAATTCTACACATCCACGAGGGTCTGTAAGATGTTTAAACGTGTCGTAAGGCTTAGTTATGAACTGCTTTGAGCTGTAACAGTCATTACAAGAATATTCGTGGACGTTAAGACTATATGTGCTCCTTACGGGTTAACGTGTCGTGTGTAGGAGTATACGCGGGTTACTGATAGCTATCATATCCTCTCGATGGAGCTTGACACTGTAATAAAAGTACTGCATTACATTTTTTAATGAAAATAAATAACTTCCATAGCCACTGGCACCGGTGACAAAGTCAGTAGTGAAGATTTTGATCGGGCGGTCATGACCGAACGAGCGGTGGGAATTGAATTGTTTCCTGCCTCTATATACCTAATTCTAGTGAGCCTTATCTTGATGCAGCAGCATTTAAGAAGGTCAAAGGAAGGCTATGTACACTACACGAGTAATCAAACAGACTCTGCCATCCTGAAATAGTGTATAAAAACTTGTTTTCATCATATTTTCGACTTAAACTAGCTGTAACTCCTTTCCTTTTACTCGTATTGAATTTTCAAGCCATGCTTCAAAATCTGCACCTTTCTCCGATCCTTATGGTATGTAACAAGTACTGATCAACACAATATTAAGAAAATATATATTACGTCCTCACGTAAATTACGTCGATTATAAATCATGAAAAAAGAAACTAGACGCAGGATTGGAATGGGGTAGGGTTTAAAAAGAGGAGAAAAATATTTATGATTTCACAACATAACTCTTTGTTATATTTGATCGGTATCTATCTCATGAAAAATAGTTATTTACTAAAATAATGATATCATTAAACAAACAACATTAGCTTCTAAGCTAAGATACCAATTGAACAAAGTGCTTTGTTTATTAGTTGGTAATTTCATAAGGAATATCTGATATCTTTTCCATCAACATTGGTAAAGTATTAGATCCACCATACTGATTTTATCATTTGTTTGAACCCAAATAAATTAATTTATAGCAATAAAAGTTTCTGGAGAAACTAACTGAAACTAAGCTGAAAGTCTTACATTATTCCCATGTACAACATAGTTTAAAAACAACAAAATCGAAGAGGAAATTTTGCAAAAAATTTCCTGGAGTAGCAAAAATGACAGAAAATACACCATATGTTGAGGTCAATTCTACACATCCACGAGGGTCTGTAAGATGTTTAAACGTGTCGTAAGGCTTAGTTATGAACTGCTTTGAGCTGTAACAGTCATTACAAGAATATTCGTGGACGTTAAGACTATATGTGCTCCTTACGGGTTAACGTGTCGTGTGTAGGAGTATACGCGGGTTACTGATAGCTATCATATCCTCTCGATGGAGCTTGACACTGTAATAAAAGTACTGCATTACATTTTTTAATGAAATAAATAACTTCCATAGCCACTGGCACCGGTGACAAAGTCAGTAGTGAAGATTTTGATCGGGCGGTCATGACCGAACGAGCGGTGGGAATTGAATTGTTTCCTGCCTCTATATACCTAATTCTAGTGAGCCTTATCTTGATGCAGCAGCATTTAAGAAGGTCAAAGGAAGGCTATGTACACTACACGAGTAATCAAACAGACTCTGCCATCCTGAAATAGTGTATAAAAACTTGTTTTCATCATATTTTCGACTTAAACTAGCTGTAACTCCTTTCCTTTTACTCGTATTGAATTTTCAAGCCATGCTTCAAAATCTGCACCTTTTCTCCGATCCTTATGGTATGTAACAAGTACTGATCAACACAATATTAAGAAAATATATATTACGTCCTCACGTAAATTACGTCGATTATAAATCATGAAAAAAGAAACTAGACGCAGGATTGGAATGGGGTAGGGTTTAAAAAGAGGAGAAAAATATTTATGATTTCACAACATAACTCTTTGTTATATTTGATCGGTATCTATCTCATGAAAAATAGTTATTTACTAAAATAATGATATCATTAAACAAACAACATTAGCTTCTAAGCTAAGATACCAATTGAACAAAGTGCTTTGTTTATTAGTTGGTAATTTCATAAGGAATATCTGATATCTTTTCCATCAACATTGGTAAAGTATTAGATCCACCATACTGATTTTATCATTTGTTTGAACCCAAATAAATTAATTTATAGCAATAAAAGTTTCTGGAGAAACTAACTGAAACTAAGCTGAAAGTCTTACATTATTCCCATGTACAACATAGTTTAAAAACAACAAAATCGAAGAGGAAATTTTGCAAAAAATTTCCTGGAGTAGCAAAAATGACAGAAAATACACCATATGTTGAGGTCAATTCTACACATCCACGAGGGTCTGTAAGATGTTTAAACGTGTCGTAAGGCTTAGTTATGAACTGCTTTGAGCTGTAACAGTCATTACAAGAATATTCGTGGACGTTAAGACTATATGTGCTCCTTACGGGTTAACGTGTCGTGTGTAGGAGTATACGCGGGTTACTGATAGCTATCATATCCTCTCGATGGAGCTTGACACTGTAATAAAAGTACTGCATTACATTTTTTAATGAAAATAAATAACTTCCATAGCCACTGGCACCGGTGACAAAGTCAGTAGTGAAGATTTTGATCGGGCGGTCATGACCGAACGAGCGGTGGGAATTGAATTGTTTCCTGCCTCTATATACCTAATTCGTGAGCCTTATCTTGATGCAGCAGCATTTAAGAAGGTCAAAGGAAGGCTATGTACACTACACGAGTAATCAAACAGACTCTGCCATCCTGAAATAGTGTATAAAAACTTGTTTTCATCATATTTTCGACTTAAACTAGCTGTAACTCCTTTCCTTTTACTCATATTGAATTTTCAAGCAATGCTTCAAAATCTTCACACTTTTCCGATCCTTATGGTATGTAACAAGTACTGATCAACACAATATTAAGAAAATATATATTACGTCCTCACGTAAATTAAGTAGATTATAAATGATGAAAAAAGAAACTAGACGCAGGATTGGAATGGGATAGGGTTTAAAAAGAGGAGAAAAATATTTATGATTTCACAACATAACTCTTTGTTATATTTGATCGGTATCTATCTCATGAAAAATAGTTATTTACTAAAATAATGATATCATTAAACAAACAACATTAGCTTCTAAGCTAAGATACCAATTGAACAAAGTGCTTTGTTTATTAGTTGGTAATTTCATAAGGAATATCTGATATCTTTTCCATCAACATTGGTAAAGTATTAGATCCACCATACTGATTTTATCATTTGTTTGAACCCAAATAAATTAATTTATAGCAATAAAAGTTTCTGGAGAAACTAACTGAAACTAAGCTGAAAGTCTTACATTATTCCCATGTACAACATAGTTTAAAAACAACAAAATCGAAGAGGAAATTTTGCAAAAAATTTCCTGGAGTAGCAAAAATGACAGAAAATACACCATATGTTGAGGTCAATTCTACACATCCACGAGGGTCTGTAAGATGTTTAAACGTGTCGTAAGGCTTAGTTATGAACTGCTTTGAGCTGTAACAGTCATTACAAGAATATTCGTGGACGTTAAGACTATATGTGCTCCTTACGGGTTAACGTGTCGTGTGTAGGAGTATACGCGGGTTACTGATAGCTATCATATCCTCTCGATGGAGCTTGACACTGTAATAAAAGTACTGCCTTACATTTTTTAATGGAAATAAATAACTTCCATAGCCACTGGCACCGGTGACAAAGTCAGTAGTGAAGATTTTGATCGGGCGGTCATGACCGAACGAGCGGTGGGAATTGAATTGTTTCCTGCCTCTATATACCTAATTCTAGTGAGCCTTATCTTGATGCAGCAGCATTTAAGAAGGTCAAAGGAAGGCTATGTACACTACACGAGTAATCAAACAGACTCTGCCATCCTGAAATAGTGTATAAAAACTTGTTTTCATCATATGTTCTACTTAAAAGGATTGAGTCAGTTTTTTACCGATCTTTGCTTTTTCTGTTATTCTTTTGTGTAATGAACAAATGAAAAGTAAACTATTATCATGTAATTACGTGCTGATACGAATATAATTTAACATATACAAATTTATTTATTATTCTAAGTATTTTTTTTTATTTTAATGTCAACAAAGTGCTAGTGTGATGTATATGTTTTTTCTTCAGCATAATTTTCGACAAAAAAATAATATACCCTCCTGACTTTACTTCCTGCTCACTCACTTATTGAAACAAAGAGTGAAACGTAATGGAAAGTTGAACTCTTAACGATCCAAATGATACTTGTCAACACATTACAATGGAAACCGAATCAGTGACATTTAAGTGTACCAAAACACACACACACACACACACACACACACACACACACACACACACACACACACACACACACACACACACACACACACACACGATCATTACCAACATGTAGGAGACAAGTCAGAGAAAGTGGAACCAATGTGCTTTTCAAGATTGAAAAAAATAAAATAAAACTCTAAAGGAGTGTGACAAACAACTCTGCATTCTTTTATATCCTCCTGACGAACCATTGGAATAGGTTGTCAATTGCAGGGAGAAAAATAAAAGACTGAAGTTTTCTTTACACACCAACCAACACACCCAGAAAAAAAATGGTTGGATCGTTAACCTGACTAGCGGAGAGACACACACAGTCCTAAAAAATGCAATGTCAATCAGGGCAGCACGCCGCTAACTTCATTGCTATTGTTAATGATGGCAGAAAACAGAATTGGACGAGGCATCACATAGAGACAGCGAAGTAAAAGCTATAAACAAATGGATGAAACACACAAGGATAAAAGTAATGAGTCATCTCGTTAGAATATTCACGTACTTAAAAAAATAAAAAAACATGATTTACACGCGAAATTGAGAGCGAAACCATAATACAAACGAATGAGATCTCTAACAAGCACAACGAGTCAGGATTTGTCAGAGAAACTTAACACTAAACAACAATCTACGTTCAAATCAAGGACATGAAGGAAGAGGAGAATAGAGGATGATGAAGAGGAGTGCGTGCAGGGATGTAAGCTTTAGCATAGAGAATGTAGTTTTAGATCATACTGACAGGTGAAGTTACGGTACATGTAATATTCAATAATCATAGGTAAATCAACTCTTTTCTTATGCCTGGTACGATATAGCTACATGGTATTGGTATAGTAATTAATTATAAGGAAAAAAACTGCTTTGTATAATACTGACATTGACTTGATTATTATTCCAAATATGTCAATTAGAAAAAAGTTGAAATATTAAACAAATAATGTACCAAGAGATTATCTTCAGCTATATATCCATCAGTGTATTTCTATTTTTGATGTCTGTGTGTCTGTGTGTGTGTGTGTGTGTGTGTGTGTGTGTGTGTGTGTGTGTGTGTGTGTGTGTGTGTGTGTGTGGACGCCTGCAGCATCACCACCACCACCACATCAGGGAATCGGTCACGTCGGTGTTGTTTCATAAGATTAGTTTTGGGATGTGTGTCTCCGAGGTGTTAGGTGTGCCAGTGCCCGTGCCAGGGAGGGAGTGTGGGGAGAGGTGCAGCAAGGTGGGGCAAGTGACGTCGTGGAGTAGAGTAGGAGGGAGGGAGGGAGGGAGAAGGGAAAGGAGATCGGAGCGAAGGATCTGAGAGAACAAAGAGCAAGGCGACAAGTGCAAAGAAAATATAATTATCAAGGTTCCGGTTGCAGCTGCGAGAGAGAGAGGAGAGAGAGAGAGAGAGAGGAGAGAGGAGAGAGAGAGGAGAGAGAGAGAGAGAGAGGAGAGAGAGAGAGAGAGAGAGAGAGAGAGAGAGAGAGAGAGAGAGAGAGCGAGAGAGAGAGCGAGAGAGGAGAGAGAGAGAGAGAGTGAGAGAGAGAGAGGAGAGAGAGAGAGGAGAGAGAGAGAGAGAGAGAGTACCTACTAATACTTGGATCATTAAGACACAACAATTCAAGAAATCCAACATAGATCATTCACATACTGTATAACTCAATCCATCAGTAAATAACACTCACCCAAAACTGACACATAAATCACATCAAGAACGAAAAACAAATTATCAATCCATTATTTACGTAAAAAGAAAGACAGACAAAGAAATGCAAATCTACAACATCTGGAGTGACAGTTGGACGTAAAATATTCTTGTTAGGGGAGAGTGGGACAAGACCAGCAGGCAGGCAAGCAGGGAGGCAGGCAGGCAGGCAGGCAGGCAGGCAGGCAGGCAGGAATTCAGGCAGGGAGGCAGGTAGGCAGGCAGGCAGGCAGGCAGGCAGGCAGGAATTCAGGCAGGCAGGCAGGCAGGCAGGATCAGGGAGGGAGGCAGGCAGGAAGGCAAGCAGGCAGGCAGGCAGGGAGGGAGGGAGGGAGGGAGGTAAGCAAGAAAGGAGGAAGGGATGGAGGCAGGCAGGGAGGTAGACAGGCAGGCAGACAGACAGGCAGGCATTCAGGGAGGGAGGGAGGGCGGGAGGCAGGCAGTCGCGCGCACCCATCCATTCACGTCCACACCCACACCCACACATACAGAATGGATATTGATTAATCTAAAGAAAGACCTTTGGATAATAATATATTGATCTTCACTGACATTATCCTGCAGCCACCAGACAGCATCCCGCACAGCAGCCTCACTTATCTTTTCACTTTTATCTCCGCGCTGCAGTTCTCACACACGCGCGCACACACACACACACTGCATATAATACCTCTCATATTATCTATACCCTTAACTCGCCTCCCATGTCCTGCATAAAATCGTTCTTCCAGGGTAGGCGGATCTATACCACCACCTCCCATGTCACTCCCCGCCTTGCACTCTGCTCCCACGCCACCCACTCTTTGCATATCCGAGTACGCGTCTCCTCCTATCAAATACCACCTGTAGCACCTCCCACGTAACCACCAGCACCTTGCACAACCCTCCCACTGCCTTCATTCTTGCCATACCGTTCTTTTTATAACCTTGACCACCGAACACTAGTGAACTTTAGGAAATATAGAAAAGTTGTTGTTTGTTGTTATACTGTTGCTTCTTAATGGTATAAAAATGGTTGTATATTGCTTCTGCCATTCTTGGAAAATCGCCAGACGTTGTTATTTTGTTCTGGATGTGCTTAGATTAATATCAGATGATCACGGAATGTTGCGCTTGAAATATGGTGGTTTTTTTACAGAGTATATTTTCACAGTGTAGCTAAACAATGCCGGGGGAGAGAGTTTATATTTACGAGACATGATATAAAGATTTCTAGAGAGTGAATCGATGGTGTTCCTTCTCAACCAAACACTTTAACCATTCAACTAAATACTTAAGTACCTTTAATCTCCCCGTCTTCATCTTAACTTAGTTCCTTCCCTTTGATTTCTACATCATATAAGTGACCTTTACCTCTTTATTCACCCTTCCCTCCCCCATAAAAGGTTGCCTCGTCCTACCCTTCTTTAACTCCCCTACAAATGCATACAAAGTTAACCCTTCTACCTATATCTAATCTTCCCTTCCATTCCACACTTTTCCCCTTCTCTCCATCCCTCACCTCTCGTCCTCCCCTTCAATCCATCCACCTTTCACTTCCTCCCTCCCAATAGACAGATGGTTCCCCTACCTACCTACCACTGGATAGCTGACCCCCTTCCATCCATCACTCCCTCCCTTCCTCCCTTCCGCATATAACGTCACCCCCGCCGCAACCCTCTGCAAGGTGAATGACGGGGCCACCATCAAGGCCGACACACTGCACCACCTGACCCGAATATTGACTAGTTGACGTTGCAGAATCGCCCGCTGAAATTACGCGTCCATTAATGTAAAAAAAGAAATGTATATACTCACTACAAAAAGACGAAGTAAGGAAATTGATGCATACATAAGTAGTGAAAGTAGTATATTTTTCGCATTTATAGATATTTAGTTGCATGATGGATGGCTCCCTTAAGGTTAGTGCGACTTCAATAACACTGAACATTTGATGAGAGTCGATTTTTAAAGCACAAGTTTGGGTTAAGGGTGTGTCCAGTTGCTACCTGCCCCAGCTTCATCACCTGCACGCTAATCCAGCTCACCTAACGAGAACCTTACTTAATGAATGGCAAACTTCAATGCACTCAATACGAAAAAAATATATATGGTTTAGCGACGAGTATGGATGGACAGGAGACACTCATGCATTTGTCAGTAAGTTGAATATGAGGCTGAAAGTGTGTGAGTGTGACTATGGATGAACGTGTTATATGGTATTGCTGATGTCACCTTCACTGCTGCTATGTTTGATTGTCTTGCCTTTACTCACAACAGCATAGAAGGAGCAGTTAACATGAAGACTATTAGTTTTAATAAGAAGTTTAAGTATTCACGTATCTTCTGAATGTATAATAGAGACGGCAAACAGCATGGTACTAATCCATACATATTTTCATTTTAAATTTCAAATCTTATTAATGTATATGAGCAATGATCTACGTCAATATTCTCATCAGTGGTGCGGAAGGACACCCACACCCAGGAAACCCTTTAGTTCCCACAGCAACACTACCACCCATGCAACACAGCACACAGCACGCAGCACCCAGCACCCTAACCCTTTCCTCTCCCTTCCTTCCTTCCTTCCTTCTCTCCTCACCAAATTTCCCGTTTTACCTCTCACCCCTTCACCCCACTTCCCTCCCCAAATAACTCTTCTCCTCTTCCTCCCTACCAATTAGACTCACCCTCACCCTCACACACACACACACACACACACACACACACACACACACACACACACACACACACCCACACACACACACACACACACACACCCCTTAAGGTGATGATTATGATACCGGTTGTGCAGCAAATTGTGTGTAAATGGTGTTGATAATTACGGAATTACCTGGATAAGCTGTGCAAGTGAAGTCATCTTGCATAATGGTAGTAAAAGGCTGGAAAATGTCATGCTTAAGAAATAATTAGGTAACTTTGAGACTCGGTTGCCAGCATAAGAAAGATGTTATGATTGGTAAAGTATGCAAATGAAAAAAAAAAAAATATTATCTAGTGGTGATGAAACAATATTTATCACCAGAAATGTATGTTAACAAAATAATTGGAGATATATAAAGATTCTTGGCTAATAAGAAGGTGGCTTTTGATTACATAGATATACATAGTTTGACGAGGAAGTTATATCCTTAATACGTCAAAACCTAAAGTATAAAACAATAGTGTGGTCACATTTAAGATACCACATAAGAAAATAATAAATAATGATGTTACAAATTAATGCCACACAAAAACATATTAGATCGTGACAGATAAAGATAACCTAAGAAGATATAATTGTCAAGAGAATATAAAGCAACCTTACGCTATGAAGAAGATGAGGTGGAGAGGAGAGTGAGTGGATATCCAATCATGACATTTAACACAACAAATGGACTGAATAGAGAAGACAGAGAAGATTCCTTGACCACAACTGATCGAAAAACAAAGAGGTCATGAATACACGGTGAGCAGGACTAGATGTGTGTATAATAGGAAGGAATCTAACACCCTAAACAGAAGCATGACACTTAGAAAAGGTGAGAAACAGATATAAAGCGAGGTAAGAACATCTGTCGTTTCAAGACTCGTTTGGACAGAAGTAGAAAGACAAAAAAAGAAGGAACTAAACTCAAAATCCTTAATACGATAACTAGGTAAACACAAACACACATACACACTAACACACACACCTACACACACTCACGCACACACCTACACACACTCACAAGGGACACATAAGAATCTATTGCCTATTGATAAACCGCCTCTTTAGCAAACACACCCTACAGTATCAGTCTTTGGGATGCTGTATTTGAACACACCCAAGCTAATCCACTTCTATACAGCCGTCCATGGAAAGGTAAATAGGGAAAAAAAGTACAGGAACCATCATATCACGTCTATAAAATGCATCATTAAAAAAAGGGAAAAATAAAACCCTTTCACATTGCTGGAATTGTCTATCACCATCAAACAGTTAACAGTAAAACGTAAAAGTAAAATTAGTTTCCGGACATCACCGCCAGAAGCACAGAATATGTATGTTTCCTATATAAAAAAAAAAAATGAAACAAAAATATATAGTTTCATTTCATACGTAACAACAAGACAATTATCAAAACAATATCTAAATAACGATTACTCTGATTAAGCGGTAAATTTGAACTGTAAACAAAAAAGTATCGCGGTAAAAGGGGTGAGAACTTTTTAAAAAATACTTCTAACCTATCCTACAGCTGCTGCAACACTGGGACTGAAATTGTTTGAAATAATGAAGAGCTTCTGTCCTACACAACGTCGCACGCCTTTATAACAACACTAACTTCAACACGTGATATAGATACCCTTTCAATGCTTGTACCTTTAGAAGAAACTATTTTGAATTTTGAATTGTGTGTGGGTGTGTGGTGTGTGTGTGTGTGTGTGTGTGTGTGTGTGTGTGTGTGTGTGTGTGTGTGTGTGTGTGTGTGTGTGTGTGTGTGTGTCACCGTGCGATGATATTTAAAGTCCAAACTGCTTTGCCCTTGAAATTTACCGGACAAGGAAAGGTCAACCAGACACAGAATCCAAGACAAAGAGTTCAAGGTCACTCTAATCAATTTCTCTCTCTCTCTCTCTCTCTCTCTCTCTCTCTCTCTCTCTCTCTCTCTCTCTCTCTCTCTCTCTCTCTCTCTCTCTCTCTCTCTCTCTCTCTCTCTCTCTCTCCCTCTCTCATGGATGGAAAGAAAAAGGCAGATGACAAATGTGAGAATGGAGGAAACCAAGAGGTAGAGAAAAGAATGAAACGTGGAAGGGAAGGGAAGGAAAGGAAAGGAAAGGAAAGGGAAGGGAAGGGAAGGGAAGGGAAGGGAAGGGAAGGAGAATGGAATGGAATGGAATGGAAGGGAAGGGAAGGGAGAGGAATATAACTGTGGGAAGGGAAGGCAAGGGAAAGGAAAGGGAAAGGAACAATATAGAATGAAATCAAATTGAACAAAGGCAAGGAATGGAAGGAAGAAAAAGAGGAACTAACAGAGAGGATATATAATGAAAAAAAAGGAACTATTAATAGGTGAACGAGAGCAAACATGAAATACAAGTGGAGTCGAATGGAACTTAATGAAGTGGCGAGAATGAAGGAAGAGAAATGAAAAGGAAACGAAGTGATCATAAATAAAGGAAGATGAAGGAGATACAATACGGATTTAGGTGAGAGCAAATGAAGGCAATGAAGGGCGAGGATGAAGGATTGCAAGGGAAGAAAGGATGGACGGATCCTATCAAACGTAAAGCAGAGGTCTTACTAAATCATTGGTTTTTTGGGGGGAGAGTCTAGCTGAAAAGGGTCTTAGGCTATTCTCAAATGACCATGAGAGAGAGAGAGAGAAAGAGAGAAAAAAATAGACAAGGAGACAGACAGATAAATAAACACCACAAGACAGACAAACAAGACAAATTGTAGACAGGCAGACAGACAGATAGATAAACAGACTCTGAACTTAATTAATAACTGCACGCCTTGCCAATACTTCAATGGAAAAATAACCAGCATTGTAACTAGTTCATAATTTTACTGTTACCTAACCTTACCTAACTCTCTACCTAATTGTGTTTCTCCATCTTCCTACGACTTCAACACGTTCAAGATAGGAGCATTAGTACAACATTTCTAAGCCTTTAAGACTAACCAACTCTTATATATTCTTTCTTTTTAATATTGTCTGGAAATGAGCAGGTTCTATCTTAATATATATTGTTTTCTTAACCCTGTGCCAGTCTCCCTTACCTGCAGAAAGGACAAAGACAATTAGGTAACAATAAATATTCAAACACTATCTCCACAGGTAGTAAAAAACAACTACAAACAAAAAAAACGAGGAGCAATTTGAATACATAACAAGGAACAATGGAATAACAGTTACCTCATAATATTACGCCACACTAATAACATTGACGACACTATAAAGTTACGCTTAATTATGTTCCCTTTACGAGGGCGAAAGAACAAAAACATGAGGGGAGTCTTTGCATAATCCATGGATTATAATATAGCTGATTAACCTCTGGCATTACATTTCCCCTCATGACCCTTAGGTGCTGGAGGATAAAGAGACCCAATGACATCCTGTTGCATTGCGTGTCAGTCAAGCCCCAAGACCTGCCAGGGTTCCACGTGTCACCCTTTTTGCCTCCGCTTTACCGTCACCTTCACTAAGCAGCTTCACCTCCCCAATTATATATAGTTCACGTATGTTCTTATAAGGTAAAAATATAAACCTTCCTCTTGTCTATCCAATTCCAAATAAGACACTCCTTAAGTTGACAAACAAAAGAGATATAGATATTACGAAGTTCACAGTGCTCAGTAAAAGCCTCGAGCTCAGAAATCTTTGAGCTTCTAAGCCAAAATAAAGCCCATGCATATTCTGTTCCATTGCTCGTGTCTTTGAGTCTGTGCTGGGGATGTAAGATTGGCAATGACGGGCACAGAGCGGTACTAGGGGATCAGCCGAGACCTGGAGTAAAGCAGAGCAGGAGCGGCAGGATTATAACGATGGAAAGGGAAAGGTCTGGAATACATTAACCTTTGATGATTCTAGAGTTATAATGGGAGACTGAAAGGTACTCAAGGTAATCTATGAAGCGTTTACGAGAGCGGTACTGAGTTGGCGGACCACGGTTCTAATTTTGACCGCTATGAGTTATGGTTCCAACCCCGTTACTTCCTCTCTATCCCCCCAAAAAAAAATTTCTATAATCAAAGGTTGTCATTAATTACTATTGTTTTATTATTATATTTTGTTTCAAATCATATAGTTCATGACAAATTTTTTTTTCTTCACATTAGATATGTTTTATAAATTGATGCTCAGGCTATTTTTATGACGCAAAGCGAGAGAGCGAGAGCGAGAGCTAGAGAGCGAGAGCGAGAGAGCGAGAGCGAGAGCGAAAGCGAGAGCGAGAGAGAGAGCGAGAGAGAGAGCGAGCGCTTTGCCGCACCGCCCAAGGCACGTACCCAACCGTTCATGGGAAATAGTGCAATGCTGAAGTAAATTCTCACACGAACACACACACACACACACACACACACACACACACACACACACACACACACACACACACACACACACACACACACACACACACCCACACACCATCACTCCACTACATAACTAAAAAAAACACTTGTCTTACTGTAGAGGTAATCACATCCATTAACATAAATACTCTTACCTCTTCAGATAGTTAGTTAAACGCTGTCGAGTAAAAAGTAAATCACTCTTACGAATCTTACCATTAAAATCTACGTAAAATCCGCCGCTGCTGTACAATACTAAATCACAAAATCCTTTAATCACGAAATAAATCTAGGTCAAGGATTTGCGAGTTCATGAATCCCTACCTGTTTGTGTGGACAGGTAACCCTTCCATTCATACAGGTAAGCGCACCTTCACCTGGCCTTCTCCCACACACCTGGCCAACCCAACGCTGCCAATACTGTGTCAATTCTGTGAGCATCAGGTTCCGAGACGGGGCATCGAGACACTTATACCTGTGAGATTTCGTCATTATTTTATCATTGTTGTCATTGTTTCGTCACATACACACATGCACACACAGACACACACACACACACACACTTTTCGTACCTTCTATCTGAATGTAGCACTCAAAATCAGACCATTTGGCAACGTGCAGCACTCTGATCAGTGGTCTGTAACGTGAATTACCGCTGGGAAAATCTAGCTTGTTAGGGAGCGTTGGCCAGCACTTAGATTTAAAGAGGATATTATCTGGATACATCATTTTTATCATTACCATCATCGTTATCATCCCTATCTACATCAAGCAGCACGCATTCACATCCCAGGATTTACCTCTCATTCCCTTTTTATAACTATTACTGTTCGCTTTAACTTTGCATCTCTCATCTCGTCTGTCCATCTCCCTTCACCGTCAGATACAGCTTCCCTATCTCTTTTTCCGTCAAGTTAACTGTAAAATCTATCTATTACGCTTATCATGTCTAGTCTCAGCAATTTTTTTTAATAATATGCAATTATTTAATCTAATTTTGTTCGTACCACACAGCCTCGCCACAACACTATGATATTGCCGCGTTTCCTACACACTCAGACGTGATATTACAGGCATTACTTCTGAAGCGGTGCACCCCTTGTGTCCAAAGACCAATCACACATGTGTATTCCACGCTAGAAATCGTTCGCCAAAAGATCAAACACTCCATTCCATGAATAATCACGAGAATACTCAGCCTGGAAATCTCCCTAAAATATACGAGCTAAACTTTCTTTGTGCCACCCTCAATGTGCCTCTTTGTCCACCTGAATATTCAAATACCTGGAACGCAATACACTGTACGGGTCCATAGTAAGTAAGTAAATCACATCAGCAAGTTTTGGATCACTGCAGTCTCTTAAGCATCAGCCAAGGAAGGACTAATACATTATACTGACAGGCAGAAGTAGTGTTCGTTGTACCTCAGCTAAGACAAAAAGGTGAAGAAAGAAGCCCCAGCGATCAATCTCCACCTACGATGTTGTCCATTTAGCTATTTGAGGAGTCCGTTTTTCGAAACTCAG
>JAPQNM010000046.1:6237628-6336972 GCA_029783475.1 Metacarcinus magister
AAACCTTTGATTAATTTTCTACGCGAGATGTGATGTATTTCCTCGAATTAATCACGGGATTACTGGATTAAGCAGCTGAGTGATTCGTTCCATCATAAATTCTATCACGTCGAGTTAGAAAAAAACAAATATATATAAAAGTTGATGTGGTGGAAAAAATGATGTAGCTTCATTTAAAGTGTAATGCATCAATGTGAACTGATAAAGAAAGTACATATATAGTTTTGGGGACACTACACACATCTATTCATACAAACAAACCTAAATATCACACGTTTTCTATATATAATTAAAAGATACGATATTTTACAGACGACAGAATCCTTTTTTTTCGTCTTTCCTTGCTTTTTCCTTC
This sequence comes from Metacarcinus magister, assembly GCA_029783475.1. Taxonomy (NCBI): domain Eukaryota; kingdom Metazoa; phylum Arthropoda; class Malacostraca; order Decapoda; family Cancridae; genus Metacarcinus; species Metacarcinus magister. Next base: position 6,237,984 of record JAPQNM010000046.1, read on the forward strand.
TCTTCAAGCTTCAGGCCTCGTAAGTTATTCCCTGCAGTCGTGTGTTCACCAAGCCGGACTCTCACCAGACTCCGCTATCTATAGAACAACCTCGCTCACCTGCTCCCTCTCCACCACATCTTCACACCTGTCAAAAACCCTTCCTTCACCAGGTGTCTCGTCCCTCCCGCCCTTCACACAGACTAATGAGCAGCGCTGCCAATTAAGCCAATTATCGATAACGTGGCCCCGATGGCTAATTAAACTGGTGAAGGTGAGGGAAAAGTTGGATTTTACTGTGGTAGCGTCTGAGAAAGGAGGGGAGGAAGGGTACGAGAGGGTGGGAAGGAGGGCAGGAAAAACGGAGGGAAGGAAAAAATGAGGAAAGGGAAGAGAGGGAAGAATTGGTGGAGTGAGGGGAAAGGAGAGGAGAGGAGAGAGGAGAGGAAAGGAGTCCCCGGCAGCTTCCCTCTCTTACCCTTCTGCCATTTCCAAAAAAGTGTTTCGGGAATTCGTCGAGTCCCCGCACAGCTGAACTGAAAATTGGAAAACTTTACCGTGCTCAACACAAAGCATTTACCATTAAAGATTGCATTGTTTTCCCTTATATTTTTTCTACATCTACTGGGAGGTATCGTTGTCTTTTTATCTTGACTTAACGAGTTACGAAGAAAAGAATGTAAATATAAATTGAGTGCATGGGAGGTGATCGTGTTTCTCGGGATGGAAGAGATGAAGAGGAGAAGAAAGGAGAGGAGAAGAAAGGAGAGGAGGAGAAAGGAGAGGAGAGAGAGGAGAGGAGTACAACAATGAGAACAACGAAAAGGAGGAGGTGGAGGAGGAAGACGAGGAGGAGAAATCATTGTCTGAGCGAAGAATGGAGGCGAAAGAGAAAAGAAAAGAAGAGAAGAGGATGAGAGGGATAGATGAGGAGGAGGAAGAGTAAGAGGATAAGGGGAGGGAGGTAGGAGGTAGGTGACCTGAACTTCGCTTCTACACAAGTCAGAATCCACTTTTGTAAACAACACACCCCGATTTCCCTCCGTTTTAGCAAGAGATTTATAGCCTCACGGGAGAGAGAGGAAGGTATATCAATGTCAGATGTTGCTCGTAAAATATATGGCTGCCGGCTTCTCACAACTATACACAGTGATCCATTTCGGTTATGGAAAAAACCCCCAAAACAGAAAAAAAGTCTATAATACCTAAAAAACATCTTCCATAACATCCCTTAACATCTTCTCTAACATGGTAAAAAGGAGAGAAAGGAAAGATAATGTACACACACCAGGGATGAAGATTATATAACGCAGGAGTAGTGTGTACAGTGAAGCTAAGAAAAGTGTGTGTAAAGGTGAGTAACAAGGAGCTGAAGGGAGATTGTGTAGGACGTGTTTTGTAGGACTAAAAAAGAGGTGGATTAGGGAGTGTTGTTGGCTTGGTTGACTGGCTGAGGGTGAGGGAATGAGGCTTGTACGTGACTGAGCTGGTAAGGTAGTGGAGGGAGGTGAAATATGTGAGTTTGAAGGTGTGTGTGGCGAGCTATACCTAAGAGTGTGAGGGAATGTGGTTATGGAGGTGGTGAGACTGGCTACCTGGCTGACTTGGGTTGGAAAATAGGACTTTAGTGTTGCTGGCTGGCTTCAAGACTAGAAAAGCCACATAATGTACCAAACAAACCCTGAAAACTATAGAGAATCGAACCCTACTATTTGATGACTTACAGCTTCCATTTCCACGTCTTCGCTTTACTGATAACCATTAAAATTGAAACAAACATGTGTAATATAACTGAAAACAACAACATTATAAGCAGCAGCCATAAGCAGTGGCGCCCCCCCCCCACCCCACACCCACACACACACCTACACACACACACAGCCACTCTACTTAAGCACGTACGCCTCCAGAAACTTTTCATCTAACACCTACACACACAGTCTCAGGTATTAGATGCTGAGGAATACCCTTTACTAGTGTTACTTGTACGTACGTTAAAGGTGATATTGTTGCTAGTCTACAAAGGAAAACTAAACTACAAGGGACAAACAGCAACATAATTAGAAGTCCTTGTTTACCTGTTTGACCTAAATACTCAACATTATTTACAAGTTGAGAAGGTAGGACAGTTAATTAAGTAGTAGTAGTAGTTATTTCAATCAAGTAAAATGAGCTAGAAATTCATTTGATGTCTACTCTGATGAAAAATAAACACTCAAGTTCAGTTCATCTAACACATCATTAATGTTATAGTTTTCAAGGTGTATATAATAGCGTATGGATCGGAAGACTTAAGTTGTCTCTCATTAAATAAAAACAATGCGTTATAGAGCAAATCAAGCCATAGTGTTTTGTGTTACACGTCGCATTACAAACACACTTTTAATTATATCAAGGAAGGCTGAAGTATCTGACTCTATATATAATAACTAACGAAAAAAAACAATAGCAGTACCAACACTGAAGCAAAATAATGTTCATACAAAGGATATAAACATTAAACCATACAAAAAATTATATATAGATAAAAAAACAGAAAATGAGAAACTAAGACAATCCTAAAACCCCAACTATCATGATAACATTCCTGCTCCTAGATGACGCTTGGCTTACCAGTGATCAGTTTCATGTAATCTCTCTCTTGCTTCATCTCCCACGGTTCCTATCCTATCCATCCCTTCCCTCACCCCCACCACCCGCCTCCCCGCTCATCTGGCACCGACGGACGCCACTGCCTGACACCCTGAGCTGCGTTAACGAAGTGAATCTCATGTTCTATTTCATTCCCTCGTCGGCGGGCACTTGTACCAATTACCGAGGATATTGGACACTGCTTAATAGATAGATGGTCGGGCCGCTTTCACCACTGACGACGCCTCATTTCAGATACACATTTAGTCTCACTCACAAGGGAAATGCTTTTTGAGGATTTATCCACCTCCCTCTTCCTCTCTTCCTCCTTTCCTCCCTCTCCCCAACCCTTCTCTCTACATGTAGTTTAATTTGAAATGCTTTAGATTTGTCACTCGTCTGAGAGGAGAGTGACAAAGAGAAAGTGAAAGGGTGAGTGAGAGGGAAGGGAAGGGAAGGGAAGGACAGGGAGAGGGATGAAGGTGAGGAGTAAGAGGATGAGTGGGAAGGGAACATAGGTAGTGCTGTCTGACAAATTGTTATGTCCTTGTTACACTGTGGCACTCTCTCTCTCTCTCTCTCTCTCTCTCTCTCTCTCTCTCTCTCTCTCTCTCTCTCTCTCTCTCTCTCTCTCTCTCTCTCTCTCTCTCTCTCTCTTCCTTTAATTAATTCCTCCTCTTATTTTCTTCCACATCAACACCTTCCTCCTCTTAGTTTCCCTTCCCTCTCTTATTTTCCTCCCTTCCACTTTCCTTATTCCCTCCAGCCTTTCCTTAACCTGCATGACTTTCTCCCCTCACCTCAGCAAGCCTGTTTCATCTTACCCTTCACCTCACCTTTACTTTCTATCTCCATTCCTTTCTACCGATAGCTCACTTCCTTTCTTTCTATAGTCCATTTTCACCCTTACTTTCGTCCACCCTTCTCCCCTCCCTCGCTCCCTCTTCTTGGCATGCACAAGATGAATAAACAACCGGTGCCTTCCTCGCACAACGCCGACACGACCTCCTCGGTGACAGTTGGAAAAATTAACTGTACCTTCGAGGTGTGTGTGTGTGTGGTTCTCCAGCCCTCACACTGTACAGCTCATCCCTTAGTAATGAACGTCTCCTTTGTCTCAGTGGTGTGGTGAGGCAGGGCGGAGCGGGGCAAGAGGAGAGAAGTTGTAATGGGAAAGGAAAGGGGTGTGGATGGGGTGTGGTTGGGGTGTGGTTGGGAGGGAAACTATACAAGGAGAGGAAATAAAGGGAAGGAACTGAAAAGGGGAGATAAAGAAAGGTAGGAAAGGCAGAAAGGGGCATGGCAAAGAGGGACAAGGTAGGACTGCTTGCAAAACGTAATGCATAGAGTATGAGGCCCCGCAAGGAACACTCATCCTAAGAGCTTATACTTTTCTTTCATGCAGCCACTAGAGGAAAGCGTTTACGTGACCAAAGTTATAGTTGTGGTAATGGTGAGACAAGACAAGTAATAATGTTTTCCACGTGATACAGTGAATTGTTTTGTAATACAGGTGGAGGAGTTGTATTTTCACTTGTTATTTTATTATTGTGAGCTAATGATGTTATGTCCTGCAGCTGTTTTTTTCTACATTTCTGGTAAAACTCTTTATTAATTCTGTGACTCGTATGGTTATTAACTTTCGTCTATTCTAACTTAAATGTTTTAATCTATACTTTCTCACTAATTCCAGATAACTTTTACGAATACTATGTTGCTCTCTTATTTTTATTTATACTTTTTATTGGTGGTGGTGTTTGTTTTTTTCCCTCACTCCTGGGTTGGTGTTATTTTATTTGAACTGTTCGTCTGTTGTTATGGCAACGGAGAGAAACACTCGTCCACTTCACTGTATTTGTGTCAATGGAAGTGAACATGTTTTACACTTGATCTCGATTTATCAACATTTTCTCGTCTGTCCCCGTTAAGAGTTGTCATGTTTTTACTTCTACTCGTTGACAGTGTACAACTTTACACTGCACTACATTTCAAACACTTCTGCTTTACTCTAATACTCAAGCTCACACTGACACAATACACTGAACAATACAATATACGTTTTCTTTCAATAACCAACATGAACATCAAATTAGTCCTATCAATACACATACACCATAAAGCAACACAACCACAACACAGGAAACACTAAGCAAGGTCACAGTCTTGCAGTTTACACTTCATCTTGAACATTCTCGTGTAAATCCATCTCACCCACATACCTCTCTTCTCTTATTACATTACCTACACTACTACTACTACTACGACTACTACTACTATTATTTCTACCCACAACTGTTGCTCAATTCCTTCCTTCCGGCGTTTACATAAGCTACTCTCCCTCACAGACACTAACCTCTAAAGTAATCATGCATTTTTCTGCTCTCACCTCACCCATAGCTGTATCTCCCCTTTTCCCACTCTTACATGCCCGTTATGAAGCCCCTGCGGTGTTATCATCTTTAGTACAGACCACCAGACAGTCGCTCACTACCGCCAGGGGGAGACACGAGGGAAATAAAGCCAAGTTGTACTCTAGTGTGTGAAGGGGAAGTAATTATCATTGGAGGAAGTTAATTCTTGTTTGGTATTTTCCGCTGCGTGTAGGGATTATTTTCTCGTGTATGGTAATATTTTTGTGACCTGGAAAAATGCATCACATAGCACTAGTTGGGAGAGAAATGTTTCGCTTTTTCTATTCAATAATTTCATTCGTAGTGAAAAAAAAAAACTGGGGAAATAATTGTTGCATTTAAAAGTGAAAAATCTGGAAAAATATTGAAAAGAAATTGGATTATTCTTTCTAGTTTCAATCAGATCGTATTTTTTTCAATGCTCTCTCTCTCTCTCTCTCTCTCTCTCTCTCTCTCTCTCTCTCTCTCTCTCTCTCTCTCTCTCTCTCTCTCTCTCTCTCTCTGCAAGTGATACATTCAAGTAACTTAGCATCGTCCATCTTGATCCGTGTATAACTTTCTTACATTCCTCTTACTTTCCTAGACACGTAAAAGTGGTCCCACATCCACTTTTCCCTCTTCCTCTTCCTCTTCCTCTTCCTTTATCTCCTCTTGCTCATCCTCCTTATATTCTTCCTTCCATATAATACTTTTTACCGTATTTTCCTTCTATTTACTTATTTTCATTATCGTCTCAGTATTTATCCGTAAGAAAATTTTATCTTATTATCACTACTACTACTACTACTACTACTACTACTACTTGTATTACTAGCCCATCCATTTTCTTTTCTCTACTCCTCCTCCTCCTCCTCTTCTTCTTCTTCCTCCTTATCGTTCCGCCAAAGAGCAGAAGCCATTACACAAGGAAAGCGAAGGATACGTAACCCAACAAATAGAAAGGCTCTACATCATACTAAATGTCAAGTTGTAATAGAAATACAAGCCAGCAATATGTTATGTAATATTTGTGAGAAAACTTGTACTGTAACTGAATATTTTCTTCATCGGGTGGTTGTAATAGTGGTAGTTGTGGTTATGGTGGTGTTGTTATTATTATTATTATTATTATTATTATTAGTGGTGGTGGTGGTGGTGGTAGAAAAAACTTTTGCAAATACTTATTACTACTACTACAACCAACCTCACGTCTATATTTGAACATTGACGTAACCTACAAGGACATACAAGTCTGCTTAAGTAAAATTCAACAAGTGAACCCAAAACATAAGCTGAAATACAAGAAACAAACACACATTTCATCTTGTTTGTTGGATGGAAGAGGGAGAGACAGACAGAAATAAACCTTAATCTGGTCTTAGAGTTATAGGTAAAATTTTACTTAGCTTTAGAGGTGGAATTATACATACTAACACGACCCTCTTAGTGGCGTTCTAAGGGGTTGTATGTCTGAGGATGATAATGAGGTACACGCTTTTACCTTTGTCCTGTTGTCTATGGTTCCTCTTTACTTATATTTTTCTCTTTTATTCTTTTCTCTTTTCTTTGTTAACCCTCTATCTTAGTATTCGTCTTCTTCCCCATCTTTCTCCTTCTCATCCTTCACGCTATCATCATCCGCATCAGCTCAACTTTCTCCATCTTCTCCTCTTCTCTTCTTTCCTCCCCTCTCGTCACCCCTCCACCCCCTTACTCCCTTCCCCTCTTTCCCTTCCTCTCCTACTCTATCCTTACTTCCTTCTTTCCATTCCAGTCGAAACGCCTTCAAGAGATGAGAACATTTGCCTTGAGAATAGCGACATAAAGGAAAGAAGGAGGGAAGAGCGGCCATGGCATAGAGATAAGGAAACAAAGGAGAAGGAAGGTGGGAGGAAGGAAAACTAGAGGGACGGAAGAATATAAGGGCCAAGAATGAAAAAGGAGGAAAAGTTCAAAATGAGGAAAATTGATGGAGAAAAGAGGGATAAAGGTGGAGGTAGAGGAGATAGATGAGTGTTGGATCGTCCTTTCCTCACAAATTAACAAGAAAATCGAGGTTAAAATGATCTTGTACGTTTGAATTCTCGTTTTTGATGCGTTGAAAATATCTGATTCTCGTAAAATGGTGAAATTTCCTACTGAGACTATATATATAAATGGATAAATATAATGATAATGAGCTTTGGACTTACATAGCAAACTTAAATGATATATTTCATTACGCTTCTGCAATACGTGAAAGAAAATGAAATGTAGTTATGCAGAATTTGACATGAATATACTTTTCAAAAAACTAAGTTACTGTGGCTCATTTTTCCAAGTTACATATGAAAGACACACACATCACAAAAAAAAACATATATATATACACTAACAGCGAAGTTACAGAATTTTTTAGCAATATCACTTTACTTCCTCACCCCATCCAGCCAAAAAAAAATAAATAAATAAATAAAAAATAAAAAATAAAAAATAACAAGGGTCAGTCTTCCGAGATTCAGTTTCATCCACATTCAAATAACAAAAAAATAAATAAAATAAATAAAAAAATAAATAAATAAATAAAAACACATTCTCTTCCCTTGTTTTCTTTCAACTCTTTTCTGCATGCAAGATAGACTTCTAAACCAGCATATACGTAGACGTCGTTTGATTTATTAGAGAGTGCAAGCTTCAGGGAGGATAAGTTAAGACTCTGCTGTGTCTGTCTGTACTAGAAAACCTTTACCATGGAATTAATACAGAGAGAAAGAGAGAGAGAGAGAGAGACAGACACATACAGATACACACATAGACAAAGAGACAGGTAGACAGGTAGACAGACACGACACAATTAAAGTAGAAAACAGAAGGAAGGAAGGAAAGAGAAAGAAAATAAATAGTGAATTGTATGAGAAACAAAATACTGAATAATGAGTGAGAGAAAACGGCAAAGAGGAAATAACAGATAAGAGAGAGATGGAATAAGTGAACACAAGAGGGGAGAAGAAAAGAGGTGAGGTGAGGTGAGGTGAGGTGAATGCTGAAGAGGAAATAGGCAAAGGGTAAGCAAGGAAGGCAAGGAAGAGTGAGGGAATGAGTGAAGGGGGAGAGTAAAAAGATGCATAACCTTAATGGAACGTAAACGAAGGACATTCATAGTTAAGTCAAAACTCTCTTCTAACGAGGAGGAAAGTGATGTGTTTGCAGACTCACTCACTCACTCACTCTTCAGGCAAGCTTCTTTTTTTAATTTTTTTTTTAATTAATTTTTTTCTTAGTCCTCTATCTTAATTAACATTCATATAAACACGTACAAGCACTTGATATAAAAAAAAAACAAACCAACACATTCTCTTCTTTCCTCTGTCCATTAAACACACACGCACACGCACACACACACACATGACGCAACACAACACTACATATCACCAAGTAAACCAAAAAAATACACATCACAGCACACTTTACACACAGTTCAAAGGTAACAAACACACTATATAAGAACACAGGCAGGTAAAAATGACACTCTTCTCCTCCCACTGAACTAGATACACACAACACTTCACTAATTGAGCTTCCATTGAGCTCTTGTATCCCACTACGATGCTTACAAAGGAGAGGCAAGACTGCTTCTCAAAAAATAACCTCCCCACCCATTTAGTCATCAGGGACAGCTTCGTTTAGCGTGAGAAATCCCTGTGAATATTAGAAATCTGTGGACTTCGATGAAATACACAGAGAAGTAACAGTGGGAAAGATATATTGTAGTTTTGTAGTTCATTGACTATATGTATCTATGTACCACGATGAATAGAAGGTAAAGAGGATATGGTAGAATGTGGATGTTCGAGGTAAACACAGCTATGAATGATGATGAAAGCGACAGGGTAAAGTAGTGTAGTCTAGTCTAGTAAGTATATCTGATCCTGCCCAAGTTGAAAAGAATATGTAGTTCTTCGTAAGCTTGGAAAAAAAAAAGGGAAAAGTAGATAAGAATCTTCGTGAAAATAAACTGGTCACAAAAAAAATCGTTATCAAACTGACTGAAAAAATAACAATACAGTGAAAAAAACAACAATATACACATCAAAAAAAAACGAAAGCAAGTCTATTTTATACAGCAAAATGAAAAAAAAAGAAGTTTCTAATATCACTCAGGTGTACACTATACTATAACACATAATAATAATAATAATAATAAGTCTAAGTAATAATGATATACAGAGCGTTTAAAACTCCTCCACGAAGAAGGGTAACAGAGTGTAATAAAAAAAGGTGACAGCGTCCACCCTTGTCATCATAAATTGCATGAGGGTGAGAGCAAGGGTGAGGAGAGGTCACAAGGGGAGGAGTGTGAGGGAAAGAGGAGACAGCAGTGAGTTGGAAAGAGAAAAGTGGATGAGGGAGTGAGGGAGGAGGGGGTGGAAGGAGTGGTAGCAGAGGAAGTAAGGGTGACGAGCGGAAAGGGAAGGAGTGATGGAGAGTGAAGGTGAAAGAAGAAGAAGAAGAAGAAGAAGAAGAAGAGAGAGAGAGAGAGAGAGAGAGAGAGAGAGAGAGAGAGAGAGAGAGAGATAAGAGGAAGTGATAATGGTAGATGGAGGTGAGAGACAAGACATGTGGGAGGGAAGAAAGAAGAAACGACGGAGGAGATCGAAGGAAGAAGTAAAACGAGAGGGAGAAGTAAAATAAAGCGAGAGAATATAAAAGCACTCTTTGACGCGTTCTGACTCCTTGACGTCCTTATGTAACTCTTCACTCCTGCTTCAGACTCCCACTGCCTGACCCAATCCGCGACCACAGTACACCCTCCCCCCGTCCCCGTCCCCGTATACCTCACGCCCCATCAGCCAGCCTCCTCCCACACCACGCCACCTCTCTACAAACTTCAAGGCTGCTCCATACTCCTCTTGTTCCTCCTCCTCTTCCTCTTCTTCCTCCTACTACTACTACTACTACTACTACTACTACTACTATTTTACCTGTTTCTCCACTTACTTGAGAGGGACGAGGAAGTGTCTCAACGCCCCTTTACCCAATATGTTCCCAGTACAAGTAGTAGGAAGAGAAGATGTGGTTGGAGGAGGAGGAGGAGGAGGAGGAGGAGGAGGAGGAGGAGGAGGAGGAGGAGGAGGAGGAGGAGGAGGAGGAGGAAGAAGAGGAGGTGAAATACATAAATATAGAAAGGAAAGATATATTATCAACAGATACACTGCAACATATCTCCTACACGTTAATAATTTTCATCTACATTACATCTGGAGTCGACACAAATCCATTTCAACTGCAATCAAGTAATATAAATAAAATTGGTTTATATGCTTATACTTGTAGACTTTTTCTTATATTTTTTGTATCTATTTCAGGAGAAGGAAATATTTGTAGCACATCATAAGTTTCTATCTAATATCATTTACAATTTTCTCATTTACCATTTAACGAATTATATTTTCCACACCAAGTTCGAATTAACTTATTCATTTATTATCACTATTGTCGGTGTACCTGGGAAGAGGCGTAGCTGTTGCCTTGTTCTGGCACTGTCGACCTGAGCGACTGAGCAGCAGCAGCAGAATTATTAATGGGTTTTGCCAATGTTCGCGCTCTCCAGTGTGTTTGCAAATTCCAAAACCTGAGCTATTGCGCATCGAAGTGAAATCAGACTCCCGGTGACTTAATCTCATCATCACGCAGGACCGACGCTACACCAGTCAGGGTCTTCTTTAAAAATATAAGGCAGAAGGACGAAGAGGCAGCGTTGTTACATGTCTTCCTTCGTCATTCGTTTTCAAGTGCTTGCCAGGAGGAACTCAAGGCCACTTCACCCACACGCTCAATTCTAGCTTTACCAGAACAAATGAGCAACTTATATCTTTAAGTAATGTTTTTTTTTTTTTGTTAGAAGTATCTTATTTTCAGCCCAGCAGGTATTACATCCTCTTATCCATTAATTTCCTCCTCCTCCTCCTCCATCGTCTCCACCTTAATCCCTCGGCTGCATCTGTGTTTTTCCCCAGCCTCATCTATCCCTCTCAGGAATATGTTACGCAGAAGCTTCCATTAACTGAGGTGGAAATAGTTTTACCAATAATTAAGCAATACCTCAAGGTCTTAATTCACTCGAGGATCTGCAACATGAGGTTGGAAGCAAGGCAGCGAGTGAATGTATACTTTGCAATCATCCAAGTCCATGATTATTTTTAGACTCCCTGCAACAACTTCTTGGGATCGTAAAAGCAAGGTAACAAAACAAGCACAAGTTAAAAGATATAAGGAATTGTTACATGAAAATTCTCTAAGTTTCCTTCCTACAACCCCGTCTTCAAGAAATACATAGAAAACGGGACACAGCAGAGTGCATCAGGATGGCCTATGTTGAAGCCGTGTCCAAACAGCATTCTAACAGAGCAGTACGACGCAGTCTCGCTCTGCACTACGGAATGAGACACGGTTGGCCACCCGTCAACCTCCTGTCTAATTTAGTCATCCACTGGGAATCACTATTAGTCTCTATTCATCACTGGTCATTATGATATTTGCGGTAATGGGCGTCATTTTGGCAGTGAATGGTACACCAACACAGCTCTTCACCATCACAACCAACCCCATTGCTGCCGCTAATCCCAGCCATTTCCATTAATCCAACCAATTCCACATATTCTGCCGCCGCCGCCGCCACGCATCAGTCGCATTTCAACACCTATTCTTTATAGTCCTGGCCTTCAGCAGCCACGTAAACATTCCACTACACACCCACTACCTTCCTTCCTTCCTACTCAAACAGACACACTACGTTAACTTGATGCTGCCCACGTCCCTTCACTCATATTTACACTTTCACTCCATCAACTTACATCTTTTTTTTATCCTACATCCACCTTACAGATCATTTTTCTCTGTATATTCTCTGATTTCTGTTTTTTTTTTTATTTAACACAAGAATACCAGCAATTTATTCCTTTCACGTATCTAGGCCAAAAATCCTCACCTCCCCTTCTCCCTCTGTCGCCCTTTTAATCCTCCCCAACTCTCCCCTATTTCCTCTCTCACGCCCTGTCCTCTTCCCCTCTCTTTCCCTGCCCTTCATAGCTCGTGTGCTTTGCTGTCAATATGTACGACGAAACGGAGTGGTTAGAGAGGGAGTGAGGGAGTGAGTGGCATTGACCGATATCTTTCTGCACAGGTAGAAGCTAATCAAAGGCTAAAAAGGTATTATTATTAAAAAAAATAGTCTTCTCACATTGCTATTTCAAAAAGATTGTTAGGAAAATAGTCGAATATTTCCAACATGATCATTATAGTTGCATAATGTTGCGTCGTCATCGTACACACCCACACACACACACACACACACACCACATACACATACACATAAAATCTGTAATGTTATTTTGTTTGTCCTCCACTATTTCGCTGTGATGTAATCCTTTCATTATATTATTTATTCTCTCGCAGGCGTTTTATTCCCTTCCTTGTTAATGTATTCGTGCTTACAATCCCAGCCTCCAGTATTCAGTTTATGGATGTAGAGAAAAAAAAAAAAAAGTTTAGTTAATGTACAGTTAATAGAGATAAAATAAGCGTACTTTCCCAAGCAAATAAACTCACATGTTACAAAGCTTATAAAACTTGGCACGTATTTTCTCTGGATTCTGGACTCTGAATAAATAATAAAGAGCATGATAAAGAACTCTAGTAGAAGCATGAAAGAAAATGTAGAGTGTATGAGAGAGAGAGAGAGAGAGAGAGAGAGAGAGAGAGAGAGAGAGAGAGAGAGAGAGAGAGAGAGAGAGAGAGAGAGAGAGAGAGAGAGAGAGAGAGAGAGAGAGAGAGAGAGAGAGAGTCAGGAAGGCATGACCTCAGGCACAAAGGAAAGATAGAAAAGGAAAGAATCAACACAGACAAAACATAGAATATTCCTCCGAGAAATAAGTGGAGAGAGAGAGAGATAAAAAACAAAAACAAAACAAAACAAGCAAAGCAAACAAGCTGCACTAAATTGCAACATCCACTCAAATAAATACATCAAAACAAACACAACGCAAGGAAATATGGAAAACAAATCGACTAGTGTTTGCTTGGAGTCTAAAACAAACTCACCCGTTGCCATTCTTCTCTAAGACCATCTTTCCTTTTCCATTCCTCCTGCCTCCACATCCACTACCATCCCTCCCTCCTTTCCTTCCTTCTTTCCTTCTCTACAACTATCTAGCCGCCCCGCCCCGTCTTGCCCCGCCCTGCCTTGCCCCGCCCCGCTGCATAATGACAAACATAAGACGACTCACACTACTTCTACAGCACATTGTCTTCCTTCCTCCTCCCTCCTTCCCCCTTTTCTTTCCCTCCTGCAGTTCCTTCGTCTCCTTTCTTTTAATTTCCCCCTTCTCCCTCTCCTCCTCTTCCTCTTCCTCTTTCTCCTCTTCCCACAGGGGTCGTAGGGTGTTTGAGTTTTCTCGTTAGCAAGTTTTCTAATCCACGCACCGCTCCTCGTCGCCGGGACCTTCGACTGTCACCCTTCTGCTGCCAGTGTCACCGAAGGAGGAAGTGAATTAAGACCGGGAAACAGCGACGGCAGTAGAGGGGGGAGGAAAGAAAGGAGGAGGAGGAGGAGGAGGAGGAGGAGGAGGAGGAGGAGGAGGAGGAGGAGGAGGAGGAGGAGGAGGAGGAGGAGGAGGAGAAAGAGGATAGAGAGAGCTTGCTGCTTTGCTTTTTGTGGCCAATCTCTCAGGAAATATTTGTATTGGAACCGGTGTATTATTCTTTCATTCCGTGTGTGTGTGTGTGTGTGTGTGTGTGTGTGTGTGTGTGTGTGTGTGTGTGTGTGTGTGTGTGTGTGTGTGTGTGTGTGTGTGTGTGTGTGCGTGTGCGTTTCATCTTCCATTATAGTCAGTTTGCATGGACTTAGCACGCCTATCAATCATTCACATCCTTGGGAGTTCACAGTCTGACCTCAATTCACCAGGTGACCCTCGCCCCCAATCCTATACATAATTCAAGAGGTTACCGGGACGCACAGAGGCCAGGAGGCAGTCGTGTATAAAAGGTGAAATGTTCGAATATTACCTTCAACTCTTTGGCAGCGGCTTATTGATCCCTTGATGCACACAACACTAACACGGGCCAAGTAGCACGTCCTCGCTTAAGATTATTACGTTCACTGCTAAGTTTGCTAAGTTTTATTAATGGTGCGTTGTGATTTGCAAGGTTCAGGAGTAGTTTTAAAGGAGACACATCCAACAGTGAAGCCATTTGTGTGAGCTCTTCCATTTACCAGAGTCAATTGTGTATATTTCTAATTCAGTGCTGTTCATGTTTATATCATGATACTGTCTTGAATAATTATTTTGGTTATACAAAATATATTGGTGCGTGAGAATAAACATGTTGAGAAACTTTAAGGATGAATAACTTCCCGTGTTCATTAGATCGCGTACATTGTATATTCATGAAGGCGTTAACAGAGTACGTTGTGTCCCTTACGTGCTCCTGAAACACACAGGTAGATAAAATTTTTATCAATTGATTTTCTTTTAATCAGATTAAATGAAATTCAAATTAACTAACTTTCATATATTTTTTTTCACTTTAAGAAACATATAATAAACTGCAATAACAATAAGCCCCGTGCATGCACGTCTGTACAGCGGCTGTGCATACACTCCCTCCTGATGCATTCCGAGCGTCCTTGATTTAGAAAGTTATTATATCATTAGTTTTTAATGTTTAGTTAAATTTATCATTCAAACTCAATAGATATACATAAAATCATGGTTTGAGAGACATTTGGCAGATTTTGAAAACCTTGCATATGTACGTGGTATTATTGATACTCGCTTCTGCTATTGTTTCCCATACGTGAGGCTGGTCAGATGTATCTAACTGCTCCTCAGGGAACATAATGGGTTGTATATCTGCCTTCCTGTCTCAAAGGGAACATTGCCTGCATTGCTAGTACTGTACCAGAGTGCAGGAAGCCTCAAGTTCAAGTAAAATTTGTACTAATTCATTTTGGTCAAAAAAATATGCCAATGTGGCAGTATTTTCATAGATTGCCCCTAACGTTTGATGCAAGATGAAAGGCCACGTGTGAACAACGTCAGCTGTCATCAATTCCTATAATATTTGCAAATAAATATAAAAAAATATTCGTATTTTATATAATTCTGATATTTTGGTATAAATTTTGTTGTGAAAAATGTAAGTCAATCCTTGCAACACCATAGTATACTCTCTTGCAACATGGCATTCAAGTGTATCAGACGAGTAACTTAATTTTAACATGTCACTACGCCTGCATTCACCACAGGTTCATGCATCAAATTCAGGTGCAACGCGATGAATACCTTATGAATCGGTATTTTGGGTCCTTCCTTCCAAGGACACCACACAACTGAAGCGGCGGCACATATGCAGGAATAAATCTTCATACACACACCTAACTGTTCTCTTTGAGGTGTCAAACAACGACGTGGCTGATAAACAGATAATATTGCAACACGAAACTGACGAAAAAAGTATAAAAAAAAAAATCCGGTCCGGGGTTACATAAGTAATAAGAAATTCACAAAGAGAATAGACTCACAAAAAGGCCGCGACACATCACACCACCAAGACAACACACAAAACTGAACGAACGAAGCAAAGTGAAAAATTAAAAAATCTTCATCACACACCCACCCACCCACCCACCCACACACACAGCTCCAACACCTTATCGAATAAACAGTAGCAAGGCAACGACAGAATCTAATGCACCAAACAAATGAGCGTCGCTGCTTTCACGTGTGTCACCCTCCTCTCCTCTTGACAGTGCCTCTAGTGCCTCGAATGCAAACAAAGCCAACTCAGGTATCTGTGGACAGGTACCTGAATGGCTAACAAAGGGATGTGGGCCCCAGCTGAGCACCTGAGCTCCATGTCAACACGCGCAAGTGAGGTAGAACACTTGGCCCACCCGACTACACCCAGACAAAGCCCTGATCACTTAAATCACCTGACACTTGATAAGACCAGTGTGTGTGTGTGTGTGTGTGTGTGTGTGTGTGTGTGTGTGTGTGTGTGTGTGTGTGTGTGTGTGTTAGGAGCTAGTGATGAGTGTTAATAGAACGAGTGCGTGTGTAGTAGTGAGTACAAGAGGTAGAAGCAGGCTGCACGAATCAAACTAAGCAGTCTAAGCTGTCTTCTTTCCCTCCCTTCCTCCCTCCCTCCCTCAGGCACTGTTCCAGCCCTGATCCGTCACGCACACACACACTCGCCCCCTCCCCCCCACCACACACACACACACACACTCTTTCCACAGCACCCACTACGCAACGACACGAGTAATATGTGAAACGAATTGAGGCCAAATAAGTGCATAGCGTGTTGCAAGTGACACAATTATGCAAGATTGTCTTTCATATATTTTATCAGCTGGCAAAACAAGGCCAATTGCAGTCATAAAAAGAGCAACATGATGTGGTACGTAGAGTGTGAAAGAGATATACGATGAAACAATGTATTAAGCAACTACAACTGCCAACTTCAACCTGCCTCATGAATACTGAAAGCCATGAAGAAGGGCGAAGTGTAGTTGCATGTCTGATTGAATGACTAATCAGCTAAGGTGCAACTTGATACCTGGTTGGCTGGGTTACAAGCTACTACCAGGATAACATTAAGATTGACTGACTGATTGGCCAAATGACAGGCTAGTTCACAGACTATCTAACTATCTGTCTGGTTGCCTCACAAGTTCGACGATTGTGAGGCTTACTGGATGCATAAATGACACACACAGGAGCTCCACTATCTTCCAGTGAGGCAGGAAGACTAGAAGAACGCCTTGACAAACAACAAACCTTGCCTCCCACCTGCTCATTTCACTCTTGCGTGATTCATGCCAACATTTATGCCACGCTGCACATTACATTTTGCTGTCCTCACTCACGCCATCTCTCCTCCTTTTCTTATTCCGGTTATTTTTTATTCTTTCTCTACCTCCTTCTCCTCCTCACTTCTACTCTTTCTTTCTCCTCGTCTCCATCCTCCTCTTTCTCTACCTCACTTCTACCTCCTCATCCTCATCCCCGCTTTCTCCTCTTCCCGTTTTTACCTCAACAAACTAACGCTTCAAACGCTCCTGGCAAGCACTTCTTTCCCATCCTAAGGTTACAGCTCCTCCGAGGGCCGTCCAGTTGCCGATCACACTTGCAATTCGATACCCACGTCTCTTTCCTTCCCTTTCTTCCTCCACATTCGAAGCGCTGACCCGAATGTAAGTCTGGTCAGTGCTGCCACCTGGAGGACATTGTGTGAGGTGATGCAATCCAGTTTTGGTTGTGAAGTTGTTTCTCTTTCCTTGTACTTCTGGATATGTAGCTTCTTAAAGTTTCTATTTTTTTTCCGTCTCATTTTCCTATTCATTCTTAATATTGAAACTAAAATACGACCAAGAAACTGAAAGCTGAACACTACCAGACTGCCTCATAAATCCTTTGCAGTCGTAAAAGCAACCTTCACCGTCAACAGCAACAGGTATTGTATAAAAAGTACCTCCCGGGTGTGTCGTTAGCAGTGGTACACGCACAGTACTTTGACATATTACTTGCAGGCTGTCCACATTTCCTTCTTAACGTTATTATTGTCGGTCTCTGAATTCTCTCTCGTTTATTCATGCTCCTCGTGGCTGTATGTTCGTTCGTTTCATAGACAATTCAGTATAATTCTTTTGTTTTGTTTATATATTATCATGTTAGGACAGCTAGACAGAAAGATCATAAAAATAATATACATGGAGTTCTAGCCTTTTAAAATAATTGTATTCTTATATGTGTGTATATATACTGAAAAAGGTAATAATGAATACGATTGTTCCGGTTTCAACATAAAGAAAGGGAAGCAGAGAGATAGGTACGATCTACGAAGCTGCTGTACCCGAGAGCAAAAGTCCAATTCCGGTGAAAAATATAGAAAAAAGTATAAATCTAGTTATCTTTATTCTTCGACAGGTTGATAAATTTCCTAGCCGTGTTGTCAGGTGGTGGAGGGAGCATGAAGGTCGCTTGGAGATTCACGAGACACGGATTTAAAACTATCCAGGAAAGAAATTGGCACACAGGGAAATCATTACTACCTGCCTTTCCCCTTTACTCTTTCCCTGCTTTGAACCTTTTATCTCACTTTACCACCACCACAAAAATCGGGAATATTTTTACAGTATTTCTTCTGCTGCTTCACTTGATAAAAAGCCACACACCTATAATCAGTACTTAGGTATTAACATATTCACTTTTTTTAATCTCTTTCAGTACAGTAAGAATATCACATTTTACCCAATAATGGTTTCCACAACACAATAGGAGCATTAACAGTTTTCAATTCACGTTATCTATCTACCTCGAACTGATGGTCAGAGTACTAAAGATGCAGCGAACCTTTTATTTCCGTAAGCTTAATCTCCTTTCTGTCCCTTCGCCCAGCCACTCTGCCACACTGGTTACGCACGGAACAAATTGCTACCCACCTTTTTCTCTTGTACTACCCTTCCCTCCTCCACACTCACGGCAGCTTTAGTGGAAGAGCATCACCGCCATAAAAAAAAAAGTAAAAGTAGAAATATTTTACGAGTTTCCTTCTAGTATTGCGTTGTGTTTGGTGTCACTGATCATATTAAAGGAGGAGGATATTACGTCTCTTTCTCTGACGCCTTCCTGTATTCTTAGAACAAATATTAATCAAGAAGAGAAAACACTGGATTCTCTGTCTCCTGATCCGTATCTTCCATTGGTATAAAAACAGCTAATAAAAGTAGGAGTGAGTGAGAGAAAAAAAGGCAGGAAATATCTTTTATGTACTTCCTTCTCCCACATTGGATGCCAGATTTATACTTTCTACTGCTGGGAAATTGATGTTCTCTAGTAAAAAAAAATAAATAAATAAAAAGTGGTGGTGTATGTGGTGACAGCGTGTAGTGGGTAGCGGGTGTCTGTCTCCACCACACAAGAACAAAAAGTCACACTAGATTTTTTTTGGGGGGTTGGGGTGGGTGGGGGGCGTTCAGTACTAATGGATTTCTATTTTTGGTTAAGGATGAAAAGATATGGCTCCCTTGTGTATTAGTGTGTGTGTGTGTGTGTGTGTGTGTGTGTGTGTGTGTGTGTGTGTGTGTGTGTGTGTGTGTGTGTGTGTGTGTGTGTGTGTGTGTGTGTGACGAGATAATTACTTCACCTTTTACCCATTACGACCATTAATCACTTTTTTTTCTCTTTACGATCATCATCATTACCTCTACTTAACACACACTTTGTACACTCAAATACTAACAAACAATCATACATCACCTTTGTCCTATTACCTTAACCTAACTTACTTATACTTTACATTCATCTATTGTCTTACCTCTTGATTTATGATTTACATTTTCCCTCCTTTCAGTCTGTCTCTTAAGATAACTCTATGATAAACGCAGCTGCTTCTCTTCTCTCCGCTTCTTACTACTCCTCCTCCTCCTCAAATCTCTCCTTATCTCTTTATCCTCTCATTTTTCTCTTAATCTTCTTTTCTCCTTCATATTTTCTTCCTCCTTCTCCTTTTTATTTATCTCTTCTTTATCGTGTACCCTCTCCCGGTCTCTACTCCTCTTCCAGATTCTCTACTCCATCCTATTCTTCATACTCCATAATTTTTCCTTGTCTTCCCATCCTTCAGAGTCTTTTCATTTACTCCTCCTCCCCTTGACGCTTATTTTTCTTCCTTACATAACCGTCTTTTTTATTCCCTCTTATTTCTCTCCTTGCAACAGTCAATTACTTTATCTTTCCATTCTATTCATCAGTTCCGTTCATTATTTTATCATCTGTCTGTATGTCTTGTCTTGTCTAGTAGCAATAGTAGTAGTAGTAGTAGTAGTAGTAGTAGTAGTAGCACCACCAGCATAATAAAAGACAGTATTGACTGCATTCCCTTCCCAGTCTCCTTTCAAGTCGAGGTGCATGGCTGTCTCACGGTACATTTACCTTAAGAGCCTCATAACTAACACGGCTCTTTGTCCATCACCTCGAGTGGACTTCAAGACTCTTCATAAAGGTGTTCAAAAATTTTCCATTAACCACAAGATGACGAGGCAACTTCACTCCTTACGTTAGACTAAATTTTCTTTTTCATAACTATTGGAAGAGCCTGGCGTAAAGTGACTTATAAAAGGCTGTCCTTACCCTGAGTACGCTTTAAATAAACACATATAAAAGCAAATGTTATGAGGAAAGGACATCATCATATACACAAGTATGAAGTTTAGATGTTAATGAATATGTAAATAAACACTGGGTTGCCATGTCCGTAGAGTTGTTGCAAAAGGGAAAAAGAGAGCGAGAGCGAGAGAGAGAGAGAGAGAGAGAGAGCGAGAGAGAGAGAGAGAAAAAAAGGGGGAATGACAGCGAGGACACGACATGTACTACTCTGTTACAAATGACAGGTAGTTGGCAGTAATATCACGGGGTTAAAGTAATGTTTGTCCGTCCCTAGTAATCTGCCGGCCGGACAAGCTGATATTCACCTTCTCTACATAATATCTGACTTGCAAATGTACAGCAAATAATCATACGTACCCCTTTGTGTGCCTGTGTGTGTGTGTGTGTGTGTGTGTGTGTGTGTGTGTGTGTGTGTGTGTGTGTGTGTGTGTGTGTGTGTGTGTGTGTGTGGAATGTGCCGGAATGTAAGAGCAAAATCATTCTCATACCTCCTCCTCCTCCTCCTCATCGCTCTTCCTCCTCTCTTCCTTCCCTCATGAATATTATACCCTAATGGACGTTAATGATAGTTTGCTAATGCGATTATCTGAGATTGCCTCGGAATTGGCAGCTAAACTATTTTACCTCAGATTCGAAAAAACACAAACCTCTTTTTCAAAAATATCTAACTCCAGTCTGCAGTATTTCTTGCTACTCACGATGATAATAAATAAAAAAAACTCAAATGTAATATATCTTGAAGCTTTACAAACCAGAAGTCTATGTTCCCCACAGGCATTGTTATGGCTACGTAACCTCTATTCTTGAGAACATCTTTATAACCCAAAGAAAAGAGTGTGTATCATATATCAAGGTTTTGAATAGACCAGACTACAGTTCCTCCTCCTCGCTGTTTATCATTTCCCAAAACCTTATGACACTTTTACTACTTCCACTCAAAGGGAGGGAAAAGGACTGATATATTTAACTGATTATTCCTCCAATATACTCTGGGAGCGATATATCTATTTATACACACATCTCTTATCCTACAGCTCACATCTTGCCTTGAATACTACAATATAGAGTTATTATTATTCCTTTCTATTCATCGATTCCACATAACGAGCCAATGCAGACTCTCTCCCCATCCTATCACTACACCCTGGACAGCTAGATGAAATGACTCTCCTCTCTTTTCTTTATACAAGCAACCAACCATTCATCAATTTTTAAAGGCACTTCACCGAGTCCCAAAACCTGTAATTACCTTGTCTCTCAAAGAAGGGTGAAGGCTGAATGCTCTTTTAGAAAACACGCCACATAGAGTGAAACACGGTTGGTCCTTCAGTGCTTGTTTTTTTTCCTCCTGTAAAGACTTTGAAGTATCAGTCATTTCACGCACTGCTGCAACACTCTCCTTCCATCATAAACACTTATTCCTCTACTGAATCTGCTAACTGTATGCTGTACCCTCCTTCTCCTCTTACTCCTATCTCTATTCCTCTTTCTCTTCCTCCTGCTCCGTCTCCTCTTCTTCTTTATCTTTTTCATCATCCTCTTCTTTTTTCTTCTTCTTCCTCTTTCTCGTAGTCCTCTTCCTTGTCCTCTTCCTCCTTTTCCTCCTCCTCCTCCTCCTGCTGCTCTTTTCTACTTATTTCCCTCTTTTGTTTAGTTTTTTCTTCCTCTCTCTTTCTTCTTCAGGTTTTTAATTTACTTCTCTTCATCCTTCTGTAGTTTTCCATTTACTTTTTTATTTTCTCTTCCTTTGTTCTCAGTTTCTTCCTTCTTCTTCTTCTTATCCCTCGTTTTCTCTTTCTCCTTTCACTCCATTTTCTTTTGATTTTATCGTCCTAATTTAGTTTTTTTTCCCCTTTGTTCTTGTTTCTTTCTCTTTTATTTTCGGTTTTTCTTTTTTGTTTTTCTTCAAATTTTTCTGTCGTCTTCTTCTTCTTCTAGTTCCTCCTCCTCCTCCTCCTCTACCCAAGAACGCTTACGCTGCCGTCACTCCTACATGCTTTGATTCCCTTTCTCCTCCTCTCGCCTGCATGAGTTCATTGGCATCACCGTTTATTCGTCCGTTCCTTCTCTGATGGCGTTAAACTCGGAAGAACTGTGCAACCCTTTGTGCCTTGGCTCTCTCTCTCTCTTTCTCTCTCTCTCTCTCTCTCTCTCTCTCTCTCTCTCTCTCTCTCTCTCTCTCTCTCTCTCTCTCTCTCTCTCTCTCTCTCATAAACCCAATACTATTCCTTCTCAAAATTGATCATCAAGTCAAGATTTATATTTTTTTTTCTATTTTGTTATGTTATAAATTATTTCATGTTCTATTTTTAAGTTATATTATGTTTTATTTATTATTTATGTTTAGTTTTATACGTGAGTTTGTGTCGTGAAGGAAGGAAGGAAGGAAGGAAGGAAGGAAGGAAGGAAGGAAGGAAGGAAGGAAGGAAATAACGATGGTAGGGAGATAAGTAGTATATGAGTGAGTGAGTGAGTGTGTGTGATGAGAGATTGGAGGAAGGGAGAGAGGAAGGGAGGGAGGGAGGGTAAGAGATATTGGGAGCGAGGGAAAGAGAGGAAGAGAGGCAGGGAGGGGAGAGAGTGAGAACCATTATTTCCCACAGCACAAAATTGACAGGAAATCAATAATGAATACTAATGAGGAGCAAAGGGAAGTGCAGATGTAAAAGGTCGAGTGTGAATTTGGATTTATCTATTTTCTTCTATAAACGTGATCTTTTTATTCCACCGAGTCGAGTATCGGAGAATTTTGCCTCAAACTTACCGCTAAGAACTTCCTCTTTACTGGGTGTCTAAGAGGCTGGCTCAATGGGATGTAAAGAAGAAAATGTGACAAAACACAATTATTATTCATAGATTCTAGTTGGAATTAGCTACCTAGTCTGTCTTTAAAAATTCCCCTTGACCCTCTCTCTCGTCTCCTATGTTACTGAGTCTATAGTGGCACTAACTTTAATTTCTCTCGCTCTCTCTTTTTCTCTCTCGTACTAAAGCTCCTCCATTGTTTAAGAGCGTAAGTCAGTCTGTCTTTCTTCTATCTTTCTGTCATCATATCTTACTGTTCTTGCCATCTTACGCCTTCCAAACGGTGTCTCTAACAAATTACTGCGACGTGGTCCACACCTAAAGCGAGGCAGCCAGGTGGGTGAGCAAGCAAGAAGAGGGAGAGGAGGAAAGACTTGCAGTATTACCTACACGTTATAACACAAAGAAATGTTGACGGATATTAGCAAAGGTGATGTAATAGATACGTGAAACTACAGGTGAAAGGACAAGTGTAGCGGTGTTAAAAAAGTGGTATAGAGAAATTATGAAAGAAAAGATGAATGTAGAGAGTTGGTGTACTGGTAGGTGAATGTATAGAGATATAGACAAACGTGTACGCACTCACCCAGGGACGAGCACACACAGGATCATGCACGCAATAAAACACCTAAACCCATATCCACACACACACACACACACGCGAGCACACAAACACAAATACAACCAATACACATTGCTAGTTTTACGTAGAAATGGATAATAACCTGTTAGCACAAATTAAATGAAAAAAAATATCCTTAAATAAATCGATTTGAAACCATCATTAAATACATCACAAAAAAAAATCAAGTTCTCGTCTAAAATTAATAAATAAATATATAAATACAATACTTTAGAAAAAAAAAAATCAATGCACGTCACTATTACTTAACCAAACTTCTTTTCTCGTTTCGGCTTCTGTCTTCCCGCCACGTAGCCTTGCAAGGACGTATAATTAGCTGGTACAATGACCTTTCAATGTGACGGATCGAAGCAGTATTGGTGGCCTTGAACAGAACACAAAGAGACGAGGAAGGGGAGGGAGGGAGGTGGTGGCAGGGAAGGAATGGGAGATAAAATAAGAAAGAGACACATAATGGGAGATAAAATAAGAAAGAGAGACATAATTAGGAGATGAGAGCGACTAAGAAAATTAAAAACACTGATTTTTTTTACAGAGGAGGAGGAGGAGGAGGAGGAGGAGGAGGAGGAGGAGGAGGAGGAGGACGAGAACGAGGAAGATATGGAACAAGGAATAAGCCAGTAACATTGAGAGCCTAAAGCTTTATCATGATGTTACCTGTTTCTTTGCATTACTCTGTTCGACACACCTTTACTGATCATGTGAAAGTGTGACAGAAAAGTGAAAAGGCACCTCACCAACCACCCCTCCGAGATAATGATGACAGGAAGAACAATTAAGAACATAATGATATGAACGAAAATCTTCACAGAACACAAGTAAAGGTTTCTGCACTAAGCACTATAGCACATTATATTTCTGGATATAAAATGCCGTTTGGCAAGCCTATTCCAATTTGGTTTTACGTTTCAGCAAATTCCAGAGATTCATATTACCAAAAATGTCCAAGAAACTTCATTAAAAATACGAATCATATATCCAGATGTCTTATTCAGAAAATGGAGTTTATGAAGTTCCAGCGCAAACAATAAACTTTAATGCAGGGACTAAACTTGTGCAAACGTCCTTCTATTCTCTTTAGTAAGTCAACCTTCTTTTTTTTTGTAGTTGCGTAGCATTTCATAACAAAAATATTCACTGTGGTGAGATTTATACTGACAACATTACTTTCTGTCTCTCGCCCTGAAAACTTCCTCGCACTGAGTCTGAACATCATATTAATTTCACTCACTGTGTTTTCTCTCCTCAGATTATTTCGCATTAGGAGTAACAAAAGAAATCCAGATCTTTTCCTCCAACACTTGCCGACGCTTCCTACGTGCACTTTGTTTTCTATTCCTTCTCGTAAAGTGCATGATTTTACACTCCTCGACATCCAGGTATTTCTAACACTTTTCGAGCCCCTGAATAAGCTGGTGTGGATCTGTTTGGATGATAATTACAGTCTTGTGTAGTGCCTGTGTTTCCTTCCATCTCCCTGTCGTCAGCAAACACAGTGTTCCATAAAACTTTGAAAGAAATACAGCTGGTTGATGAAGGAAGAGGAGGAGGAGGAGGAGGAGGAAGAAGAAGAGGAGGAGGAGGTACAGAACAGAAAGAGAACTGGGAAACTATGGAAGGCAAACATAAATGCAGTTAAGAGATTCAGGAAATGCGAGCAATTACGAAGAAAATAACTGGATGGAAGCAGAAAATTAAAAACGTCAGAAAAACTCTCTCTCTCTCTCTCTCTCTCTCTCTCTCTCTCTCTCTCTCTCTCTCTCTCTCTCTCTATCTCTCTAATGCCTAATTAATCTCACCACAAAGGGGAACCATTGAAAAGCGAGGTTGCTTCATCCCTCTCATGTTCCTTTCACTTGCCTAAGGCCTTTCCTGCCTCTCTATCTCCCTACCTCCCTCCTTGTCTCCTTCCCTACCTCCTTACCTCCCTCCTCCACCCTACCCCGTCCTTCCCTGCTCTCCACTCAGCTTCATTTCCTCCTGTAATGCTTGTTAAATGTGCTTTCACTATTTTTTCTCTCTATTCTAAAACTCTTGATCTTTTTTATTCTCTTTAATATGGATTATACGGGTAAAATAATCTTATTTAACTATTTTTTTTTTAATATTTTTTTTTTCCTAATATGGTCACTTCCGGGTGTTCTATGTCTGTTTGTTTGTCTGTTTTTAGGGTTGTTTGCATCTGGTTATGTCTGCCTATATGTCTGTCTGTCTGTCTGCTGCTTGGGCTGTCTGTATCTAGTTGCCTATATGTCTGTATAGCTATCTGCATGATCGTCTGTATCTGTATGTCTGTATATCTATTTTTTTCTCCCTCTCTTTCTCTCTCTCTCTCTTTCTAAAAGCACAAGAACAAGACCTCCGCCACGCAGTCAACATCCGTGTAATCAGATTAATGAGAATTTGCTTCATAAAGGCAAGGGACGTTACCAGCTGAAGAAAAAAATAAATAAATAATGGGCAGTGGAAGCAAATAATAATAAAAGAAGAAAAAAACCCACTAATTTTCTTTGTGAATGCGCACAGAATCCCATTTCAACATTGCCACTAATGAGGTGAAACGATGGCGGCGGTGGCCTGAGGGAGGGAGGGAGGGAGGGAGGGAGGGAGGGAGGGAGGGAGGGAGGGTAGGAAGTCTATTGCGTTTATACTGATTTGTATTCGGTTGTGGTTTGGTAAGTTATGGCGCAGTTTTTTGTGTGTATTGATGGCAGATGTGAGAGTGTTGCACCTGTACCTGGGGGGGGGGCGGTAAGGGGGGGATGGGGGGAAAGAAAGAGAGAGAAAGAGAAAAAAAAAGGTTATAATGAAGTAAGCAAAGGAAATTGTGATAAAAATAGATACAGGAAAGAAAGATATCAATAAATACCAAGATACATTGAGTGGAAGAAAAAAGAAAGCAAGCTATTAATACTATGACCAAATAAAGACAATAAAAGACTGTCTGCTAATCATACAAACACACTAACCATAAACTCCACTAAATAATAATAACAAGATATTCAACTCCTGTGTCTATCATCCTTCTCCGCCTCGTGCATTCCGTGGGCCAGCTTGGAGCCCGTAAGGAAGGAGCCAAGGTTACATTTTATAATGATACCTAGGATTTATTTAGCCTTTATAGCCCATTCTGGTAATCTGGCTGTCCTGACGCGACGCTACTAAAAAGAGGAGGAGGAGGAGGAGGAGGAGGAGGAGGAGGAGGAGGAGGAGGAGGAGGAGGAGGAGGAGGAGGAGGAGGAGGAGGAGGAAGATAGTCGGTGCATTGGGATGGGAAAAGGAAATTATTAAAGCAATCTATTTATACCTTGATTATTTTTATGAAAGAAGTTGAATGTTAGGTTATAATGGTAGGTGTTAAATAGAATCTCTCCCTCTCTCCCTCTCTCTCTCTCTCTCTCTCTCTCTCCTCTCTCTCTCTCTCTCTCCTCTCTCTCTCTCTCTAACTTACAGTGGGGAACAATTTAGAGTTCAGGACAAAAGTGTGTGTGACCATTACAGTAAATAGTGATTCACCCAGCTTGGCATTATCTTCACCCATTGATAACTCTGATAACTGGTAGGGAGGAGGAGGAGGAGGAGGAGGAGGAGGAGAGGAGGAGGAGGAGGAGGAGCACAAAATACCATTAAGCGATTACAATTAAGAAGCACAATAAATATACAATTCTATTAACATATTTACAACATTAGGGCATGAAGGAATCCTTGATAAAAGAAAGAAATGGAAGAACAGTGAGGAAATCTAGTTATGGAATGTGTAAAAATATAAAGAAAAAAAATAATGATGGTAATTGTTAATAGATTAATGAAAAAACAATTATCTATAAATAATGTTGAAGTCTCCATGGCAATTACGTGATTAACTAAATATAGAAAATAATATAGAACAAAAATATTAAGACGATCAGTTTGCAAAGAAAACTATATAATTTAACCACAAAATAAGACTGGGATCAAAAAACGGAACTCAATTATCTTATCTAACATTACATCACGTTACAAAAATAATGTACAAGTGAAGCTTTTGATGCATGAGAACTCTTCAAAACTTTACGTGCTGCTATTTATATTCTCTCCTCTTTTTACAGGTATGTGCGTGACGCCTCGTGCTGTGAAAACACCTGGATGATTGTACAGGTGAGATGGCGCTGACAGGTCGCCTCAGGGAGCACCTCACACCTGGGAATCACGGTCTTTTCACTCACTTCATAACAAAAATTCACTAATTAAAACGAAAAACCTCACTAATTTCCCGGACTTAATTCACTGACACTGACACACACACACACACACACACACACACACACACACACACACACACACAACACACACACACACACGAGATAACATTGCCTATAATTACGATCGCTGTTCCCTGGATAATAACGTACTGACACCCATACAGCTTCATCCATTTACCTGCGAGTTCACCTATGGGAGGCCAATCAGAGGCAAACAAAGCCATGCAGCCCAAAGAGAGAAAACGATAAACAAAATCCAAGACCTATTTGCCAATAATGAGGATCCCTTAAAGACGAACCATCACAGAGCCACAGCAGCCACGCCACGCCACGCCAGCCAAACCGGAAAGAAGAAGAGGAGCAAAGAAAACGGAATGGATAGAAGTGGTAGCTAGCGATTTGTTCACCTTTACCGCCAATAACACGTGCCAGGTTTAGATTGCTCAATAAGGTCAGTGCACAGTTACAGTGAACGATTATCTTCCTTTTCCAGATAGAGAAAGCAGAGCAGGAAAATGATTTCTCCCTAGTAATGCGTCTTCCATTGTGCATTCCTAAGAGGCTCCATAATTCTGGTTTGAGATAAAGATCAGGCTTGTGTGAATAGCTCCTCCCCCCAAGGGTATCACTGCTCCTCTGACAGTGTTTGTGTGTTTATAATGAGGCCCATAGCTCAGGGTGGATAATGAACCCCATAAATTAGTGAGTATAATGAGGTCAGCGGTTCTGTACACATATGTAGGGAGGAAAAGGATGTGTTGCCGAGAAGCGTGAAGTGCTAGAGTATAAACAAGATATATTTGATTTCTTTGCTATTATTTCACGAGACCAACACTTTCTGACCACATTCTAGCGGGAAAACAAGTCACACATACACACACCTTAGTGAATATGAAGATTTAATACGAAATACCGGGAAAAAAGTCCATAAACATTAAAATATATCTCATTGATAAACAAATCATTAAACAAGCACGCACAACTTCAATAGGAATATATGAAATCCAAAGAAAACGAGTATAGACCAATTTAATCTGACGCTGCCTCCACACCAATAAGCGCTAGAAACCCGTGCAGGAAGCCAGGAGTCAGCGACCTTCATCACACACTCGGCCGCCATGCACAGTGACGCAAGTGCCTTTCAATCACAGCTCTTTGGCCATAAACACAGGTTATCTTCGTGCCTTCAATGCGAAACACGGTCATTGCTCCACCACCTCCTATACGTTACTGAAGCTCACTATAATCGCCGCTCTGTCTATGTTGTCTTGCAGATACTAGCAGTGCCGGCCATGAAGTGATGCTTGCGGAGTTTAGATAAATGTTTGAACTTCTATATGGTCTTTGCTATCTGTCTTAGATTTATAAAGACTATTTCCAGTTTCCTCTATGGTGTCACGGTGCTATTTCTTGGCAGTCAGATGTTTCTTTGTGGTGATAACTTCTCTCGACAGAAATTGGGACAAAAACACACAAAAAAATGCCTTTGCTACATCATCCTGTTTTCTGTTGCATCGCGCCGTCCACACACCACCAGACACCTTACTGAAGGAGGAGACAGAGGGTGATATCCTAGGATTTTACCGAAATTTGTGTGTCATGCATGGATATGACATGAGGAAAAAGAATGTTGGTCTGGAGAGGGAGAGAAAGGATTGGGAGGTAGGGAGGACAAGAAGGAGGAGGAGGAGGAGGAGGAAGAGGAGGTCCAGAAGAAAATGAAGGAATGAGGAGAGGTATGAGAGAACAACAAATGCAAAAAAAGAAGTGAAGGTTGGTGGTCGAGATGGAAGGAAGGAAGGAAGGAAGGAAGGAAGGAAAAGGTAGATGGAGAGAGGAAGGGAAGAGAAATGGTGATTAAAAAAAAAAAAAATAGTGAACACACGGTAAGGAAAACATTGAAAGGTAGAGCAAAACCAAGAAAACAAAGTAAATAAAAAGCAGATGAATGATGAAGCTAGAAAGAGCCATGCATAGATACAAGCAGAAAGAAGGGTGAAAGAAATAGATAGAAGGGACTACGAGTATAAAAAAAAAAAAAATAAATAAAAATAAATGAGCGAGGAGAAGGAAAGACAGGAAGGGACAGAGGACATTGAGTGACCAAAACTTGTATACAGCAGTCTTTAAAACCCAGATAGCTGCGGCGGCCACTTGGCAAAATACGACGGAAGGGAAAAGTTCTGTTTCCTCGATAAATTTCCAACTAAATCCAACAAGAAACGCGGTACAACACACGCGGAGGCAGGAAAGACCCGTGCAGGTAAGAGCTTGGATAAGATTACAGAGGCATTACGGAGCCTTTACCGAGGTCAGGGTTTTACGTGGATCGTGATAAACATCGATAAAGACCCTGATACATGTCCTCCTCTTCCTCTTCCCCTCCTCCTCCTTCTCCTCCAGTGTCGCTAGCCCCCTCGTCGCCACGTCTCCCAGCTAATGGCTCTCCCACGTCACGGAACAAAAGAACGATGGGTAAAAATCAGTGTAAGGAGAATAGAAGGTTCACTCTTACGTGTCTCCATTGCTTAATAAACTACAATATTGGTGATCAAGTGACACCTTTGGTCCGGGGTTAAGAAATACTTTATTCAACTTGCATTTTTCTAGATCTCGTAAACTGGCAAGAAGAGAGCCTGAGGAGGAAGCGGAGGAGGGGAAGGAGGAGGAAGAGGAAGAGAAGGAGGAGGAAGAGAAAGAGATGGAGGAGAAGGCAATGCTGCTGCTGTTACTGTTGCTAGTTCGGAAAATATATAAATTCTGAAATTCCTTGCGAGTCTGACGTCTGAAAGGCTATGATGTAAAGGTGTCACAGTAGGAGTGAGTAGCGATACTGAGTACTATGGCATGGGGTGGAAGGGGAGTGAGAGTAGGATGTGTGGTGAGGATGGATGAAGGATGAGTAACAGGTAAATGTAGAGGTGCTATGGATGGGTGAAGGGATATATTAGTGGAGGGTGGAAGGGTGATGTGAGAACGGTGGATCGTGGTGGATAAGTGGATGAAGATGTGGATGAATGTTGCAAAAGTTAAATTAAAACATGAAAGAGAGAAAAAAAATAGATAGAGAGAAAAAAAGAGAGGGAGAGTCCATCCTTTACACAAGTTCAGTATTTCGCTTGACCTCACCATCTCTCTCGTGGTCCTAAAGACGAACGTTTTTGCCTTTGGTGTTGACAGCCTGAACCATCAGTCCCGCGGTATCAGGCGGCTGTGACCGGGGCGACCTTGCCTTATCTCAGTGTCCCGCCCCACCTCGTAACTTGGGTTGAGTTCCCTCTTCGCCCGGCCTGAGCAGTCCCGGATTCCTCTTTCGTCAGGCAGATTACGAGTGAAGTCAGTGTGGTACGAGGGTGTCTGAAGGTGTGCTGCTGTGAACTGTGCTACGTGGCTGTCCCCGACGGTATAAAAAGTCGTAAAAAGTGTGTTTTCCCTCGACTTATGAGATGGTGTTGCACGAAATAGCATGATTTGTATTCTTCTTTTACCAAGGGATTGAATTAAAGGAAAAAAAATAAAAAAAAACGTAACGTGAATTTGATATTTTTGGTACTTAAAAATGTGATGTATTGATGTCATCCTCCAGCACATGGATGACAAGAAACAAAAGCTATATAATTAAATAGGATAAACATATATTTTAGCGTTTACTAACTATGAATAACTTTTCTTCGTTCGTCCCGGCAACATGCACTGACTGGTCTTCCTCGAAACAAAGAGATTTTGGAGGTAAAGGAACAACTTTGTGTGTGTACTTGAGCGGACTGCAAAGGCGTATGAATAAGATGCATTAAAAGTCGTATTCTTAACTTTCTTCCTTCCCAGAGAGTTTGTGGAGGAAGTGAAAGGAGGAAAGAAAAATAGAAAACAAAAAAAATAGAAAAAAGTATCATATACCTAAAGACGACATTGCGTTTTTTGAATGTTGAAGTAAAAATTGAAATCAAAAAATACTTGTCTTTACAGCTGCAAGTAGGCTATGAATGGCGTAAATAAACAAAAATAAATAAAACTTGAATAAAACATAATAGAAATACAGTAAAATATATCGAGTATTAAAAAAATTCTTTACAACAAACAATAATAGTCTAAAAAAAACCAAAAAACATTTATTTCCACCTACCTATCTTCTCCATACTCTCCTTCCCCTTCCCTCCCCTCCCTTCCAGTCTTTCCATCCTGTCCTCTCCTTTCAAGTCAAATTGTTGAAAAAATACCAAAGTCTTTGCATTGAGGAATCAAAAGACCATTTTCCTGCCTTTCCCAGCATTACACATTGGCAGGATTACAGCTTGGGCCAAATTCTTCCTCTTCCTCCTCTTCCTCTTCCTCTTCCTCCTACTCCTCTTATTTTAACTTCGATTTTCTTTTCCTTAAACTCCTTTCCTCTCTCTCTATTCTCTTCCTGAGTGACCTGTGGCAGCCAGGTAAGAGCAGACTGAGGCTACGATAATTGTTCCTTGTTTGACTGTGCTGAACACCATTTTCCACTTACTTCCCTTCCTCCTTTTCCTCCTCCTTCACTCCACCTCTACCTTCTCCTCCTCCTCCTCCTCCTCCTCCTCCTCCTCCTCCTCCTCCTCCTCCTCCTCCTCTGCCTCCTCCTCCTCCTCCTCCATCCCCTTCTTCCTTCTTCCTCCTCCTCTTAGCTGTAAACAACACAAAGAATGCAACTAAAAACCTCTCTTGCCGGTATTTTTCTTGTCGCAGCTTGCCAAAAAATAAAGTAAAAGTTGCTATGCTCTCTCTCTCTCTCTCTCTCTCTCTCTCTCTCTCTCTCTCTCTCTCTCTCTCTCTCTCTCTCTCTCTCTCTCTCTCTCATCTGTTTTCCTTCTTGGCTTGTTTTCTGACCATTAGCGTTCAGTACAATGTTCCCTCAGTGACTTTTGAGCTTGATGGAGAGAGACGCCGAGGGAGAAAGGGGCGAGGAGGAGGAGTGGGGGAAAAGAGAGGAAGAGGGAGAAAAATAGGTGTTTGCAGAACGTTAAGGAAGGACATGAGTGAGGTAAAGATATCTGGTTTGGGTAAAGAAGGTAAGGTAAAATGGGTGTTAGATGGGGAGGAAGTAAGGAGGGCAGGAAAAAATAGGGTAAGGTAGAGAAGATAAGAAGAGGATTAGGATTGCAAGAGAAGTGAATAAGGAAAAAGTAAGAAGATAAGGGAAAATGAGGGAAAAGGATGTGAAATATTCGAGGAAAGTCTATGAATTGCAAGAAAAGAGGAAGAAAAATGGAATGAAAAAAATGACCTGGTTTCTTATTATTATTATGGTACGAACATATTTATAATCTAAGAAATGAATACAAAAAAAAGAAGCAAGATAATATTGCAGTGGTCGTTTATAAATATTTTTTCAGATGAGTTAAGAAAAGCGAGATGTTCTATTGCTACAACTAATTTTTCTTACGATCTTTTCCCTTTCTTTATAAACCATATTAATGTCAAAGAGTGATAGAGTTGCATTACATTTTTCAACAACAGGGAAAGCGATGGCTGAGTAGATTTAAATCCAATGTGACAATAGCGAGATCACTCCTTCGAATCCCACTGATGATTATTTCTTAGTGTACCGTTGAGTCATTTGAATTCACGAGCATGAAACACATCAACAATATTCCTGATTGAGACTCCGGAAAGAGCGCGACAGAGACTAATGAGGAGTGGCATTGACCTTTGAGACGTGGATGTATACTACTCTTCAATTTTCTCTCCGTTCTAGCAAAGTGTGAGGTTATGCATTGTAAGGAAGCAATTGCGGCATTATTACAGAGAAAGCATACGTAAAGAAATGTGAAAATAATAAAAATAATAATGATAATAATGAAATAATACCAGTAAGTCAATGTATACACGAACAGTCCCCACAAACACACAAGAAAAAGAAGAAAAAACCACACAGTCTTGTACTTAACCTCACCGCCACTGTCCTTGAGTCCAAAGTTTCCTCGTGTGAAGGTGAATGTGAAGAGGACGTGAAGAATGAAAAAAATAAGGGACGACAAGCTTGAATGAGCAAGAACTCGGAGGCTTGAGGAGAGGTAGGACGTGCAAGCATGAAGAAGCAGGGAGGTTAAGCATACGAGAGTGAAGACGTGGGGAGCATAGGTAAGCCAGGACGAGGTACACGAGGGAGCAAGGACGTGGAAGGAGAGAGGACACGCCCGTTCTTGTGGATGCCATATTGACTTTTCTTATATGGGTGAAGAAACACATGTTGGAAGGAAAAATAAGACGTGTTATGGGATGGAAAAGTAAGTGATTTTGAGGGAAGGACAAGGAGGAAGAAGAGGAGGAGGAAGAGAAGGAGGCAATCTCTAGTGTATTTTGATGAGATAGAAAGTGAAGATAAGATAAGATAAGGGCGACGTAAGAAGATAGGAAGCGTTGATGTAAAATACTGGAGTTAATGGATAGAAGATGTGGAGGCAGAATAATAAAACTCAAGGGAAGGAGAGAGAAAAGTGAGACGTGATAAGTATAAAAAGGAGAAAATAGATGAAGACTGGAAGATTGGAGGAAGAAAAATGTCTGCCAAAAGGGAATTCGGAAAGAGACACACACACACACACACACACACACACACACACACACACACACACACACACACACACACACCAAAAGACACGCAAATACAAAATTCCACACCAAAACTTTTTAAAATGAGAGAAAAAACATATCATTTCTTAATTATACGAAAGAAAACGGGAGTCTCAGGGGAATGATGGAAGAGGAGGGGGCACTGAAGCATCGAAAATGTAGCCCCAAGGTATAGTGTCAGATACCTTCAGGTGTAAATTAACTTAATGACGCAATATAATACCTTCCCCAGCTCGAATCTCAGGTAAATGGTGACCTGTTTCAGTACTACCACCACCACCACCACCACCACCTCCTCCTCCTCCTCCTCTTGGTGTACTTCTCCTCTCCCCTCTTCTCTTCTCTTCCGTCGTTCCTCCCTCTTGTCCTCTGTCATATGTTTAGCCTCTGCAAGCCACAACTGTCATCTCTCTCTCTCTCTCTCTCTCTCTCTCTCTCTCTCTCTCTCTCTCTCTCTCTCTCTCTCTCTCTCTCTCTCTCTCTCTCTCTCTCTCTCTCTCTCTAATGATGCATATTATCTACTTTCCTCCCTCATCCTGACTTCATCTCTTTTGCTCAATTCTTCCTCCTCTTTCTCTCTCTCTTTACCTCCCTCACCCCCCCCTCACCTCCCTCCCACCATGTGAAAGGGCGATGAAAAAAAAAAAGAAAAGAGCAGAGAACAATAGCACTGTTTTCATCAACTATACAGGGAAAAACGGAATCAGTGAAAACAACGCCTAGAGAACAAATGGCCCCGGGGGAGTGGAATTAATGACTGTACAACGGAAAACGCAGTGAAAAAAAGAAAAAGAAAAAAGGACAAACACAACAAAAAAATAGTTACAATACGAGTGTACCGCAAAAGAGGTGTTGAGTTATAAAAATAGAATAATGAATTGACTTTGTTTATGCAGTATATCGTTGTTTTTTTTTATTTATTTATCTATCTATTGATCTATATAACCAAACTATTTACTTCTCGTTTTCGTTTCTCTTGTCTTTTATTTATTTTTGCTTGTTTCCCTGCTTCGCCCGTCATTGTGTTTCCTCTTCCTCCCCTATTTCTTCATTCTCCATCTTCTTCCCCTCTCTCTCTCTCTCTCTCTCTCTCTCTCTCTCTCTCTCTCTCTCTCTCTCTCTCTCTCTCTCTCTCTCTCTCTCTCTCTCTCATCTCTAGGCCATCGTTAATCCTGTCCCTCCCCTTCCTCCCTCCCTCCCTGCCTTCCCCTTGCATTGCTACGTGATAATCTCTCCACCTCCTTCCTCTCCCTCCCTCCCTCCTCCCACAGTAATCCCTCTCAGTTGACATCCCCCTCCATTCCTCACCTCCTTTCCACTCCCCACCTTGGTAATCCCTTCTTCCCTCCATCCCTCTCTCGTCCCTTCCTTCTTCCTCCATCCTCTTACGTTCCCTTCCTTCTTCCTGCATCAAGATAATTCCCGTCCTTCCCCTTCCCTTCCCCTTCCCCTTCCCCTTCCCTCCGTCAGACACTTATCACCTCCCTTCCCATCAGCCTCCGCCCCATCTTCAACTTCACTTCATTCCCGTCAGGTGAGGCTAAAAAGGCGCCGCACTGCCTTTAATCCACAGACAGTATCCGCCACTGGAATACACTCGGGTTTACACGGCTGGAAAACTTAAATTAATTTGGAATGTAAACTCAAGGATACAGAGTTTGCTTTGACTACCTGCCAACACACCAGCCAACCACAGTCAGTCAGCGAACAGCCAACCAACCAGTCAGCCAGTCAGCCAGTCAGCCAGCCAGCCAGCCAGCCAGCCAGTCTATTAGTTAGCCGATAAGACAGGCTTCAGCGGAATACGTGGAGTTGGCTGACCACTAGAAGGCTTGGCTGGTTTCTGCGTTGCTCACCTAAGCCTGAAATCACAACCAGCCCTTCATGACGCACACTCCAACACTCACTTTTCATATACAACCACTTAACGCCGCCTCATGAACACCAACCCAAAAGTATTTCCTACTAAAACACTATTTGGACCTTAAATCATATACTTCTTGCACCTTGGAGTCAGGATACTTATTGCTTCCTCTCGCTTCAAAACAACTCCACTGGACTTGACGGGAAACACAAGAGCACCATCGAGAGGGAAGGGAAGGGAGGAAGGAGGGTAAAGAGGGTGACCTTGAGACTCGCTGTGAAATGTCTGCTCGATGCTCGTTAACGGAGAGTCAACACAACGTAATGGAGGCAGTAAGGCCAAGGCACACGAATTTATTAGACCTTTTCTCCCAGACTCTTTCTCTAACAAAGCGAAAAACACATAAGCTAAACACAATACTAGTGACATTTACACCACAGCGACGCGGCACTATACCTAGACTGCAGTGGTGGTGGCACTAACAGAGGAGCAACTTCACGACAGAGAGAAATGAGGTGAAGCGGGTTAATGTAAGGAGAAGTAAGTCAGGCTAAGGGAGAACGGAGCAGCCTTCCTTATCCTTACCACCAGCTAGCCTCATAGGGTGAAAAACAGCTTAGACCATCCAGTGAAGGGTTCTCTGTGCTCCAACTACACGCTAATGGGCCGCACAATTACCTCACAGCGGCGTTGCACCAAGTGGCTTTTACACACACGTTCGCTGCTTGTGTGTGGTGAAGTGTAGGTGGTGGGCCGGGAAGGAGGCGGGAAGTGCTGCTGTGGTGTGCGGAAAGTTGTGATGCATAGTGCTTGTGTGTGTGTGTGTGTGTGTGTGTGTTGATAGGAGTTTGATCAATCCTGCATTACACATATTTTGCAGGAACCTTGAAAAACTGCAAAGTCCTAGAGTGTCTTAGAGAGCTAATTGATTATAAGAAAATACTGAAACTAGATCGTGTTTAGTGTAGCCTGGGATTAAGAGTGATTAAGGGGATGCAGAAACATAGAAAACGAGAGGTGGCTTGGGACGAGTAGGAAAGAAAAAATTTGATAGATAAACGAGACAAGCACTAATGGAGGAGCAGAGGGAATAGAGGTGAGGAAAGGAATAGAGATATAAATACCAGCTAGGGAACGAATAGAGAGGCGCAGAGGAGGTGGAGGGTAAAGGAAGGAGAGGGATAGAAGATAAGAGAATGGTAGAAGAAAAAGAGGCTGGAAATGAGGCATGAAGTGTGTGAATGGGTACAGAGAGAGCGAGAGCGAGAGAGAGAGAGAGAGAGAGAGAGAGAGAGAGAGAGAGAGAGAGAGAGAGAGAGAGAGAGAGAGAGAGAGAGAGAGAGAGAGAGAGAGAGGGTGACACATACACAGTTTGGCCAAGACAGGGGTGATGAATGAACCTTTAACTGGCACTAAACACGCCACCCTGTTGACACTGAAGGCTAATATTTGGACCAAGTTAATGAGGGAACCCATATTATCCTTCCCTTCCCTCTTCTCTCTTCTCTCTCTCTTTCACACTGTCCCTCCCTCCACCCCCTCTGACCAGCCAGCACCCCAAGGCTAAGGCAGAGAGCGGGAAAAGGCTCTTAATTCAATCAAAGGGAGTTACTGAACCTCACCTTCCCCTCTCCCCTGAACACCACTCGTCCGTTCAAATGAGCACTAATGGGGCTCTTGGGTGTATTCAGCATAGCACAGAGTCACTAGCAAGGCAGATTCCTAGTCATCACACTCTAATGATGGCGAGGGATCACGCAACGGTGGGAACGTGGCGGGAACATAAGAATTATTACTAGAAAGGAATGAAAAAGAAGGAGTTTGTGAGAAGTTTCCACCCGCTGCCTCGATTGCGGTTTTTTTTCTTCTTCTTCCCCGTGAGTGAATTGCAAGGCTCAGAATGAAACGCGGTGTGTGTGTGTGTGTGTGATTTCGTAGTAAATAATAAATAATATATAATAAATCTTGCGCTGGAAATTTCTTACATCTGCTTGAGGTGGGTTATCAGCAAGAACATGATAAGGTTAACGTTATATTTACCTCCATATCATCAGGACATAAGACGAAGTGTGTCGCATTGCTATCCACAAACGTTAAAATGCTCTGAAATGACACGCACTGCACGCACCTACACACCTACACACACACGCAATGAAACGCAGCCCCCTCTCTCGACCCCTTTTTAAGTACGTACATATTCTACTAACTAAGACACGCACATAGACATACACCCTCACGCACACAGCACCTTTGTAATCATGGTTAGGTCTATTACAGGTAAGGTCCATCATACCTGTACGAGGAAGCATTACCTTTGTGAAGATAGGAACGTACTGTACTTAGCGTTGAACTTTCTCTCTCTCTCTCCCTCTCAAATGTCACCTTGTTTTTCCATTTTTCAAGCATGATAATAATTCTAGACAAATACAAATCCTCGCAGTAAGCTTTATCGGCTTGTTAACTTATATAAACTGACTTTATTTATCTTTTTCTTTAAACAAACTCGTCTTTTCTTGGATATTCGAGGCTGAAGTTGCATTAAAGAGAGAAAAGCAAAAAAAATAAATCAATCAAAGCAAAAAATCTAAACGCGGATATCAAAAACAAGGAAGGAAGAAATAAAAGAAAAAAAATAGTGCTACAACCTTATTATTTTTTTTCCCGGTGTATATAACTAAGTTCCTAGGGCAGGGATTCTTAGCCTTCATCCCCTTTACTCCCTTCAGTCGCATATCAAATCCTTGCACTAAGAATAACTCTGAATAAAAATAAAAAAGACAAAAATTACGACAATTCTAAAGCGTCCTGGCTAGTGTTCCCTCGAGTCACGGTGAGGAGGCAGAGTTGTAACTTGACATTTACGACCCTCAGATTATTTACCTAGCGAGCATGACCTCAAGGGAGCTGTGTTGTCCCTCCTGCCACTACCATAGAATAGAAAGACTGCCGCGCTACAACACACACGGGACTTCCTCTGTTCATATAAGCAACAGAAGATATATTATACATCACAGGCGTCACGGAGAAGAAAATGTGAAATGGTTATGTTATGGTACAGTGTGAGGGAGGGAGGGAAGGAGGGATGGAGGGAGAGGAGGTGATGGAAGTAAAGGAAGAATAAGAAGGAAGGGAATGAATAAAATGAAAAGAATAACTGAAAATACACAGACAGAATGATAGACAGACAGACATAGGGTTTGGGATGGTGGAGAAGGAAGAAAAATGAAAAATGATAGAGGGAGAAAAAATTGATAAGAGGAAAATGGAAAAAGATACAAACACATCAGGAAAAATAACGAGAAAATGAAGGAAGAAGCGAAGTAAAAAAAATAAATAAAATAAATAAAGCGAGAGTTGCAGTAAAATCGTCAGGCGGAAAGACAGAGACAGACAAAAAATAAATAAATAAAAAATAAAAAAAATGAATGAAAGGATAACGAGGCAAAATACACCATTTATTTTATTCCCTTCACTAATTGCTTGTTTTTCTCTCACTTCAATACGTTAACAATTTGTGGAAACTCAAAACGGAGAAAATAAAAATTACACAAATACGAAATTACTAATAGAAAAAAAAAATAGAGAAAGAAATCTAACAAAACCATCTCACTTCACCCTTTTATATCACCTTTCTCAGTTCTAAACATTTATTTCCCATTTTCATCACCACCCCACGATCCATCACCATCCTTACCCCATCCCACCCCCACAACCACAATACCCACTACCTAGATTCCAAGGCATGTGAACCCAACTCAACCCAACCCACCCTGATAACTGTGTGTACTGGTTAAGAATTCAAAATATTAACAATACTGTGAAATAAAAAAAGTAATTCGCTTTGTTCAATCGAAATAGTTAACCAATAATTTTGAAGGAGGGAAGGAGGAAGGGAAGGAGGAAGGGAAACTACACCTACACGAAGGGGAAGAGGAAGTAAAAATATGATGGAGGGAGAAGTAGAGGCATGCAGGAAAGTAAGTAATCATAGGTAAGTAGCTGGGACAAGGGAAGGAACATGTACTACTTAGGTGAAGGGTGAGGTGTGATGAGGCACTGAAGGGAGGAAGGAAAGGAAAGGAAAGATAAAGAAAACGAGAAACACATGCTGAAAGGAGGAAGGGAGGGAGGGAGGGAGGGAAAAAAGAAATGACACACGACTTAGTGAAGGAAAGGAAGAAATGAGAGTAGTGTAAAGCAAGGAGGAAGTGGAAAAAAGAACTAGATAGATGGAGAAAGTGAGATAAAAAAAGAAAAACAGATGAGGGAAGAGGAGGGAGAGAGGGAGAGAGGGAGGGAGAGGCAGGGGTTGCTCAGGTGTGGAAACAGGCAGGTGTGAAAGGCATTGCGAGTGGCAGGAGAAGGAACAGACACCTTGATGGAGGACGAGAAAGGTAAACGTGACTGAGATGCTAAGGAACCAGATGCCAGATGGGTGTCGGGTGTGTCTGGGGGTGTCTGGGGGTGTCAGGGGATTCTCAGGGGCTATGAAAGATATTGGGGTATAGGTGAATGTCTGGTGTGATAGGACATGGGTGAGAGATGCTAGGAGGATGCTGAGGACAGAGGGATAGGATGGCTACTGGGATTGAGGGGGACGATGGGGTGAGGTAGTGAAGGTTAAAAAGAAAGGAGGAGGATAGGAATATAGAGAAGATGAATAAGAGAAGGAAGAAAGAAGAGGAGAGGAGAGAAAGAAAGAGGAGCCAGTTCGTGAAGAGTAAAAAAGAGAAGTGGATGAAGGGAAATGAAAGACGAACGGAATTAAAAGAAAGTTGGTGAAGTGGGAAATTAATCGAGAATGAGAAGAAATGAGGAGTTGGAGGAGAGTGAAAAAAAAAACGGTGAAAAATGAAACGAAGGAAAGAAGAAGAGATGAAAAGAAAGGAGAGAGAAGAGAGTAAAAGAGAAGGAAAATGAGGCAGAGGAATCTCAAACAGAAGGAAAAAAAAAAAAAGGGAGATAAACAACAGGAAAAGAAAAGATACGGAGGATGAAAAGCAGATAATAGAAGATAATAAAAGAAAAAAAGGAGATAGAAAGATAGACAAAAAAAAAGAGAGAGAGATGAGACACAGACAAACTCACAGCCTCACCCACTGGACACAAAGGTTATTATCGAAATCCGGTAATGTGTTTAGCTCTCCACTACTATTACTCACGCCAGATGCAGTGCGATTACATACACTTTACTTTATATTCACCTTCAGGAATGATGTAGAAGGCCAAACAGGTGTGCGATAACCAGGTGACTTATACCTAACACGAGCGTAGTAGTGTTTTTTTTTAGGGCAAAGATAACAGTACCTGGGCTAGAAAATCAACGGAAATGCGAGAAACACTTTGCTCAACACAATATTGCAAAGGTAGCTAATGGTGTGCTGGCAGATTATTCCACGCTAGTCTGGGAGGAATAAATGTGTATGTGTATGTGTGTGTGTGTGTGTGTGTGTGTGTGTGTGTGTGTGTGTGTGTGTGTGTGTGTGTGTGTGTGTGTGTCTGTGTGTGTGTGTGTGTTTCTAAATGGTGCAACTACATATCATTTACCATTTTCTTGCGTCTAATAAAATTCCCATAAAAAATCTTCACAAACTTGCCAATAATGATAAAAAAATGATTGAAACTGATGATAATGAAAAAGTTACACGAGAATTGATAGCAAAAGCACGAACAGGCAATAAGAAGACGTGTCACCGCTGTGGAAAATAGGAAGTGGGTCTGGAATTGACCGATTACTTGCACGAAAATCACCGCAGAGAAAGGCAGCGACGAGACAAGGTGGGAGGAGGGAAAGGAGAGGAAGAAAGGGAATGGAAGAGAGGAATTGGCAAGGGGAAGGATAACAGGGAGACAGAGCAAGGAGGAGTAGGTAGAATAGGGGCAAAGAAGGATTGGTTGGGGCAAGGTGGACACATAAATGAGTGGAAATTGCTTTAGGGGTGCAGGAGGGAAGGATTGGTAGGGGTGAGGTAGGGCAGGGCGAGGCAGGGGAGACAGGTGTGGTCTTGATGAGTCGTTTCTTCAGGAAGGTTAAAGGAAGGAAGGAAGGAAGGTCAATTGACTTTTACGTGGTGGGTGACGGTGCTGAGGTGGCTGGAGGTACGAGGCCAAAGTCAGCAGGTTAGCGGCAAGGTGTGTTGAAGGGACGGGGGCAGAAGGGAGGAAGCGTCTGACATAAGTTAAAAGAAAATAGAGAAAAAAAAGGTGGTACGCAGGTTCTATTATCTTTATCGTAACTGAAATTTCTTTGCAAACTACATATGTATTTGTATGTTTATTTTCACTGTATTATTCTTACTCTTCTTTGGGATGCTTGATAGTGAAGAGAAACGTTGTACTGACATATGCAAATTAGTAACTTAAGAACTGTGAGGTTGATGGCGCCTTGCCTTGCCTCGGGTCACCATGGAAGTGTATAATGGCGTAGTAATAGGGTTTCTGCTGACGTTAGCGCTACTAAGATAAAAAAAAACTTGTCTACCTCAGGCTACCGTTGATTATAATAAGACAAAATAGAGGGTTAGTCTTGTGTCGTACTGTCCACTTTTGTGTCGTTCAGCCTCGGGAAGCTGGCTAAGGGTGGGGCGAAATGACTCTTTTATGGCGCTGCTGAGTGGATGAGAGGCTTAAGTGAAGTCTACGGAGTTAGCGCTGAATGACTACTAAATTTCTCCTCCTAGATGCAGTAAATCTAAGCCAGAATGCTGACGTGGCGAGTGTTCAGTGAATGTGCCAGGTCAGGTCAGGTCAGTCGAGGCCCAGGGAATATAGCCTCACATTTCCAGCCTCTCCTCTCTATCTTCACAAGACTATTAGATAAGGACAGTTTTTTTTTCTTCAACAGCAACATAACCTTGGACGGCGTGAGGTGCTGCAACAGAGTCTAGGAACATTTATATTCACTTATCGAAAACAAATCAGGTTATATTTGGTTTTAGAGTTTTTTTTTTCCATCAGATTGAGGTTGAGGTTGAGGAAGGGAGAAGGCAACGCTCCCTGATGCATTAAATGTGCCTCTCGCCCTCTGATCCTGTTCGGTAAAGATGACACTTGATGGAAACAAAGACGATAGCTGCTTACAGATTCTCTTCACTTGGTTATGCTTGCCGGTGGTTTTCTAGCGGAGACTCACTTGAATTCCACGACGAAATTCTCTGCAGCTCCGTCTACGAATTACACATTTTGGTTTTTTTTCTTAACTATATTGCCACTAACTTTAGGACTAATATATTTCTCTAGTTACATTCCGGTGACTGGTATTGCACTTCCTATACCCACAATACTCTGGTCTTTGGTGATCAAGCTCAGTATAGTTCGCTCTGTGGCATGTTGTACTGGCTGGCTATTACCTATCCCATCTCAGACTCTGGTATTCCCTGTTCTGTTTCAAATTTCAGTCGTGCCACGGTAGCTTCACAAGGCCACTGCAGTAGTATACTCGGGATGGATTTTGTAGTAACTTTAATAATTCACAGCAAGATCACAAGGACGGAAGGGAAAGGAAGGAATGGTATGAGGAAGATGAGGCATAAGTAGGATATGTGGAATACTAATACTTTCTTCTTATTGTCACACTTACTTTATCTATCTTTCAAATGTAAAAAAAAGTAACAATTGTGTCTACTTATGGTAAAATCCTTCTTGTTTTTCAATGATAATGTTTTGGAGC
The DNA here is from genome assembly GCA_029783475.1 of Metacarcinus magister. Lineage (NCBI taxonomy): Eukaryota > Metazoa > Arthropoda > Malacostraca > Decapoda > Cancridae > Metacarcinus > Metacarcinus magister. The sequence continues at coordinate 6,282,012 of JAPQNM010000046.1, forward strand.
TGTCTAACTTACTTTTTATCACCTTTATACGACTTTAAATCATTCAAGAGAGGAATATCAAAGTAACATTTCCACAAAACTCACTGACTCTCTCTCTAAAACTCTTCTATTGTCTTCTTTCTTTTTTTTTCTTCTTTTATTTGAGGGGAGAGATGCAGCACCTAGTAAAGCTTTTTTTTTTTTTTTCTAACATTCCTGTAACCCCTTCCTTCGTCTGTTTCCTTTTTCATGTACTCATATAAAAAAAAAAATCGCCACACACACACACACACACACACACACACACACACACACACACACACACACACAATCTAGAGAAGACTGAACACGATATAATCATCTTCAACGCTTTTTGAGTCACAGATGGACTGCCAGAAAGGAGGAAGGGAGAGAAGGAAGGAGGGAGGGAGAGAGGGAGGAAGGGAGGAAGAGGAAAGGAGGAAGGAAGGAAAGGCTGGACAGACGGACGGATTCCGAGAGACGAGTGAGAGTGAGGGAAGGAAATTTCATATAAGCGAAAAAGGGAAAAAAATAGGGACGAGGGAGAGAAATCATGTTGTATTTTGCAGACATGAAAATAGGGGAAGAGGAATGGGGGGAAATAAAAAATACACGAAGGGAAGGGACAGAGGGTTAAAAGCACCAACCGAGGGAATAAATTTAGAGCGAGGAAGGAAGCAGAAAGGGCGAGGATAAAGAAAAAGAATGGTGGGGGATAGAAAGGAAAGAAGGAAGGAAGGAGGAACAGAGAAAGAACATTAAAGAATATGCAACGAATTCTCTCTTCCTCCCATCAAGAGAGAGAGAGAGAGAGGGAGAAAACGTCCAAGAAATGATGGTCTTAAGGTGACAATCTGCTCCTTGTGTTGTAAAAGATGGAAAGGAAATGCAACGCTGAAACGGATTATTTTGATTTCCCTCAAAAAGAGAAAAAACTTTATTCGAAACAAAGATGCAAGTGAAACAGAGAGAGAAAAAGAGGAAAAGAGTGAGGGATAAAGATAGAGATAGATAGATAGATAGTGAGAGAAAGACAGACAGACACTGATGAATGGAAGTAAAAAAAAACAACAACCAGTAGACTAAAGAAGATAGATTACATAAAGAGGAAGAAGAGAATGAGTCAAGCAAAACTACATTGATGACAAAAAAAAACAGGAACCCCATCTCCCACCAAAAATTAAAAAAAAAAATGAAAAAAAAAACATAGTAGAGAGATGACGACCAGGGGAACGAGGACGACGAGGATGAGGACGAGGACGAGGACGAGGACGAGGGTGTGGAAGGTGGAAGGGGACGAGAATACCTCAATAAAGGAGAACATTCAGCATCCACCTGACGTACACTCCCTCTGGCGACAGGACGCAGGAAACACTACAACCCTCTGATGAATGACTGATATGATGTTACTGTTACTATTATCACCGAGAGAGAGAGAGAGAGAGAGAGAGAGAGAGAGAGAGAGAGAGAGAGAGAGAGAGAGAGAGAGAGAGAGAGAGAGAGAGAGAGAGAGAGAGAGAGAGAGAGAGAGAGAGAGAGAGAGAGAGAGAGAGATGGATTTGGTAAAAGTATATGACCTAACTTTCCTTAATTATCACTAAGTATACTTTCTCTTATTCATTGTTCGTGTTGATTATTTTTGTTATATGTCGTTCTTATCCTTGTCTTCGTATTCTTATTCTTCTTTGTCTGTATCCATGACCTTCTATTTCTCCTTCTTCTCCTTCTTCTTCTCTTCTTTCAATGTTTCTTCCTTTTTTCTCCTGTCCTTGGCATCCTCCCCCAGTTTATTCTTTCTTTTTCCTTCGTCCATGCCACATTTTTTTCCTATTCCTCCCATTCACAGTTTCAACTTTATATACGACAATACTTGCAGAACCATTTTTTCCCTCACTTTTCTATACCTCGTTCCAATCACTTCCCCGCTACTCCACATACACACACACACACACATCCACATACACATACATTCCTAGCTTGATACAACTCTCCACTCCGCTCCGCTACGCTCCATCGCCACAAAGCTCGCTAACAGGTCAATTCCAACTCTACAGAAGCGAAAAGAAAGAGAGTCAAAAGAAAGGACAGTTCGTATAGTTATAATACCAACGTTGATTACTCTTTGCGACGCTTGTTTGATGAATTAGTGTTCCCTCTGTGCTAGGTGCAGTTTCCAGCCGCCCCCTTTTTTTTCTCCATGCCTTCAGTTTTCCCTTTGCAATAGCTGGCTAACACGCGTAAAACAAAATGGACTACGAAGGGAAAAGGTGAAATGCTCTTATGAGACGCCCAGTGACGGTAGGAACTGGTGTGGAGAAATACCAAAGGGACGAGAAAAAAGAGGAACATGAAAGGGAGGTGTAAGTAAGTAAGTAACGAAGGAGGACAAAGAAAGAACGGGAAGAAAAATGAAGAAAGACGAAAGTAAAGAAGGCAAGAGATGAACGAGAGAATAAGAATAAAAAAAAGAGGGAGGGAGGTGTCTGCAAGGCCAGGAAAACGAAAAGCCGTGGAGAAAAAAGGAGGAGGGTGAGGAGGAGGAGGAGGAGGAGGAGGATGAGGAGGAGGAGGAGAATAACAACCACGACAAGAAAAAAAGGAACACGGAAATGGGGACAACAAGAAGAGATGATCTGCTGTCCTGGTATTGTGGTATTGGATTTGTGTGGAACCTTGACGTATAGAAGGAGGAAGAATTGGCACACCTACCACGAACAGCAAGAGCAACAGTAACCTTCACCCTCCTTTACGCTTCGACAAATTCATCCTCATAGCCATCCCAGCGTGAATGGACAAGAGGCAGCAAATAATACATAATATATTTGGAATGGCTAGCGCTAAGTTAAAGGTTCAACTCTATTTTGTGTTTCCCTTGTGTGTGTCCCGCTGCGTCCGTCACCATTACCGAGGCGAAGCAATCTAGACATCGCCAGGGAAAGAATGGGTCAAGGTTGCTGGGAATAAACGTGGAAGTCTCTACATCACCTTCCCGCCAGCCAGCGTGTCCTGAAGGGTTCTCGCGTTCCAGGAAGCAGTACAAGTGAGGTCAAACTAAACAATGCACTTTATGCCTGATGTTGCAGTAAATGGTGTATTCCAGCAGTCATCTACATAATAACACCAGCTGGAAGTGCCTTCGCTTTCCCGTGAGAGTTACATAAACACAAAGAAATGTGACCCAACACGCACAAGCTGCAGGACAAACAACACAATAACCGCCACCAACACCACCATCATCAGTGTGACTCCAACTGGCCACCACCACCACCACCACCACCACGAGCACTCCGCACCACAGGGAGGAAATGAACACGTCGAGCTGTAGCACAAAAGCGACGAGAATAATATAACACTGAAGGTGGCTCGCTGTTATACAAGGTTAATCCATCCCACGAGATGCCACAGGTGAGGGGGGAGGCAGGTTGTCCTCTGGGATGGGGGGTCACCTGTCCTCCTTCTCTCCGCCCAGTCCTGACCAACACGCATGCAATTTTCCTCTATTTTGCCTTCCCATCCTCGCTGCTCCCCAATATCTCCATCCTCGTCCTGAATTTACTTCTTCCCTCTGCATCGTCTCGCCTCGTCCCACTACGCCCGCCACGTCCTGTCTCACCCTGTCCAACCTCCCAAGCCAACACAACCACCATCCTCCCTCCGTCTCCGCCATGCCTCCCACCTTCCCACCTTTCTCCTCGCACAAACACGCCCTGCCTTGACACTTTACTTCCAGTCCTGTTCTCCCCTGACACACCACTACGCCACACCACTCACCTCCACGCCCTGCCTTGTACTGCACCGTCCTACCCTGCCACAAAGCATACCACCCATCCCACCCTGCCACTCTATTTTCTATCCCACGCTACCGCTCGCCTTCCCATCTTCCCTGCAGTCAACGTTTTGTACCTTGTTAAGATGGGAAAGAAAATGGATCTTTACCAACACGAGCGGTAGAGACTTGTATTGCTTTTCGTCTTAAAAGTTTGAACATGGGCTAAAGAGTTTCTGGTGGATACTCGTGCAGAAGAGAAAAGTTCAGAGGGGAAAAATGTGCTTCTGTTTTGTGACTAACACCACAACAAACAACGCAGGAAAAGGATTAACGTTGAGTTTAGCGTCTGTGTGTATATTCTGAAAACCCCAGAGTCAACAGTTTTAAATCCACACACAAACAAAATCAGAGTTTATGAATATAGTTACTTGTTTACATTTGCTTTTACTTTAGTCTGGTTGTTTTATTATTTCACTTAAACATTTTTCTTTTGTTACTAAATATTTCATCGTTTTTATTTCAGCTGTCATCTTAACTTTACCATTACTTCTATGTTGATTTACTGAAGCTTTCCTGATATGTATCATTCCAGTCGAGGCCGCTGCTCTTGATCAAAACTAGATTTAGGCCACACTTTCAAAAATAGTAATTGCACAGCTAACGCAGCAAGCAGCAAGCGTTCCTCTGGGAGCAAAACTATAAAAAAAAAGTTTGTAGACTTTTACTCAAAACTGATCGAAGTAATTACCTTTCTGATTTCAAGTTTACGTAAAAAAAAAAACAACTTGCATTGATGACAACTTTGCAATTTGTTTTTACTTTTACAATGAAGGTTATTGCAAAGGAGAGGATGTTTGGTATTTGGAACACTAATAACCTACATAATAACGCTCTACTTTAACACCTTCTATCAGGTTCAATTCTCGTTTGCTCTACTTCCTCAAAGCTTCAAACACTGCAGCGATGTACGGTGCTAATGTTATAAGTTCGATTTAGCAAACTTTGTTCACAGATAATAAACACATAACAATAATGGTTACACTATTAGTAATAATGGTAGTGATGATAACGATAATGATACTAATAGTGATGATAATAATAATGAAAAAAATAATAATGATAATGATAATAATAATAATAAGAATAAGAAAAATAATAATAAAACAATAATAATAGCAATAACAAACACTAAATTCTTTAACCACACTTCCAAAGGCTTACCACTGAATTTTTTAGCATCACTTTACCTCCTGTTTAGATTATGACTTCCATTAATACTTCCCTTTACATACAGTTATCTATCTTGCATTAGCCTTAGCATGGAGGTGGTCGAAGTGCAATATCAGTCAGTCGTACATTGACCAACGCATCCTGTGAGGGGTGTATCCTCAATCTACATATTGCGTGACGTTACTGACACCACTCAATCAACAAGCACACCTGCCTCGGACCACCTCCACAAACCTAACTCAGCTGTCGAATGTGGGCGAGAATCCATTTTCCTGCCGTTGAAAGCTAATAAAAAAGTCATGGGTGAAAAGTGTTCTATCTATATGAAAATCGTATGAGTGTCATTAATAAGGAATAGATTATATGATTTGAGTAAAAATGTTGAGTTTAGATGGCATAGATAAATTTTAAGTCAATATGATTCTGGTCCATAGATATTATTAATGTAGCTTGTAATATAAATAAAATACTCACGTCTGTAAGTCTGTATATACCTAACCATATGTTATAACTCGTAAAAAATCCAAAATATTACCGTTGGAGAATACAATTTCATTCCTAGTGTGTCTATCTCATGTTACCTTCTTGTCCATCACCCACAGACTACTTACTACCTGCACCTGCTCATATCAATCACCAATGCAATGGTTTTTACGCTATGCATCACGTGGTCACCAGTATCAACACTCTCAACACAATATACACTTTGTCAAACTCGTGGCCTGACACTTGTTTTTTCTTTAAAGTTTTCATGCACTTTTTTTTTTCTCGTATCTAGATTGAAGACAGTAAATTGTGTGTTGCTAGATGGATTGGGTTCAATACTCTACTTTATGGCGTTCGTGGTTCGTGGTAAAGACGTTATTTCTGCATGTGGGTATTGTACACTGAATATGTATTGGTTCAGGTACATCTTTTTTTATCCTAGGAGAGTGTACATTCGATATTTACTTCAGCAATGCATCAGCAAATCAGTTAAATAAGTTAGTAAGCCCATGACATGAAAAATAAGGTTCATATTTATTCAACAACGGTAATTCAATCATCCATACAGTAGTTATTGTGATTCACTGATGATTACCAATTCTCTCTCTCTCTCTCTCTCTCTCTCTCTCTCTCTCTCTCTCTCTCTCTCTCTCTCTCTCTCTCTCTCTCTCTCTCTCTCTCTCTCTCTCTCTCCTTCCTAATACACACACACACACACACACATCGATATCCGCCTCACTCTCCTCCTAATGACTAGTACTCTGAACCACGCCATCCTGCCCCACGCCTCCCCCTACGCACGCAAATTCGTACCACACCAGCTCACGCCTCCTAACTGAACCCGCACTTCCCCCAAACCCACGCCACCCACGCACTCAAAGTTGTTGGTCTGATCTGGAGCCCAACAAGAGCTTACTGAATGAATTATTAACGTGTTCCTATGAACGAGTCAATCGATCGTGTACGCCCCTTGCCTTCCCTGCCTTCCTCCTTCCTTCCCCTCAGTAGCAAGTGTTGGTGTTCCTCCCGCTCTTCAGTCCCCCCCCTCCTCCCTCCTCCTCCTCCCCTTCCCTACCAGTAAGTGACGGCGTCTTTCCCCCTCCTCCCCTTCCAGCGTCTTGCCCTTCCTTGGCAGCACGTGGCGGCGGCCTTCCATTGTTCAGGGCGGGACGCACGCCACGCCTTGTGTTACCAAGTCGCTGCTCCTCTAGTCTAGATGAACTCACTTTAAGTCTGCCTCCCACCACACACACGCCTTACGTTATGCATCTTAATCCTGAGTTAATATTCACGGAAATTAATCCTTGTTTTATGCACACTTGCTTCATGAACTCTCCTGAATATACACTAACTATTTTTTCTTCGTAAGTTCACTAAGCTTCAGTCACAATGTGTATGACGACAAACGGGAAGAAATACACTCGCAGTTTAATCTATATGAATAAGTAAAACGATAGATTGTAAATAAATATATAAACAAACAAATATATATATAATATAATAACATTTTATATCATCGTTCATGACAGTATTTTCAGACATGCAAGGAAATAGTCAGCAATACACACTGTAATAATATACTATCTTCATATAACACACATCCATCACTGAATAATACCATGTTGGCCTTACGTTACAGGGGGTTCTGAAAATAACGAGTACATTCATGCATCAGGCAACGTTTTTATCCTTGTATCATTGCGTCCATCTTCCCTGCACGTTACATCACACCTTATCACGGAACTAAGAATCACGAGGAAGGAAAGAAAGCTAAACATAGTGAAGGACATGCACCATCAACAAGACAAGGACCTCATGAGTATGCAAATGAATCATCTATCCATCACCTATCTCCTTTACCTATCTCATGCAGCCCCTCCTTGCCCCTTCCCCTTCCCCCCATCCCTGGACACGTGCTTAGTGCCGTGCATCAACCCTGTTATCAGCGCTGCATCTCCTGTCATGGTCTCAGGCGATATGTTGCATTTTTCATCAATGACAAACACCCTTTCTCTAGACACTTCACACCCGCCTTGAAATTGCGATACTGAGGTGTGTGTGTGTGTGTGTGTGTGTGTGTGTGTGTGTGTGTGTGTGTGTGTGTGTGTGTGTGTGTGTGTGTGTGTGTGTGTGTGTGTGAATAACAAGGGAATACATCACGGTACAAAACGATGCCTTTCCATGTTTCTGTTCACAATGCTGCCTCGTTCCTCAGGTCAGTGATCTCTCTCTCTTTCTCTTTCTCTTTCTCTCTCTCTCTCTCTCTCTCTCTCTCTCTCTCTCTCTCTCTCTCTCTCTCTCTCTCTCTCTCTCTCAAAATAAAGCAGCTGAGAGAGAGAGAAGAAAAAAAGAAAGAGACCGAGAATAAAAGTTTCCCAAATGCCATGCGGGCAGCGAACACCTCAAGACACTTTGCTCGCAAGAATCCAACATCGATTTCCAATTTACTCTCTGATTATGGTACATTTCAGTCTTGTTTGCCAGGAAGAATGTGGCTGCGGACTCTTTTCTTCCTCCTCCTCCTCCTTACCCTCCTCCTCCTCCTCCTCTGTGGTTGAGTCTGAGGGGAGGGTGTCTCGGTGGGGTAAGGTGGATGTGTGGAATAAGTGAAACGCAAGGCAGGAGAGGTAATGGAAAATAGATAAGCCAAATGCAGGAGAGGAAGGGTCAGAATGCACATCAGTAAAAAAATAGGTTAATGAAAAGAAGCATGGAAAGAGGGAAAGCAAAGCAGAAAGGATAAGAGGGGAGGTAAGAAGAAAGGAATATAAAATGGGGTGGAATTAATATATTTATCTTATATATTGACTATCTTTGAAAAAACGATATCAAAACTCACTTCGGGTTCAGAGATTATTCGTAAATGTATGAATAAATGCAATATACTTAATTTTGTAGATGAATGTATATATAAATCAGCTGATCATTAAATTTACACCGTTTATGCAGTAATGATGATAGTGTATAAAGTTTTTTTTATGGAAAGTGAATATAAATAGTAATGATAATGATAATAAAGAATGATGATAGGAAAAATAGACAATAACGAAAAATTGAAATATGAAGAGAGGCAAGAATATGAAGAATCGATGAAAACAAAGACGAAGCAATTATTGAAGATGAAACTGAATATGACGTCGAATTTAACAACGACGATAGAGAAAGAAAACATGATAAAGAAAAAATACGAAAGAAAGAAAACAGGATAAATAAATAAATAGATTAACCCACTCCCCTAACCCTTTGTTCCTACTTTATACGAGGAGAAAAAAAACAAAAACTTATTTCCCAAAGCTTCACAATTTCAACAAGTAAACATATGAACGAGTAGGAAGCGTGGAGACAAAACATTTATATAAACCCCAAGTATATATTTTGACAATGAAAAGACCAGCATGAGAGAGAGAGAGAGAGAGAGAGAGAGAGAGAGAGAGAGAGAGAGAGAGAGAGAGAGAGAGAGAGAGAGAGAGAGAGAGAGAGAGAGAGAGGAGAGAGAGAGAGAGAGAGAGAGAGAGAGAGAGAGAGAGAGTATGTGCGTGTATGTGCGTGTGTTTTTGTGTACTGTTTCCCCCGAAAAATCTGTCAGGAACGAAAAAATATTGCTCGGCAGTAAAATTGTCATTTACGTTTATTACACAACGGAAACCCGGAAACACATACACGCGCACACACACACATGTACACACGCACCCACCCACCCACACACACACACACACACTTGTCAACAGTTTTGCCAGCCACCCGAGTACATTTCATATTATTAATGTATTGGCTGTAACCTAATGAATCCTAATTAATTACATTTATATATATATTTAGCATCGGACGACCTAGACCAACCGGCGGTGTTATTAATCAACCAAGAGAGAGAGCACAGCGTTCAGAACACAAAATATATTGACACGTAACACAAACTTTTTCACGAATATTATGCATTCCGCCACCACCACCACCACCATCAATACCTCAACTTAAAGCCTGTTCATGCTATTTTTAACCACAATATCGCCTTTACGTCCAAATTATGTACATCATTTGTTAACTAAAACTATAAGCTTCTCTTCTCCCCTTCTCTTCATCTGCTTAGTGACTGTTGAAAGAGATGTAAGGAGGTTGTTATTTTTCAGTGTCATTTGAATGCAGTGGAGCAGGAGGCGACGCTTGTTCGTCTAGTTAAGCTGAATAGATTGTTGCCAGAGATACGCATTCTGTTTTCTATCGCTAGGTCAAGTATAAGAGTGAATCTATGAACGAAGGAAGGAAGGAAGGGATGAGGGAAAGAAGGCAGGCAGGAAGGAAGGAAGAACAAGAAAATATGGATAAAATCAAGATGAACAGACGAATGAAAACATGGTAGCAATAAAAATTAAAAAATGAACGTTGATTAGATAATACTGGAAAAAAGTGGAGCAACGAAAGAACAAGGAAAGGAAAGGAAGAAAACGAAGGAGAAATAAGTGAAGGCATAAGAAAAATATAAAAAAACGGAATATGAGATAGACGGAAGAAAGCAAAACAAACTGAAAAAAAAAGACTTGGAAAACAACACCACCTCAGGAGCAATTTGGCGAGTTGTCTTGATCTTCTAAAAGACTCTTGATCTTAATAAGCTCTCCCCGAGGATCACTGTTAACCTATCACTCACTCACTCACTCACTCACTTCAGGACAACACTAAAAAGTTTATATAAATCTGGATACATAACTTGAAACATTGAACAAATTTAATAAGAATGCAATTATTATGAATTAGTGCATCTTTAAACTACTAGAAAGTTAAAAATACAAGACATTTACTGTATTATATAAGGTGAATTATATATAAATAAAGTAAGGTAAAAAGGAAGCCAGTTAGAAGCAATAAAGAAACTATAAAACTTTAACTCTCTAGCCACCACCACCACCACCACCGCCATCACAACCACCACCACCACCACCACCGCCACCACCACCACCACCACCACCACCAGAAGCAATGTCACCCAGTTTCCGAGGACAAGACTGAATTCTGATTGGACTTGGCTTATGTAAACTCCCCTATTCCCTCTCCTCCCCCCATCCCAAACTTGGCCCTCAGCGGTGATGGTGGTGGTGGTGGTGGTGGTGGTGGTGGTGGTGGTGGTGGTGGTGGTGGTGGTGGTGGTGGTGGTGGTGGTGGTGGTGGTGGTGGTCTTGTGAAAACACTTCTTATGCAACTACTCAATTTATCTTCACTATCTAAAGAGAAACTGAAAGAGAGAGAGAGAGAGAGAGAGAGAGAGAGAGAGAGAGAGAGAGAGAGAGAGAGAGAGAGAGAGAGAGAGAGAGAGAGAGAGAGAGAGAGAGAGAGAGAGAGAGAGAGAGAGAATGATGAGTAGTTGGCCTAGAAATGTGTAAAAGAATGAATTAACAGAAGGAAGTTAAAAGGATGAGGGAATGCAAGTAACAGTTCCTCTTCCTCTTCCTCTTCCTCCTTCTCCTCCTCTTCCTCATCTTCTTTCTCTTCCTATTCTCCTCTTCCTCCTCTTCCTCATTCTCTTACTCACCCAAAAATATAATACAATTTCCTTACTATTACGAACAAATGTTTTACCATCAACTATTTCCTGTTCATAATTCCAGCTGCCATTAACCTTCCTCTTCTTAGTAGTTAGACCAGTCATTCTAATTCCTCCTACTCATCCATCAGTCAGTCACCTAAAACACCTTTCACTCACGCTGCCAAGTCATCCATTCATCCATCTTGCCAATTACTGCTAAACACACGGACGTCTCTTAGCAAACTATGGATATTTCTCTCACCCTCTCTATCACTTCATTAGGTTTGTATTCTTCTTCGTTGTAGCTTTATTTACATCCTTTTCACCCTTGCTAGTCTACTTCCTTATTCATGTTGATTCTCACTGGCATACCGAAGGGAAGGGATGGCGTATGGTGTTTAGAGACAAAACCATTAATCAGGCTTGTCTATTAGTAGGAACCTCTCCTTTACATTCCAACATGACAAGGATACACACTCATACACACACACACACTAGTCAGCACCTCTCTCTCTCTCTCCAGGGTGAGCTAGCTACACTTTCACGGCCACACGCTCGCCACACTGCACTCTTTATGTAGGTCATACACGTGTCTTAAATTACCTGGTATTGACGTGTTCCGTGGTCGTACTTATCAGTTTTATGAAGGTGAGTTTGTCATCTCCTTTAATTTTCCTGCGGTGTGTTTTTACTTAACTCTTTTGTTTAGGGTTGAAAGTTAGCAATGCGAAGTTAGTGGGAATTTGTAAAGCAGTCAAAGTGAACTGCTGCCTTTGTCTAGAGAGTTATGACTGTGGCCTGATTCCTGTTGCCTCTGTAATGACCTGCACATCTGTTAGGTTTATGAGGTATGTGCCCCCCACCCCCATCCCCTTACCGTACCTCTCCTCCCCCTCAACATTCACCCCCAAAAGAACTTACTTACTTACTGTACCCTCCCCCAACCCTAAGAGAGAGAAAAATAGGTAAATATTACACAAGTTTACCCTTTGTACTTAACTCACTACTTTTATTACTTCCATCCCTTTACCTATCGACTTATTTTTCTACTTCACTTTCTTACAAACAAAAGAAAAACAAGCAACATTCACACACACACACACACACACACACAACACACACACACACACACACACACACACACACACACACGCACACACGCACGTTTCTGGCAATATGACCAAACTAGCAACAACAGGAACAGACAAAAGAAATTACAAAACGCATATACACATCCATCGTGATTAGGGATATGACGAAACACACACACACACACACACATCCAGGTCAACGATGTTCTTTGTTCCGCAATAACACGTCACAACAAACACATGACTTCCTCCAGGTAACATACAACAACAACACGACATTAATTACCAGCAAATTGCACAGGTAAAGTACTTAACACCTATCCAAACGCATAACACATCCCCTCGACAACACGAACACACAGTCCCCTACACCTCCCCTTCCTTCTCCTCCTCCTCTGCATGGCTTACCTTCCTCCACCCTCTCTGCACCGTTTTACTCCTTCCTCCTTCCCCTCATTCCACTCGTCCATTTCCTTAGTACTATAGCATAACAACCTGTACCACCACTCAGCACAAGGTAGAGTGAGGGTCGTAAGTCGTGTTACCCTCTCATCATGTCTTACGAGGTCTGTGTAATGCATAGACTATTATGTGTTAGCTATTACACTTTGTCTCTCTAGCGCTACTTAATTTGTCCAATGTGCTTTCTCCGTTTTTTTTGGCGTGATCTGTTTTTTCGACTTATGTGAATTTTTTGAGGATATTTGGTTTATAAAAATGCAGCTGTATAGAGAAGTTTCCGAGCCTTTTATGGTTACTATATAATCCCTGTTGTTTATTTACATCTACTTAGTTTTTCACCTTTTCACGCACACGCACACCCACCCCCACACACACATACACACATACACATACACACACTTCAGTACTACACGACTCAATATTCAATAATTCGATAGTAACCTCAAACAACAGGGCGCCCTCTCTCTCTCTCTCTCTCTCTCTCTCTCTCTCTCTCTCTCTCTCTCTCTCTCTCTCTCTCTCTCTCTCTCTCTCTCTCTCTCTCTCAAGCTGGTCCATCACTGCCACACTATATAGCCTTATCATCATTATTATTATTATTATTATTATTCTACACAAAACAGACTGGTTACCTGGTTACGGGATGAAAACTAAACCAACCAAATACAAATTAATTAAGAAAATCTGAACCACGTTGAAAAAAAAAGAAGAAAAAATCAAAGACAAAATCTAGTTAATTGAAAAGTGCAACACAATTCTCAAGGTGATGATGATAACCCACTACAGAAAGCCTCTCAAATTGCCACAAAACTCCCCCATTCCCAATCATTTCCTTTTCAACTGCTTCCAATATAAACATTCTTCGCCTAATTAACGTCATCAGCATTTTTCTCGTAATACGCTTAATGAACTCATCAGGAGGGAAGAGTAGACCCGCAATGAATGAGTTAGTTAATGATGATGAGCACAGTGAAGCAGCAGCAGCACCAGCAAGAGCAGCAGCAGCAGCGGTCACCATTGGCAAGTCTCGCACGGAAAACCAGAAAATAGACGAGGATAAAATAGCACTGCGTTGGTAGCATCGAATATCACGAGACTAAGAGAGGAATGGAAGGGAGAATAATAGCCGTTGTGCACTGTGAATATAAAGTAGGTTTTTACATGAACTCCCTTCCGGTATAAAAGCGGTTATGGTAGTAATTCTCTATCCTTTCCTAGCCTGTAAGTAGTTCATTTTAGCCGGGAAGGGGAAAGGGATAGCGAGGTGGAAGTGGTAGGTTAGTTATAGTGGATTGATACGGTTAAATGTGGAGGAAATGCTGTGTGTAGCGATGATGATGATGATGATGATGAGGTATATTACTATTGACATTTCACTCACGTACAGTATTGGAGTGCAAGAGAAAATGTAGGTAATAGGCAAATGACCCTTGTAATTGGGTGATTCGATTGAGGTGTATAAGTGAGGTTTTAGCAAGAAGTAGTGAATGAGAATTGATGTCAAGATAAAAACTGGCGAAAGAATGGCATTAGCAAGGTGGAATTACTTACTGTAGTCAATTATTTATTTAGTTTTTTTTTTTTAATCTTTATTTTTAGTCATTCACTCGGGGACGCATATAGCCGAGGTCCTTGTCATTATTTATTGAACTTATCTTGTCGGAATAATATAGTGGGTAATATGGATTGAAATAGTAAGGAGGCCTCGATGTACTTCCTTGTTGATTCACACCCAAACTATTGTACTTTTCATAATGGTAATAAATAATAGGAGACATGGGGTTGAGATGCAAGTAAACACCCACTATTTAACAGAAATCTTCACCTTACGCCACCACCTAAGTTGACGGTCCCACAGACTCTCAGAAAACGCTAGGTGGCATTACGTGTTCCTCCCCGACTCGATCCTGTCTCGTATCAATAGGAAATATAAGTCCCACGTTCCACTCACTTTATCTATACTTCTATCTCACTCCTTTCAAACACCTAGTTACTCTATGCATATCCACTTCCAAGCCCTACAAATACACCTTCCGATCTCCACTAATGCACAACGTAAATGAGATGTAATAAAATAAATACAGTTAAAAGAAATGGAGTAACGTATTTTGACTGGTTTGACCTTGCAGTATCATTTAAACACGTGAGGAAAATCGTTAAGGTACGCGAACCACTCAGTAAGTTTTAAGTAAATATGTATAATTCAATAAGGTTTTTCACTTCTGCGAATTGAAATGGTGGAGGAGGTAAAAATGCATAGTTAAAGGTAACAGCTACAAACTACTATTTACTGGGGATATTATGTACACGAGGCTATAGATGAAGGGGACACACACACACACACACACACACACGAACGCAAGTAGTATGTAAATTAGTTTCATACATACCCTGCACTTTTCATCACACTAAGCCTTTGACGCCCGGCACACCTTGTTTGACGCGCGGCCCAGGTTAATGAGAGGCACGGGATTACTGACGACGAGGAAGTAAAGGTAAGGTCCATGCAAAGTTATGATTAGTAAATTTAACATAGCAGTCATCTCGCTTGTTCAGTGTCCACCCTCCCTACACACCCTACAGTAGCCGTGCAGAATTAATTTATTTTCAAAGGGTGGCGAATGTCCGTAGGTGAAGGGAAATTTAATAGTCAAAAGTATAAATCATATTAATTCACATGATAAATTTACCAGGAATGACTAGACCCTTCGCTCTCTCCCTCTCCCTCTCCCTCTCTCTCTCTCTCTCTCTCTCTCTCTCTCTCTCTCTCTCTCTCTCTCTCACAACGTTCCTCTCAAGTTTTACCAATAAATTATCAAAATATCGTTCAGAAAAATAAATCACTTTCTAATATATAAAAAGAAAACTAGACGGTTCAAGTTTTAAAACATTCTGAAATTTGTCCAAGGTTAAAATAACGCTGCCCTCGCCTGGCACCTGCATTTGCATGGGGACAGGAATGGGAAGGAATGACGACGAAGGTTTAAAATTCCCGCCTAGGTACGTGGCGAGAATAAGACTAGCAGGCTGCCTCATACCACCACCACCCTTCTCCCTCCCTCTACGGGCGCGACACTGCACTGCACACACACCTCGCCGGGCCAGTGTGACTCAAGAGCAATCAGTACTGTTGTATTTTTAGCTTTACGCCAGACAACACAGAGGAAAGTGATGCACCAGAGAAAAAGAATAAAAAGGAGTGATAGTCGTTAGTAACCCACTACCCCGCTACCCTCTGCCTGCCTAGCAACTGGCATTCGTGTTTCCCGTTCCCCTCCTCCTCCTTCTCCTCTTCCTCTTCCTGACCTGCGCGATACTGGCTATACCTTCACCCTCAGCTTGACCTAACTTGTGGAAATCACTTAAATCAGACCACAGTACAAGGGAACTACTTAATTTTTACTGTATTCATGTTGCTACCTGTCACGCGTCTGTCCCCACTGCCAGATGGATGATGCTACACCATGTTGTCCCTTGCAAGGTAGCACGTGTCACTACGCACCAGGCTCTTCCCTCCTCAACCATACAACACTTTATACATCCTCCAACCATAGTCATGACATACATGTAAACCCTTCGAGCTGCCTTATAGTTATTCACGATGATGAAGTTAGAAATATATAGGTGGTGTTAACGACAATAAAACCGAAACACTCCCCAAACCCTAGAAAAAAATACGGTAAATTTGCAGTTTCAACCAATATTTCTAGGGAAAAAAACACCACCACATTACATCCACGTTATTTTCCTTAAGTCGTACATCAAGAAAAGTTTAATATCATAAACTACATAATAAAAAAGTAATTAATATAGTAATCAACCAAATAAACGTTAACACTTACGTAATACAGCGTGGCGTAGCCTAGTCCGCGTAGCCTATTATTTTCCTTCCTCTCCTCTTCTTCATTTCTGATTTTCTTCGTGTTTCAAAGTCGCTGTTTTATCACCATTGCCTGAAAAACAAGAACAATTAAGTTCCATCCACATTCATTAAGATATCATACTAATAAACTTAAAAGATCATTAACATAAGCAAAATAACATTAGTAAGCGCAAAAATAACGCTAGTGTAACCATATACATTACCATTGGTCAGTCTTAACCATTCACAGACTAGTTTTAAAGGTCTGTCTGCTGAAAATTAAGGAATATAAGCGACCGGCAGGAAATTATGACCTCGGATGAAGAAAAAAATGGTTTGATAAATGGTTGCATACACTACATTTAACCGGTTATATATAATTCATGTTATTTGACATATATACTACTCTTGGCTTATATTAGATAACACTACCATTACTTATTTACCTTCAGGCAGTTATGTAGAGAGAATGGAGCCTCAGGGGAGAGTAAATGTGGATATTTGTCACTTTAAAGAACTGACCTAGCGTTCCTGCTTAGTTACGTGCCGACTTCCCTCCGCTGAGTGACCACCTACATTGGCGTGTGTTCCTCCGCCGCCTCCCACCTACCCACGCTAATCATCATACACACTAATAAACGTAATTCAATTTCGAAACAAGTATTTATATTCACATTACATGACATTCCAACCGAGGCTAATACAAGGGATTGGAATAATGCGCTACGATAGGTAAAATAGAATGTACGTTTGAATAGGGTGACAAGCGCACTACCTTCGCCCCACCAGGCAGGTTGCGACGTGCAGACCTCAAACAGTTCGCTTGTAATTTAACCCAACATCCGTCAAACGGGTCTAACACAGAATCCCGGTAGTTGTATATTCATCACTACAAGTTCTGCCTTACAAATCCACTATACCAATTAATGATATGCTCTGATGACGGGACATTCTAACTAATTACCTCATTAATACTGTCATACACTTATACAGCACCTGGATGTAATTATAGTTGGTTGGGTATACACACATTTCTTACCTATGTTACCAAAGCGTCAGGAGGCAATGTTGTATGATGTTACACGAGGCTTGGTTGCAACACTACAAAAAAAGTCTCTCAATGCTTAACACAGGCACACACGCCGCGGCCTACGACTCTTCTAGAAAATCACCAGCATTATTTGGACGAAGCTGTATTAATTGGCAACTAATCACCTGTTGTCATATAGTGAGTTAGTTATCAATATATATATGAACCTCGGACTTAAATAACACTGACCATTGCTTCACATGTTACATTCTGCCACCTTGACTGTTGTATAAGTAGACACGTTCACATATTTAGAAGACTCAGTATTAGGGAGTAACATTAGGTATTTTTTGTTGAGGATGAATGTTGAGTTGCAACAATCCTTAAAGTCTATAACTACCTGTGTTGTTCATCACCTTGTAAATGCTCATGATGACAGGAAAAATAATGCCACACACACACACACACACACACACACACACACACACACACACACACATACACACACACACACACACGCGCACGCACACACACAATTAATATACTACCCCTGTGAACCACGGAGCGAACACCTCCTGATCCACGAAACGAAGCAGTGAGGTGGGGAAGATGGGGCCCCCGCACACCACCCACCCTGACGCATCGGGTTGGTTGAAGGTTGAGTGGCGGGCCTCGGGGCGGAGTCTGAAAGGAAAGAGTAGGTTTGGTCACTTTAGAACGATAATTCTTATTCCTTCGGGTGTTGTGGCTCCCTTATCTTGTTTGTTTTATTTTATTAGTCTCTCTCTCTCTCTCTCTCTCTCTCTCTCTCTCTCTCTCTCTCTCTCTCTCTCTCTCTCTCTCTCTCTCGTTGTTCCTCTCCATGAGAATCTGTCTGCTACTTCTTTTTTATTATATACATTCCTCATCAAACTGATCAATACTGTCCATCACTCTAAAGGCTTTTCATCTTTTAACAGAGGATGAGTTAAGCTTCCCGTCGCTTAATTCCCTTATTATCATCATCATTACTAGTAGCAGTATTAGGTAGATTTTACAGATAGGCAAACAGATAAATAAATAGGTAATTAAATAGATTGATTGGCAGATAAATAGATAGATTGATTAATACAAAATTACCCTCAGAAAGAGAAATGTATGTGGATATTTAGTTAACGTTTGCAGGCAGGCAAACACACACACAAACAAACAGACGGAACGAGAGTTAAATGATAGATTGATAGATAGATAAATTAATTACAAAAAAAATCCCTACACACATTGATTTATAATAGGCTTCATGGCAGATTTCCCCCCCACACATTTTCCCTCTTTTTTCCCTTAACATTTTCACATTTTTTTCCCTTTTTTTATCCCTCACATTTCTCCTATTTTGATCCCTTTTTCTCCTCACATTTTCCTTTCTTTTTTCCCTTTTTCTCCTCACATTTTCTCCTCTTTTTTCCCTTTTTCCCGACCGCATATTTTTCCAACCTTCTTCCCTTTTTTTGCCCTCATATTTTGCTCTCTTTTCTTCCCTTTTTCTCCCTTACATTTTCCCTCTCTTTTTTCCCCCCATGCATACACGTGGCAGCGTTGTGGTGAATGTAAGGGAGTCAGTAATTATGTGTGGTGTTTAATAATCAAACAGAACACATACATTATAAAAGAGCAGCGTAATGCCACATATATAAAGGCAGAATAGGAACTAAAGATTGACCTCAACAAAATTATTACTCGGGAAGGAAATTTTACAAAGGATTCCGTAATAAAAAAAGTTGATGCGCAAAGAAAGAAGGAAATTTGTAATATTGTGTCAATTTATACAACTGAACAAACTGGTAAAGTAAATACAGTAACCAAACACTGCCAGTAATACTTAACACTAATGCTACTAATACATCAGGGTTCTAGGAATTTTTTGTCTTATTATTATGAAGATAGCGAGAACAGTAGATCAAAGAAGTCTTATGCTTCATTTCATGTGGTGGCAGTGGCAGCTGTACTAATAGTGGTGGCAGTGGTGGTGCATAGAACATAACAATACTCACTCTCTCTCTCTCACATATCACACAAACACACACGCATATGTCTTTCTCCCGCGATCAACAGTGGCACACAACGCACGGTCTAACACTGACCACGGAAGCCTTGATGCACCCAACCGAAAAGAGGCCCCAAACAAGCCCGCGGAGGTATCAATCCCCCGAAGCAAATGAACACCCACTCAGACAGCATTGAGCCTGAAAATGAGGGATGGACGACTTACAATACACTATAGGCAATATTTGAAGACATATGACATGGTTTATAAGTGCATCTACTATATCTCTAATATCTATAATTGCCCTGAACTCTGTCAACCAATTAGCAGCAAGTAGCACCTCTCTAAACGTGGGAGGAGGAGGGTCGCTACCATATAACGAGGCAAGTATACCTATCCCTACTTCTCCCTCCTATTTCACTCCCACTTACACATCGCTTCTCTGCCTCCCCCCCGACTCCCCTCCGTAGAGAGAACCCCACCACCTCCCACTACACGACCCCCAACTATATATACACCACACTTGTATATATTTGAATAGTATCAGGGACAAGGCTTGAATATGTGCGATCCAGCAATACTGAATTCCCTATATGTAGAATCACCAAACAACATCAACAATAATAACAACTACTACTACTACTATTTATACTACTACTACTATTACTGTTGCCTTGGGTTGGTGTGGTATTGGTGGTGAATGCATAGTAATAGTCGTGGTGTTGAAATGTTGTGGTGGTGTATACGTGATGGTGATGGTGGTGGTGTTTCATTTCTATCAAGGGATGCATTGGGGTGATTTGTTATATTGTTGGTGTTGATAGTGGTGGTGGTGGTGGTTGTGGTTGTGGTGGTGGTGGTGGTGGTGGTGGTGGTGAGTAAGTGATATGAGTGATAGTATACGTGACCGCATATGACAGCAGCTGTGTCCAATATATCCTGTATGTTTATATTTCGTGTATCTTTTTATGGTATTTCACAATGGAAGAGGAAAGGGAAAATTTCACTCACTCATCCTGTCACTTATCTATTGCACAGGTCACGGCAATCCTCCATCTCTCTATCCATCAATCCTTCCTTCCTTCCCTGCTCCTTTCTGCTCCAGGCGAGGGAGAATAATTATTTTGATATATACGGAGGAGACAAATTCGAGAGAGAGAGATACATGTAATAGCAATACAAGTCACCCTTTCATCCATCCATACTTTCCCTTTCAAACCACTAAACGAAACACAAAATTCTAAGGTAAATTCTAGGAAAAATATACAAATAAGCAGTGGAAATCAGGTACCATAATCTACAGAACCAAAACTACTATCCTTTCCTCCATCCATCCATCCTTCACCCTTACTCCGTCTCCCTCTTGCACAGCTCAGGGGGCGTTGCGCTGGTGATGATGGGAAAGGATATTCACAGCACGCCTAGCTGTTGGTATTGTGACATTAGGCGGCGAGATATATTCCGGCAAACAATGAGGGGCTCGTGTTAGCCTAGAGATATGCGGCAGCGTGGTTCCAGACAGGCTTTGAGTCTCCCCGCACCGCTACGATAAACGACACCCACGGCAGCGGTATACTGTGACGCAAAGGGCGATTCGTTGTACAAGATTAATTGGTTATTGCGTCTACGTGGTCGTGAGGGTACGTGGTGTGGGTGCTGCGAGGGTGGAAGCACGTGAGAGTGGCGTTTAGAATGATTTATATAGATGAGGGGATGAAAAAAGGAATGAATGAGAACGTAGAGGATGGTGAAATGATAAATGCGTGAAAGATGGAATAATAAATGTGTGAAAGATGAGTTATTTTTTGATGTGGTTGTGATGGCATAGGTCGTTTATGTAGAGGTGGTGGGAGAGTGTACGGTTTTTTAAAATGTGTGTTTGTGTGTGTGTGTGTGTGTGTGTGTGTGTGTGTGTGTGTGTGTTGTGTGTGTGTGTGTGTTTGTGTGTGTAAATAGTAAAGGGAAAAAAAAAAAAAGATGCACAAAAGCAATGTTTCATACGGTTTGTTAAGTCTAAAAGCAGCCTGCATGTGGGCACTCCGCATATCCAGAAACATTGATGCTTACATACAGAAGATGATCCTGCATACTCGGCTTTACATGGTACCGTTACAGTGCCTACCGGTAACAGGTAACGACAGCTATGGCAAGCAAGGGTAAAGGGACTGTTTGTTTATGTATTTGTGGAGTTATATATTGATCATGGTCAAATAAATCACAGGTGGTTCAAGCAAGGAGAGTTATAACGAAAATATAGATCTAACGTGATACCAAACTGACTTTCGCATTAATTTCCATTTCCATTTTGTCAATTTTTGTTTAGCTTTTCCATTATTAAGAAAAGGAAATGTTATATTCAACCCCATGTTTGTAATATTCTCTCTCTCTCTCTCTCTCTCTCTCTCTCTCTCTCTCTCTCTCTCTCTCTCTCTCTCTCTCTCTCTCTCTCTCTCTCTCTCTCTCAACACCTCGGACTCTCAGCGTCTCAAGCTTCACCGAAAATTCAACTTCACTAATCTTTTCTCCGATACCGGTGAGAGGCTTACCACCACCACCACCACCTCCTCCTCCTTCTTTTCCTCCTCCTTCTCTTTCTTCTCCTTTCAAGTGCCTTTCTCTGCCAGCGTCAGTTGAAATCTAGCCTCTGAGTGATTGTAAATGTACTGTGCTATGTATCTTAATTACCTTCATTAATTACACTACCATAATTGTAGAATATAATAGACATAATTAGATGTTTTATTGATTATATTTATGAAGAGAATACAATGTCGATTAAAACAGGTATAAATAAATGTGTTATATCGTAAGTTTATGTAAGAAATTCCTTGTCTTTTTCTTCCTTCATATCCTTATTATGAGAGTGAGAATAGGGTGACATTTATGATCGAAATGATTGGTTCCAAGGTTTAGAAAAGGTTATTAGTAAGCTAGGAAGTAATTAACTGTGTGTGTGTGTGTGTGTGTGTGTGTGTGTGTGTGTGTGTGTGTGTGTGTGTGTGTGTGTGTGTAAAATCCTCTTTCAAGTGCCTTAATTTTTACCATTATCACAAGTTCACGCAGCATTATTTAAGCTTCTCAGTGTAAGTGGAAATACTTGGCCCTTTCCTTCTCTCTCTCTCTCTCTCTCTCTCTCTCTCTCTCTCTCTCTCTCTCTCTCTCTCTCTCTCTCTCTCTCTCTCTCTCGTCCTACAACAAAATCCTCTCATCACTCTTGCCTCCCATCCTTCCTTCCTTCCTTTCTCACTTCCTGACACGCTTCCAGTTTTCCAGATCCTCGTGACGAATCTAATTCCAGAAGGAGGCGGCACGTCAGAGGCAGGCTGAGGGAAGGGCTAAGTGGAATTCATTATATCTTTATCATAAAAAGAAAGAATACAGGAGAGAGAGAGAGAGAGAGAGAGAGAGAGAGAGAGAGAGAGAGAGAGAGAGAGAGAGAGAGAGAGAGAGAGAGAGAGAGAGAGAGAGAGAGAGAGAGAGATATGTGTGTTTTATTAAAGAAAATGTTTGTTCGTTTCTTCCAAGTTCATGTTTCCTTCCTCTACAAGCAAGATTTTGAGTTACGTAGCATTGTGTGTGTGTGTGTGTGTGTGTGTGTGTGTGTGTGTGTGTGTGTGTGTGTGTGTGTGTGTGTGTGTGTGTGTGTGTGTGTGTGTGTGTGTTTTGTCCTATAACGTTAAACGAAAGAATATACGTATATACCTTCGTTACTGAAGAAATGTTATATACTTTTTCTCTTCCTTTCTCCGAGTTTCATTTCTCTTTCTCCTTGAGGCATGAAACATAAAACATGCTATTCACTTCTCGGAAAATATTACATTCCGCCACAAATTCCTTCCCATTGTTCCATGTCTTTCCTTTTTATTATATTAATCATCATCAACAACACGAGTCTTACTTCCTCCACAATTACCTTACATTAACAATTACCTTTCTTTGACAGGTGAGTGGGGGTCTGAAGCACCACTGGCTTTCAATGCACAAGACAAGCTGACTTAAACACAGGTAAGAGTAATCATAACACTATAAGCACAGAGCAGGGAGCCATAATATTAGGTCCAAGAAGATGAAGTCATAGAAGTAGAAATATAACTTCTCATAATGTCCATGCGTTGTGGAGGACAAATTATAACTGTGAGGTGTTCCTGAGGTGTTTGTTGCAGTAGAAAGAGGGAGAGAAAAGAGAGATGAGCATAGCAATTTTGTGACGGTAGTGGTGTAGGGGTTGAGTCCTTGCCAGTCCACAAGGGGGTCACGCTGCCACCTCCTAGGTTTACGATGTGGTCAGTTTCCGGCGCGAAAAAGCTGGAGCGCAAAAGCGAGGACGTTCCCAGCAAGAGGAGGAAATCCGTGACCATCTGGTGCCTCTCCTCATTAGGTCATGGATAACCTGTGTCCACGCAATATACAGGGTAATGTCGCTGCTACCCTCACTCTCCCTCCCTCCCTCCCTCCCTCTCTCCTTCATGCATATATGTAAAACTTATTTCAAAATATATCTCCCAGAAATCCCTGATGTGGTTAGAAAATGAGAAAGAGCGAGGGTAAGAAACAAGATTGGGAGGAGAATTTGTGTTGCAGATACTCGTATGTAACACAAGGGAAGGGAGGAAGGAAGGAAGGAGGGGAGGAAGGAAGGCAGGAAGGAATGAATGGAGGAAGGGAGGGAAGGAGCTGCGTCTTATTGCGGTTCAGAGCCCCACGTTATCATAATCTGGCGTGAATTCACATTCCCCACCTGCTCTTTACCTGCCTCGGGTAAGTGCACACCTGAGATAACCTGACGTAAGTGAACACAACCACCACCACCACTATTGCCATCGTTATGCATCATCATTCTTACTGCCCAGAACGAGTGACCTTGCGCACCACACCACTCTTTATGGGTCACGACAAGGGGAGGAAGAGTACAGTTGCGTATAAATGTCTCCTTCCCCCATCAGGGTGTGTGTGGCGTATATGTGGCGGTGTAAGTAAGGTGCAACGGTGTCATTAGTCCAGCCGCTGACACACTGCGAGGGGGAACGAAAGGGAAGGAAGGAAAGGGAAGGCAAGGAATATTTTGAGGTTAGTCTAAGCTGGTAGAAAACGTGAATTCCTGTCCCCCTTTAAGAGTAGCACGTCATAGAGATGCTTGTAATGTTGCTATGATGTTGACAAGTTGAATGTTGTGTTTGTGGACGTGGGAGGAAATACAGTGTGATGATTTTCTACAAGATGAATGAGTGGTTACAGAGAATCACTGACTGGAGGTCGTAAAACTGTCTTCTGTACTGCGTCTTTTCATGCTTCTTGACACGACATTCTCATCATTATATATATTTCCATGATTTATATTACCAGGTAAACATATACACACACATAACACTACGCTCTGTTAATTAGGAGATAATATTATATTGTATTTAGCTAACTACACAATGGGTTTATCATGCCATACAAATAGATAAATAAAACTGTGTGATACCAATTATAGTTTGTTTTTTTTGCTCATATTTTGACCGTGTGTGCAGTTAAGGCTTAAATGAGGCTTGTCCTTGATTGAACCAGCTCATAATTACACGCATTTCACATTACAGAGACAAAACAGATTTCCCTCTATAACACGTATCTATACCTCCCATTTACAAGAGATTAGGCGCAGTTTATCATCAGCAGAGGCAACGTTCAATAGCAAACCATAATTTTTCTCCCTCCGCACCCATAAATAAGGTAGCGTCCAATAAATGTCAGCTTTTTTATCGTTATTTTCATGGTACAAAGTCAACCAGAGATTAATCAAAAGGAAAAGAAATAGGGAGATGTCGAGACGGTATATGTATGGTATGAGGTTTACTAATATATTAATCAAAAAGAGAGATAGAGAGAGCGAGAACGAGAGAGAGAGAGAGAGAGAGAGAGAGAGAGAGAGAGAGAGAGAGAGAGAGAGAGAGAGAGAGAGAGAGAGAGAGAGAGAGAGAGATAACAAAAATGAGGAAGAGGAGAGAAAAGGAGCACACCAGGAGTCAACACTAGTGAGAGGATAAGCACTCTAACCCATTCCAGCCGCCTCCTCCTCCTCCTCCTCCTCCTCTTCCTCCTCCTCTTCATTCCCTCCTTTTCTCCCTTCGCCCCCCAAGGACCCCGGGGCTACAGTGGCGGGTAATCTGGCGGGGAGCGTCGCGCCCCGCCGACTAACACGCGTGTTTACTCTGGAGTTTTGGGAACGCGAGGGAGCAAAAGGAGAGTACTAAGAAGGGAGGACTGTAGGGGAGATGAGAGAGAGAGAGAGAGAGAGAGAGAGAGAGAGAGAGAGAGAGGAGAGAGAGAGAGAGAGAGAGAGGAGAGAGAGGAGAGAGAGAGAGAGGAGAGAGAGAGAGAGAGAGAGAGAGAGAGGTAGGCCGTTCAAATCCATTTAGAAGCACCCAGGCCTACACAGTCTCGTAAGTGGCATCCGTTGCGAGGTAATCTGACGCCTGATGTTTCCTTTAATATGTTGCTTCTCTTGTATGATGTGATTAAAGGTGCAACGTATACCTCGCTTAGACTAAACACCTGTAAACACACACACACACACACACACACACACACACACACACACACACATTTAAAACTATTACCAATGAGCAAAGTAACGCATTTGTCTATAGTGTATTGTATTTATGTACAATGCAACACTTAGGTCAGTACAAAAATAACAAACATTAAGAAACGAAACTTTGTAACAATGCAGTTAAGGAAAGTTGAGTAGAATTTCTCCCTTGGTAGTAATAACACTCGTGCAAGTCTGTTTAGATTATGTGTGTGTGTGTGTGTGTGTGTGTGTGTGTGTGTGTGTGTGTGTGTGTGTGTGTGTGTGTGTGTGTGTGTGTGTGTGTGTGTGTGTGAGAAATAATAACTAATGCTGAGGCAGAGTTATTAAGAGTTTTCTTCTGAGACACACAGGCAAGCAAGCACCCCCAGGCTTGACATTATAAGCACGTATACAGTACAATGTGTGGCCGTCAGCAGTTTGAGTTCAGGCAATCTCTCTTTCTCTCTCTTTCTCTCTCTCTCTCTCTCCTGCCAACAACTATTTATTTCCTCCTCACACCCGTTGCTAATTCCTCTTCTTAACAGTCCACCACAACCTATCGTTCTCCTCAACACTCCGTCTCCGTAACCACTCAAACACTGTACCTTAAATTCATCACACCTTTCCCCCCCCCCTCCTTCCCCTCCATTGCCTCCACCTCCAATACATAACTTAATAGAGACAACACACCCACATAAATATACGTGGGTGGACAAGGACACAAGGTAACTGTATTTTTGCACTTCATGCATAGACAACATATTCATTCATACAACATTCGTATAGAAGACCAAATTAAAAACGGATAACACACACACACACACACACACACACACACACGACTCTGTACACAAAGCATTTTACTTGGAGAGAGAGAAGGGGAAACATTTATATACAACGAAGAGCTATTTCACATGCATCCACAAAATGATACACTATATTAATAAAATATAAGATACAACATACGAAGAAAAAAAAAAGGTAAAATGGAACATGCCACAATAATTACCAACAATCACCTACTACAACTTTAATATTGACTCACAACCTCCACAACATGAACACGCAGCAGAGGGTCACCAAAACACAATAACTGATGGTGATTTGAACGCTGAGGATCACTTGGCACAGTCACAATAACGCCAACACTTGCAACACACGAATTATCACCAAACACTGTCAGTCCCTCCGCACACCCAATAAGCCTGACTAGTCAACACTCAAGCTGAACCCAACAATATAAAACAACACAACATATCACACGTCTCATCTCACTCTCTTACAACCTCACCATCATCACTACTACGGACACTTGGAATACACTGTAGAAGCTTAAGACACTTTTCACCGATCAAGAAAAAGAAAAAAGGTAGGTTAAGAATATTTCGTAGCTGACGCAGAAAAGTTGATAATCTTAAATGTAGTACCTAAACTCAGCATCTATAGCACAGAAGAGATTTATTATTAAGTTTCATTATCAATACTGCAGAAAATGATGACGTACCTAAGAGTATAATATGACAGTTATAATAGTACAATATGATGCCTAAGAATGTATACGAAAATGGAATATAAAAATCGTATTCCAGAAAGAGTTATTCAATATATACAAACTCTTGATAACGCGATATGGACAAAACAATAGAAGAATCTCATAACTTAAGACAATAACAAACCTTTATTACAATGCAAACACTTACAGAACATTCCTCTCAAAATTAAACACACACACACACACACACACACACACACACACACACACACACACACATACACACACACAAAGACTCTCTCTCTCTCTCGTTTTCTCTTTCTCTCTCTCTCTGCCTCCCTTTCTCTCACTTCGTTACAAGCTGTGATTGTCTGCCTTTGGGGCGCCAATTAGCTCTGTGTTCGTGTATTTGATTGTGTATTTGTATGTGTTTGTGTGTATTTGTTTAGAAATGTATTTTCCTGTGTATGTATTTGAGTTTCTGTTTATTCATAATGTTCAAGGACAGGTCTGGTTCCCTCTGTACTCGGCCGCTACATATAAAGACACAAAAAGTTGATATTCACAAACTAACTCTTGCCAGCATGAGAAACAAGCGTAGCAGACTAATTACAGATCTGTAACTAATGCAACTTAATCCACAATGAATCACCGGCTCACCAACAATACGCAGCTTCACTCTACCACCAAATGTTCCCAGACTGTGGTACACGTGCCCACTGAGGGATGTGTAAGGGTTTTCACGCGTACGTTGTCACGCTGGTGTAATGCTAAGTCATGGAAGAATGCTAATATAACCACCTCTTTCTGAAAATTTCTACGTCACGCAGGTTTATTGAGCGTCACAATGCCTCGTCAATATGCAGGAGCTGCTCGCCAATTAACCATTGTTAATGTTTCAGAAATTCGCCGCCAGACAGCAGTACGGACGTCAAACTACTAGTTCAAAAATTTGCCGATTGAGGACGCTATTCACTTCAGAAATCCACCACCAGGGACAATTGCAGTCACTGTCTGATGCTAATACCGTGTTACTTATAAAATGGTAGATTCTATCTCATACCATCACACAGCTTACATTCAGTACAGCACTTCCGGCCTGCTAATGCATATGTACACTAAGCCTAGAAACACCTGAAGCCTTGATGCTGCTCTTGTTCATCCTACTAACACTACAACAACAACAACAACAACAACAATCATAACCAAAACAACTATTACTACTTCTAGCTTTACTACTACTACTAAAACGAGAGAGAGAGAGAGAGAGAGAGAGAGAGAGAGAGAGAGAGAGAGAGAGAGAGAGAGAGAGAGAGAGAGAGAGAGAGAGAGAGAGAGAGAGAGAGAGAGAGAGAGAGAGAGAGAGAGAGAGAGAGAGAGAGAGAGAGAGAGAGAGAGAGAGAGAGAGAGAGAGAGAGAGAGAGAGAGAATAAAAATGAGAAACTGGCAACATCCAAGACTATCGATCAATCCTGAGAGAATGATGAATAAATGACATGAAAATGTAGCTGTCGAGGATTTGACAAGGCTCAGCACACGTCGACTTGGTCTCCCGAAGAGTGGGAAAAATGGGAGGAGACAGAGAACAGAGGAAGAGAGAAGAGGAGAAGGCGTGAGAGAATGAAGGGAGGAGAGATAAACATAAGAAAAACATATACCAGAAAACCTGTTGCTCTATATCTAAGGGTAACTTCATGACACTATATTAATACTTGTAAATTATGTGTAGTGGATGTGATGTGGATGTGGATGGTGACCGAACACTATATGATTTGATAACCACGTCTGCACATATCTAACTAAAACT
Source organism: Metacarcinus magister (assembly GCA_029783475.1). Classification (NCBI taxonomy): domain Eukaryota; kingdom Metazoa; phylum Arthropoda; class Malacostraca; order Decapoda; family Cancridae; genus Metacarcinus; species Metacarcinus magister. The sequence continues at coordinate 6,311,335 of JAPQNM010000046.1, forward strand.
ATATAGAGGGAATCATTATTATTTACAACTGCCGACAGAGCTGCAGTGAGGTCATAAAACATCACTGATACTCCAACTTGCATTGAGTTAGCAAGATTACAAAGAGCTTCACAGTGAAAATTTAAACTCACGTATGTAGTTTGCCACAACGGGTAAAAATCAGGAACACGGCCGCAGAGCCAACGACAGCATTACTCTTTGAACCTTTGGGGAAAAACTAGCGCGGAACCTTCACGTCCTGTTACATGATATAAGAAGAAAAGAAACCCTCGGTAACACGTCCCACGGATCTGCCTCGTTCGCTGGGAGCAACCAACATATATGTATCTCCCGGAAGTTCCACAGCGGCCGAGAAAGATGTGTTGGTGTATTCGTGCGTCCAGGAAGCAACAACATGTCAAACAACTTCCTTCCTGAATAACTGAAAGGCAGTGAATGGCAATGGCAGATACAGAAAACATGATCGACTGAATGTTTACGAAAAGGACTCAAAATTGACAACATGGAAGACGGTTTGGCCTGTACTAAAAACAACAATCACAAGGCAATATTCGTGCATCAACAAGAAAGCATTCGAGAATCAAGATATAGTGTACAATTGTGGAGGGATGCATTTCTTCCTTTTTTTCTTCTTTCTATCCTTCCTTCCTTCCTTCCTTCCATTCTTACTTCCTTCCTTCCTTCCTTCCTTCCTCGTAAAGTATTGGGTCTGATTCATTCTCGGTATAGAAACAAAACAGGGAAATACTCTTCTTTCCTCGTCTAAAATATTTGCAACGGCTTACTCTCCCCCTTTTAAAGTATAGAGACCAGTGGTGGATTACATTCCTAAACACAGGATTTATTCTTTCACGCAACAAATACTTAACTTAACTTATCTTTTTTTCCCTTATTTTTATACGTATTGAAACAAAGGAGCATCGTATAAGTTTTTGTTTTAATTTTGTCCTCTAAAACAGTGATAGGAGATAAAACTGTTTTTGAATACAGTGATATAAAGATAACGAATGAAGCAACACAGGGTTAATATTAAGGAGGAATCAAGAAAGGAAAATAACCAAAACAAAAAACGCAGGAAACGAGTGGATGCAGCAAAAGACTGATTGTATAACGCAAAACCAGAACTTTTCAAAATTACATACTATTTTATTTTTCCACAAGAGGAGTTAACAGCCATAAGTACCAGCAACGAGGGAAACACAACCTATTGTTTCCCTATACAACGCCCTTCCTGAATGATTGTATATACATGACTGTCCTTCTACATGACTGTGTTTACATGGGTATACACACATGAGTATACGCACATAACTGGTCCTACATTGGTGTTTCTGCATGACCGTTCGTGTGTATTCAAATTGATGTGTGTTATACAAATAAGTTAGAGAGAGCTAGGCATACATACATAAACACACACACACAGACACACACACACACACACACACACACACACACACACACACACACAAAGAGCCTAACTATATCTGAACTCACAATCCCAGGCGAGTGATCAAGGGAAGTAAGCGATTTTACTATGCAAATTAAACCTTTTCAAATTACCATTCTCGTTTCCTGGGGACTCTAATACCAAACTGCCTCCCTCTCTCCCTTCCCTTCCTCTTTCTACTATAGTGAAGGGAGGCTTGGTACAGGTGGGTAGGGAAGGGTATTGACGCCTCCCTCCCTTGTCCTCTTCCCTTCTCTTCCCTCCCTCCTCCTCCCCTGCACAGCTCAGCCCGCTCACTCTACACAAGGGATTAATTTAGTATCCCTAATGAGAGTCGAGCTACTGCCTTCCTACGCATGCGACGTCGATGGCTATATCCTTCTATTAATTAAAATCTTTCCTCCCGTCGTATAATAACCCAGAGTGTGGTGGTATTGGAAGTGAAAGAGAGAAAGAGAGAGAGAAAGAGAGACGGAGAGAAAAAAAAGAGTAGGAGGACAAAAAGGTAGAGGTTTTAATTAGTTTTATGACCCTCAGATTGAAAGATACGTGTAGTACCTGCAATTAATTAACATGACTGGGTTTTGAAATGTTACCCCTTAAAAAGAGCGAACAAAAAAACTTTCAAGTAGCAATTGTTTCCCTTCTGTGTTTTTAAATACAAACACATTTAGTCATAACAATATATAAAATGAATAAAACTGGAAACCTATTTTACAATTCTTTCCCCCCATCAGGTTAGTTAACATTCATTGAAACACGACATTTAAGCTGCCAAACTTTAACACCTGTCATTGGCAGTGGACGCATTTCAACCAGGAGGGAAGAGTTACGTGTTATTGGCGATAAATTGAGAATATGTTGCCTGTTACTCTTAGTCTCTGCGTACCCAAGTTAAACCTTTAATCTACTCTCTTAATATTGTTGGTGTAGTAGTAGTAGTCCAGCATCAAGGTGACTCAAGGATGTAGGGAAAATGATGAGGTGTGAAGCCTTTCTTAAGCCTCTTAGTTAACACCGTGTTTAACTATGTATATAACCTTTTCACGGGTATATAACGCAAGGGTGTGGTAGTTATATAAGTGCGTGGTGTATGTAACTTGTGTTTGTATTGTTTTTTTATATTATTCGGGGACTTTTTGGACTTTCTCTCACCAGTAACGGTAATAACATCAAAGACTCTGTCAGTTCCTGGTAATGTGATCTCGTAAACCCATCTACATGTATTATACAAAGTCTCTCGTCATTTAGTAACTTTTTGATGAGAATTTTATTTAATAAGCTAGTTAGTTGTATATATATCTTCTCGCTCTCATATCCATCTTCTATATTTTTTTCTTCACAGTGTTGACATTTCTTTAAAGTTATGTCTTCCTTCCATAAGTCATCACACACACCGCTTGTTCGTGCATCTTTGCGTGTCACTGTGTGTTGCGTGTGCGTGTGTGTGTGTATGTGTCTGTGTTATCATGTGTACGTTATGTTTTATAGCCCTGTCTGTGTGTACCATGTCCTTACGTTTTTAACACACACATTTCCTTTTTTATTACTTTGTTTGGAATTTTGTTATTTGTCTTTACATGGAAACAGGTGGAAAAATATGTCACAGCGTTGCACTGTGACCTTGAGCGGAAAAAACATGAAATAAATATGGTTGAAAAAATGGATGGTTTTATGTCTCCATGCAAACACATGCCGATTGCGAGAGAGAGAGAGAGAGAGAGAGAGAGAGAGAGAGAGAGAGAGAGAGAGAGAGAGAGAGAGAGAGAGAGAGAGAGAGAGAGAGAGAGAGAGAGAGAGAGAGAGAGAGAGAAGGGTCATTTAGTAACTGTTTGATGAGACTTTGATTTAATAAGCTCGTTAATACTCTCTCACTCTCTCACTCTCTCTCTCTCTCTCTCTCTCTCTCTCTCTCTCTCTCTCTCTCTCTCTCTTTCACTCGGACAGTCCTTCCCGGTGCAGTGGAGAGCTTTACACTTGATGGGGCGAGATGGGATGCCGACCACCACGCATCACTGACAGACAGCGAGGGTCCTAGGAATTGGCGTCACCCTGGCTGGCCATTACTGTGTGTGTGTGTGTGTGTGTGTGTGTGTGTGTGTGTGTGTGTGTCGAGAAGAGAACACACGGCTCTCTCTCTCTCTCTCTCTTTCTCTTTCTCTTTCTCTCTCTCTCAAAAAATAATAATAATAATAATAATACATATCGTATATATCTTTTAACGAGTTCTATCAATTTATCTGCATATTTGTAACACGTTTCTATGCTTCTCGATTTATTATTATTCTTGTGGTAGATAACAAGTGCTCTTCTCTTAAGCCAATCAATACAGGCAATCCATAGTGTCCTGTTCTATCTATTATTCATCAGCGACCTTGTTTGAACTCAATGCCTTCGCTGTCGTACTGATGACTTCTTTCCTAGCATTCTTGAATATCATATGACAGACGACTCCCACCACGGACGACTACAGGACTCACGGAGAGATGACATAAAGCGCCAGTTTGTAATATTTATGTGAGTTCTGAATAATATAGAGGTAACGTGTTGGACTTCAATGCTACATAAGTTATTCATCAACGTATCAACACGAGACAATCTTCCACACAAATGTCACGTCTTTTAATAACATTCAATTAATTTTCTTTATAGTAAATATATCACAAATCAACTCCATCAGCTCAAACTCGGTTGTATATTATGTATGATATATGTAACTTTACCTCGCTTCTCATATGCCGTAAAGAAAACATTATCTGCCCCTGTATGCATAAGGTATCTCATGTATGACAAACTCCAATCATACATACATTATAAATAAGATACAGATACAGAGAAGGGAAGAATTTATACGGGAAAAGCTTAAGGATTGATTTCTAGTTCCCAATGTGTCAGGGAATGAAAGTTATCGACACTGTTCTCTTTCCCTGCGTCAATAAGTACTCTTACATGTACCTGTCAGGATGTTCTAAGTGATCACGTTAGCTTTTTATTCTGCTTTTAACGAAGGGTGTAAAAATAAATTCCACTACCCGTATATGGAAATGTCAAACGCTATAATAATCACGAAGACACCAATTATATCATATTTCAAAACTATAAGGATCTATTGTTTATATTCACTGACGTATGAGATAGCAGTGAATATATATGTTGAATTTTACTGTGTTTCCATTGCCCTAATTGTCTACATTCTGCTTTGTTAAACATGTGTTATACCTGAGCCTGTTTCCTACGGGTCACGCTGCTGCGGCTGAGTGGTGCTGGAGCCAGTGCAGAGAGATCGTTGTCGTTTATTAATGACTTCCTTGTTTTACCTGACTTTTTTTTATTACACTAAGGTACACAAAACAAAAATCTTTACCTAGACAGCTGAAAGGAATAAATCACGTAGAAAAAACTAAGCCACTATACTTTATATGTTGTGGTCTGAAGAAGGTATTTGTTAAGGTAGCACAGAGAGGCATAGTGTAAGGATCCCAAAATCAAGGTGGTAATGAATAGTGTTGACAGTGTTGTAGCATCAAAGACTAGTAGCTGTACATGCGTGGTAAGGAGGTGATGTGTGGGTGGTAATTCCACTCTAAATGGTGTGTATAGCGACTGTGTACACAAACGATGCTGAGTGTGCTGAGTGTGGTTCAAGTAATACAACTAAATTTACTGACAATGTGTGCCGTGTGAACCAACAAGAGAAGGAGATGGAAACAGCAACCATATTACTACTACAAGAACAGTAACTAGAAAAAGAACAAAAATAAAAATAACCTAACCTAACCTTACTACTACAGCAATAACAATAACAAGGATAGGAACAACACAACATAACAATAATAACAATAATAACACTTGGGTCTTTTAATATCAAGTTTGTGTGTCTAAAAAACAAAAATATTATATACTTTTTTTTAGGATGAAATAATACGCAATTCTTTCCGTCGTTTTTGGTTCGTTGCTTTTCCTTTAGTGTATTTTTATATATATCTTTTTTTTTTAGTTTCTGGTTTCAAAATATAGTTCATGTTATACTTCTAAAATATTTGCGTGAAAAGACAAACACTACCTTTTTTTTATTTGCATTCTTGTGTAATTTTCTTTCAAACGTTACACTACGAAGGCATTTCATTCTAATTGCATATGAAAAATTACACGTAGCTTCTCCTATCTCTCTATCTCTCTCTCTCTCTCTCTCTTCTCTCTCTCTCTCTCTCTCTCTCTCTCTCTCTCTCTCTCTCTCTCTCTCTCTCTCTCTCTCTCTCTCTCTCTCTCTCTTGCCCAGTACAAATAATAATATAATGAATACATAAAAAAAATACTGATACACATAACAAATTGGAGCTTCTTTTGTTTTTTAATCAGACTTTTTTCCCCTTTGATTTTTAAGTCTTTTAGGGAAATAAAAGGTGCAGTGAAAATTTTAATCAGGACATAGAGTAATGAATTGTAAAGATTTTTCTATTAATTCCCAGAAATGATCCGATTTTAATTATTATGTTAAAAATTGCTGCATCATTTTAAATCCCCTAATAACATACATTTTATATTGTGTTTTTTCTTTCTTCTTCCTATCGGTATATTTTTTGTTTAATTTGCATCAGATTTTTGCGTAAATTCTTCGGATTATTTTTTTCTTCTAAGAGAGAGAGAGAGAGAAGCATAGCGAGGAACAGAGAGATGAAGAATGAGATGATGAACAGATGAACGAGTAACAACACGACAAGGGAGAGTGCGGTCGACGAGATAAAGAGAAAGGGAAAAAGAGTAAGAGAGTATAATGATGATGGTGATGGTGGTTAAGGATGAGAGGGAATGAGCAAGAGAGAGAGAGCATGATGGAGAGAGGAAGATTATCACTATTCTTAAGTTATAATGAGGCAGAAGGTAATGAGCATAGGTTCAGAATAGCATTGAAACATCCTCGATCTTGAGATAATAATTGAATAGGTAATTAGACGAGTAGATTGAAGTATGGGATCAAGGTAAATGGTGCCAGAGATTGGAGTGTGTCAAAAATATATAAAAAAAGACAGGTATGCAGTTATCTGATTAGTGGAGACAGGGACAGGTGTGTAGGCAGGTGTACAGGTGTTGCTAGACTCATTTCGTAAAGTGATTCATATTTATCAACAAGGGTATTACATTTACATTACCGGAGGACCAACAAAAAAACAGATAAAGAAAACTATTCAGCCCAACGTATAAACAAACATGACAAAAAACGTGATTGGAAATTGATACCATTAAACAAACACACAAACAAACGTGTGTTATTTATTCCAATGTTTTATTTGCATATTATTCCATCAAAAACAACTTTTGTTATTATATGTGTATGTGTGCGTGTGCGTGTGTGTGTGTGTGTGTGTGTGTGTGTGTGTGTGTGTGTGTGTGTGTGTGTGTGCGTGTGTGTGTGTGTGTGTGCGTGTGTGTGTGTGTGTGTGTGTGTACAGTTACAGTTTAGTCATCAGTACAGTTCGCGTTCAATTCTTTAAAGCGAACGGGTCTGGCGGAGTGTGTTCAGTGACCAGAAGCGACGAGGAAAATATGAAAATCTGGGGAACAGAACACACAGCTTAAAGAGAGACAAGTCAAGCCTCACCATCATAGTTACAGCTTCATTCTTCCCCCCACTAAGCCTCCCTCCACTGACCACACCCACCTACTCCTCTACCAAGCCATCCTTCCTCCAAACTGGCCACGCTTGTTGCTCCACTCCACTCAGCTTCCACTCCCTTGCTGACCAGTTTCCCTCCTTTCCCACCCTCACAGGCTCCACCCTTCTGATCAGGTTTCCCACTTAACCACCTTCCTTCCCTCTACCCAACCTTGCTTCATGTTTCTTCACAGCCCTGTTTCTCCTCCCTCTTAACTGTCGTTCCTACTTTCTCCTTAAATCACAGTCTTTTCTCCCTGCTGGCCACCTTCCCCGCTCTTTTTCCAATCCAGTTCTTTGTATTAGTGACCAAATTCACTCTATCACCCATTTTTCATCATCAGTTTCCTTTTTCCCTTCAAAACAGGTTTCCTTCCACACACAGCCAACTCCTTGCGTCAACATATTTTTTTTTTTCCCCGCTCATCTCACGGTCATTTCGTCTATAAAACTTTGCTCATTCACCACTACCACCAAAATCATCTCCACCTTCGCCCTTGCTACCTCTTTTACTTTCACTTTCCCCATCCTGTAATCGATTTTCTGTGTTACAATTAATTTCTGCAGCACACAGCATACGTAAACCTCACAGCATTCATCTTTACAGCGACCTTCCTTTCCATTGATACATTTTCTCTCCCTGTGACCTGGTTTCCTGCAATTGTGACCTCTTCGTTAGTGTCCTCGTTTCTCTAAGACTAAGTGGCCCTAGTGAAGGTTTCCTGAGGTTTCTATTTGAATGTGCAGCGATGTGACCCAATTCTGTTGTGGATATATATATATATATATACTTGGGTGACATGATTTCCCTTGTGATAGCACTAGTCCTTTCTAAGCCTATGCGAGGGTTTTCCAAAGCTGAAAATAAAGCGCCTAGGACGGAACTTAAGCCTTAAGAATTTCATATTATTTTATTTTATTTTTTATTATTTTTTATTTTTTGGTACTGGTAGAAAACAAACTTTCTCCGAATTCATATTTCTCTTTCGATATATTTTTTCTCTTTTGAGTCAGGTGCTATTTCTAGGCTGGCTATTTTCCTGCGAGAGAGAGTGAGTGCTGTAAAAAGCCTGGCCAGTGTTGCCTTTCTCTCCTACTCTTCACTCTGCACAGCTCTCCTTTTACTCTACAAAGTCATTAGTAGCCTTTGATGAGCTCGAATATATTTCAGTCAGAGAGACAATGCATCTATGATAGCGTAAAATAATAATTATCCAATAAACTAGTGACATATTGAACTCATTATTGTAATTATACATTATTATTTTTAAGCATACATTATTATGACGATTATACATCATTATAAAATTAACGCAGAACAGGTATCAGTGTCGGCTTCTTAACACACACGCACACGCACACGCACACGCACACGCACACGCACACGCACACACACACACACACACACACACACACACACACACATACACAATTTGCCTTTCACTGTTTGGGTTTTGGATTCAATTATGTTTTTTCCAAATTGCTTTGTATCAAATAATATTCGTTCGTATCTTCAAATCATTAATATATAGTTTCACATTTTCTTCAACCTTTTGCGTTTTCTTTCATTCGGATTCCTGTTCATCTATTAGTATCATCTTCATATACCTTGACCTTTTTTCCTTCACCGTATTTCTGCATCCCTGTTTAACACATTACTATTCCATCCTATTTTCTTTGTTTGGTTTCATAGTTTCCTTCACATAACCTTACACGAGCAGTATTTTCATTGGTATCGACAGCAACATGCATTCACCAGTGTAAACATTCAGTAATTAACGCTAATGACTAAGAATTACACTATTTATCACCTCTTGTTACAGACGTGCACCTGTTAATTAAGGTGTATGTGTTAACTAATAAGGTGTTATCTGTTTTATTTGTGGTGTGTATGATATTTCTTTGTTTTCTGTGTGTTTTCAAGGGAGTGCTTCGTTATAACGCGATGTCTGTTTCCCTGTTTTGTTTTCTATTTTTCTTGAAGTGATTTGGTTTTCTATGTATATATATTTTGACATTTAATTCATATCCTTACTTGTGTGCTAAATATGTACGTTTTCAATATATTAACACTGTACTGACGAAGCAAAGAATCAATATTTCTTTATCCCACAAATACAATACTTTTACCCACAGCACACACCGCCCTCCACCATCGACACACCACAATCTCTACCACCCATCCAAACAGCATCACATCACCCACTCTCTACCACACGCCACACCCATATCACACTCCGCCCACTTCCTCCACACACGCCCATCTGATCTCTATCCACTGCCAACCTATCCAGCATGAAGCCCTGGGAGCAGAGCGGCCATTACGAGGGCGGAGGAGGAATCCTCAACTCCGATAATAGAATCCTAAAGTTTTAATGGGTTCCCTTGATTCCCTTTTAATAGGTAATAACACCTCAGGATAATCCCAATTCCCCTTATGGTATGTAACAGATACTGTTAAACACAATAGTAAGAAAAAATATATTTAAGAATGTCAAAGGAAAGCTATGTACACTACAGGAGTAATCAAACAGACTCTGCCATCCTGAAATATCTTTTCCATCAACATTGGTAAAGTATTAGATCCACCATACTGATTTTATCATTTCTTTGAACCCAAATAAATTAATTTATAGCAATAAAAGTTTCTAGAGAAACTAACTGAAACTAAGCTGAAAGTCTTACATTATTCCCATGTACAACATAGTTTAAAAACAACAAAATCGAAGAGGAAATTTTGCAAAAAATTTCCTGGAGTAGCAAAAATGACAGAAAATACACCATATGTTGAGGTCAATTCTACACATCCACGAGGGTCTGTAAGATGTTTAAACGTGTCGTAAGGCTTAGTTATGAACTGCTTTGAGCTGTAACAGTCATTACAAGAATATTCGTGGACGTTAAGACTATATGTGCTCCTTACGGGTTAACGTGTCGTGTGTAGGAGTATACGCGGGTTACTGATAGCTATCATATCCTCTCGATGGAGCTTGACACTGTAATAAAAGTACTGCATTACATTTTTTAATGAAAATAAATAACTTCCATAGCCACTGGCACCGGTGACAAAGTCAGTAGTGAAGATTTTGATCGGGCGGTCATGACCGAACGAGCGGTGGGAATTGAATTGTTTCCTGCCTCTATATACCTAATTCTAGTGAGCCTTATCTTGATGCAGCAGCATTTAAGAAGGTCAAAGGAAGGCTATGTACACTACACGAGTAATCAAACAGACTCTGCCATCCTGAAATAGTGTATAAAAACTGGTTTTCATCATATTTTCGACTTAAACTAGCTGTAACTCCTTTCCTTTTACTCGTATTTAATTTTCAAGCAATGCTTCAAAATCTGCACCTTTTTCCGATCCTTATGGTATGTAACAAGTACTGATCAACAAATTATTAAGAAAATATATATTACGTCCTCACGTAAATTACGTCGATTATAAATCATGAAAAAAGAAACTAGACGCAGGATTGGAATGGGGTAGGGTTTAAAAAGAGGAGAAAAATATTTATAATTTCACAACATAACTCTTTGTTATATTTGATCGGTATCTATCTCATGAAAAATAGTTATTTACTAAAATAATGATATCATTAAACAAACAACATTAGCTTCTAAGCTAAGATACCAATTGAACAAAGTGCTTTGTTTATTAGTTGGTAATTTCATAAGGAATATCTGATATCTTTTCCATCAACATTGGTAAAGTATTAGATCCACCATACTGATTTTATCATTTGTTTGAACCCAAATAAATTAATTTATAGCAATAAAAGTTTCTGGAGAAACTAACTGAAACTAAGCTGAAAGTCTTACATTATTCCCATGTACAACATAGTTTAAAAACAACAAAATCGAAGAGGAAATTTTGCAAAAAATTTCCTTGAGTAGCAAAAATGACAGAAAATACACCATATGTTGAGGTCAATTCTACACATCCACGAGGGTCTGTAAGATGTTTAAACGTGTCGTAAGGCTTAGTTATGAACTGCTTTGAGCTGTAACAGTCATTACAAGAATATTCGTGGACGTTAAGACTATATGTGCTCCTTACGGGTTAACGTGTCGTGTGTAGGAGTATACGCGGGTTACTGATAGCTATCATATCCTCTCGATGGAGCTTGACACTGTAATAAAAGTACTGCATTACATTTTTTAATGAAAATAAATAACTTCCATAGCCACTGGCACCGGTGACAAAGTCAGTAGTGAAGATTTTGATCGGGCGGTCATGACCGAACGAGCGGTGGGAATTGAATTGTTTCCTGCCTCTATATACCTAATTCTAGTGAGCCTTATCTTGATGCAGCAGCATTTAAGAAGGTCAAAGGAAGGCTATGTACACTACACGAGTAATCAAACAGACTCTGCCATCCTGAAATAGTGTATAAAAACTTGTTTTCATCATATTTTCGACTTAAACTAGCTGTAACTCCTTTCCTTTTACTCGTATTGAATTTTCAAGCCATGCTTCAAAATCTGCACCTTTCTCCGATCCTTATGGTATGTAACAAGTACTGATCAACACAATATTAAGAAAATATATATTACGTCCTCACGTAAATTACGTCGATTATAAATCATGAAAAAAGAAACTAGACGCAGGATTGGAATGGGGTAGGGTTTAAAAAGAGGAGAAAAATATTTATGATTTCACAACATAACTCTTTGTTATATTTGATCGGTATCTATCTCATGAAAAATAGTTATTTACTAAAATAATGATATCATTAAACAAACAACATTAGCTTCTAAGCTAAGATACCAATTGAACAAAGTGCTTTGTTTATTAGTTGGTAATTTCATAAGGAATATCTGATATCTTTTCCAACAACATTGGTAAAGTATTAGATCCACCATACTGATTTTATCATTTGTTTGAACCCAAATAAATTAATTTATAGCAATAAAAGTTTCTGGAGAAACTAACTGAAACTAAGCTGAAAGTCTTACATTATTCCCATGTACAACATAGTTTAAAAACAACAAAATCGAAGAGGAAATTTTGCAAAAAATTTCCTGGAGTAGCAAAAATGACAGAAAATACACCATATGTTGAGGTCAATTCTACACATCCACGAGGGTCTGTAAGATGTTTAAACGTGTCGTAAGGCTTAGTTATGAACTGCTTTGAGCTGTAACAGTCATTACAAGAATATTCGTGGACGTTAAGACTATATGTGCTCCTTACGGGTTAACGTGTCGTGTGTAGGAGTATACGCGGGTTACTGATAGCTATCATATCCTCTCGATGGAGCTTGACACTGTAATAAAAGTACTGCATTACATTTTTTAATGAAAATAAATAACTTCCATAGCCACTGGCACCGGTGACAAAGTCAGTAGTGAAGATTTTGATCGGGCGGTCATGACCGAACGAGCGGTGGGAATTGAATTGTTTCCTGCCTCTATATACCTAATTCTAGTGAGCCTTATCTTGATGCAGCAGCATTTAAGAAGGTCAAAGGAAGGCTATGTACACTACACGAGGAATCAAACAGATTCTGCCATCCTGAAATAGTGTATAAAAACTTGTTTTCATCATATTTTCGACTTAAACTAGCTGTAACTCCTTTCCTTTTACTCGTATTGAATTTTCAAGCCATGCTTCAAAATCTGCACCTTTCTCCGATCCTTATGGTATGTAACAAGTACTGATCAACACAATATTAAGAAAATATATATTACGTCCTCACGTAAATTACGTCGATTATAAATCATGAAAAAAGAAACTAGACGCAGGATTGGAATGGGGTAGGGTTTAAAAAGAGGAGAAAAATATTTATGATTTCACAACATAACTCTTTGTTATATTTGATCGGTATCTATCTCATGAAAAATAGTTATTTACTAAAATAATGATATCATTAAACAAACAACATTAGCTTCTAAGCTAAGATACCAATTGAACAAAGTGCTTTGTTTATTAGTTGGTAATTTCATAAGGAATATCTGATATCTTTTCCATCAACATTGGTAAAGTATTAGATCCACCATACTGATTTTATCATTTGTTTGAACCCAAATAAATTAATTTATAGCAATAAAAGTTTCTGGAGAAACTAACTGAAACTAAGCTGAAAGTCTTACATTATTCCCATGTACAACATAGTTTAAAAACAACAAAATCGAAGAGGAAATTTTGCAAAAAATTTCCTGGAGTAGCAAAAATGACAGAAAATACACCATATGTTGAGGTCAATTCTACACATCCACGAGGGTCTGTAAGATGTTTAAACGTGTCGTAAGGCTTAGTTATGAACTGCTTTGAGCTGTAACAGTCATTACAAGAATATTCGTGGACGTTAAGACTATATGTGCTCCTTACGGGTTAACGTGTCGTGTGTAGGAGTATACGCGGGTTACTGATAGCTATCATATCCTCTCGATGGAGCTTGACACTGTAATAAAAGTACTGCATTACATTTTTTAATGAAAATATATAACTTCCATAGCCACTGGCACCGGTGACAAAGTCAGTAGTGAAGATTTTGATCGGGCGGTCATGACCGAACGAGCGGTGGGAATTGAATTGTTTCCTGCCTCTATATACCTAATTCTAGTGAGCCTTATCTTGATGCAGCAGCATTTAAGAAGGTCAAAGGAAGGCTATGTACACTACACGAGTAATCAAACAGACTCTGCCATCCTGAAATAGTGTATAAAAACTTGTTTTCATCATATTTTCGACTTAAACTAGCTGTAACTCCTTTCCTTTTACTCGTATTGAATTTTCAAGCCATGCTTCAAAATCTGCACCTTTCTCCGATCCTTATGGTATGTAACAAGTACTGATCAACACAATATTAAGAAAATATATATTACGTCCTCACGTAAATTACGTCGATTATAAATCATGAAAAAAGAAACTAGACGCAGGATTGGAATGGGGTAGGGTTTAAAAAGAGGAGAAAAATATTTATGATTTCACAACATAACTCTTTGTTATATTTGATCGGTATCTATCTCATGAAAAATAGTTATTTACTAAAATAATGATATCATTAAACAAACAACATTAGCTTCTAAGCTAAGATACCAATTGAACAAAGTGCTTTGTTTATTAGTTGGTAATTTCATAAGGAATATCTGATATCTTTTCCATCAACATTGGTAAAGTATTAGATCCACCATACTGATTTTATCATTTGTTTGAACCCAAATAAATTAATTTATAGCAATAAAAGTTTCTGGAGAAACTAACTGAAACTAAGCTGAAAGTCTTACATTATTCCCATGTACAACATAGTTTAAAAACAACAAAATCGAAGAGGAAATTTTGCAAAAAATTTCCTGGAGTAGCAAAAATGACAGAAAATACACCATATGTTGAGGTCAATTCTACACATCCACGAGGGTCTGTAAGATGTTTAAACGTGTCGTAAGGCTTAGTTATGAACTGCTTTGAGCTGTAACAGTCATTACAAGAATATTCGTGGACGTTAAGACTATATGTGCTCCTTACGGGTTAACGTGTCGTGTGTAGGAGTATACGCGGGTTACTGATAGCTATCATATCCTCTCGATGGAGCTTGACACTGTAATAAAAGTACTGCATTACATTTTTTAATGAAAATAAATAACTTCCATAGCCACTGGCACCGGTGACAAAGTCAGTAGTGAAGATTTTGATCGGGCGGTCATGACCGAACGAGCGGTGGGAATTGAATTGTTTCCTGCCTCTATATACCTAATTCTAGTGAGCCTTATCTTGATGCAGCAGCATTTAAGAAGGTCAAAGGAAGGCTATGTACACTACACGAGTAATCAAACAGATTCTGCCATCCTGAAATAGTGTATAAAAACTTGTTTTCATCATATTTTCGACTTAAACTAGCTGTAACTCCTTTCCTTTTACTCGTATTGAATTTTCAAGCCATGCTTCAAAATCTGCACCTTTCTCCGATCCTTATGGTATGTAACAAGTACTGATCAACACAATATTAAGAAAATATATATTACGTCCTCACGTAAATTACGTCGATTATAAATCATGAAAAAAGAAACTAGACGCAGGATTGGAATGGGGTAGGGTTTAAAAAGAGGAGAAAAATATTTATGATTTCACAACATAACTCTTTGTTATATTTGATCGGTATCTATCTCATGAAAAATAGTTATTTACTAAAATAATGATATCATTAAACAAACAACATTAGCTTCTAAGCTAAGATACCAATTGAACAAAGTGCTTTGTTTATTAGTTGGTAATTTCATAAGGAATATCTGATATCTTTTCCATCAACATTGGTAAAGTATTAGATCCACCATACTGATTTTATCATTTGTTTGAACCCAAATAAATTAATTTATAGCAATAAAAGTTTCTGGAGAAACTAACTGAAACTAAGCTGAAAGTCTTACATTATTCCCATGTACAACATAATTTAAAAACAACAAAATCGAAGAGGAAATTTTGCAAAAAATTTCCTGGAGTAGCAAAAATGACAGAAAATACACCATATGTTGAGGTCAATTCTACACATCCACGAGGGTCTGTAAGATGTTTAAACGTGTCGTAAGGCTTAGTTATGAACTGCTTTGAGCTGTAACAGTCATTACAAGAATATTCGTGGACGTTAAGACTATATGTGCTCCTTACGGGTTAACGTGTCGTGTGTAGGAGTATACGCGGGTTACTGATAGCTATCATATCCTCTCGATGGAGCTTGACACTGTAATAAAAGTACTGCATTACATTTTTTAATGAAAATAAATAACTTCCATAGCCACTGGCACCGGTGACAAAGTCAGTAGTGAAGATTTTGATCGGGCGGTCATGACCGAACGAGTGGTGGGAATTGAATTGTTTCCTGCCTCTATATACCTAATTCTAGTGAGCCTTATCTTGATGCAGCAGCATTTAAGAAGGTCAAAGGAAGGCTATGTACACTACACGAGTAATCAAACAGACTCTGCCATCCTGAAATAGTGTATAAAAACTTGTTTTCATCATATTTTCGACTTAACCTAGCTGTAACTCCTTTCCTTTTACTCGTATTGAATTTTCAAGCCATGCTTCAAAATCTGCACCTTTTTCCAATCCTTATGGTATGTAACAAGTACTGATCAACACAATATTAAGAAAATATATATTACGTCCTCACGTAAATTACGTCAATTATAAATCATGAAAAAAGAAACTAGACGCAGGATTGGAATGGGGTAGGGTTTAAAAAGAGGAGAAAAATATTTATGATTTCACAACATAACTCTTTGTTATATTTGATCGGTATCTATCTCATGAAAAATAGTTATTTACTAAAATAATGATATCATTAAACAAACAACATTAGCTTCTAAGCTAAGATACCAATTGAACAAAGTGCTTTGTTTATTAGTTGGTAATTTCATAAGGAATATCTGATATCTTTTCCATCAACATTGGTAAAGTATTAGATCCACCATACTGATTTTATCATTTGTTTGAACCCAAATAAATTAATTTATAGCAATAAAAGTTTCTGGAGAAACTAACTGAAACTAAGCTGAAAGTCTTACATTATTCCCATGTACAACATAGTTTAAAAACAACAAAATCGAAGAGGAAATTTTGCAAAAAATTTCCTGGAGTAGCAAAAATGACAGAAAATACACCATATGTTGAGGTCAATTCTACACATCCACGAGGGTCTGTAAGATGTTTAAACGTGTCGTAAGGCTTAGTTATGAACTGCTTTGAGCTGTAACAGTCATTACAAGAATATTCGTGGACGTTAAGACTATATGTGCTCCTTACGGGTTAACGTGTCGTGTGTAGGAGTATACGCGGGTTACTGATAGCTATCATATCCTCTCGATGGAGCTTGACACTGTAATAAAAGTACTGCATTACATTTTTTAATGAAAATAAATAACTTCCATAGCCACTGGCACCGGTGACAAAGTCAGTAGTGAAGATTTTGATCGGGCGGTCATGACCGAACGAGCGGTGGGAATTGAATTGTTTCCTGCCTCTATATACCTAATTCTAGTGAGCCTTATCTTGATGCAGCAGCATTTAAGAAGGTCAAAGGAAGGCTATGTACACTACACGAGTAATCAAACAGACTCTGCCATCCTGAAATAGTGTATAAAAACTTGTTTTCATCATATTTTCGACTTAAACTAGCTGTAACTCCTTTCCTTTTACTCGTATTGAATTTTCAAGCCATGCTTCAAAATCTGCACCTTTCTCCGATCCTTATGGTATGTAACAAGTACTGATCAACACAATATTAAGAAAATATATATTACGTCCTCACGTAAATTACGTCGATTATAAATCATGAAAAAAGAAACTAGACGCAGGATTGGAATGGGGTAGGGTTTAAAAAGAGGAGAAAAATATTTATGATTTCACAACATAACTCTTTGTTATATTTGATCGGTATCTATCTCATGAAAAATAGTTATTTACTAAAATAATGATATCATTAAACAAACAACATTAGCTTCTAAGCTAAGATACCAATTGAACAAAGTGCTTTGTTTATTAGTTGGTAATTTCATAAGGAATATCTGATATCTTTTCCATCAACATTGGTAAAGTATTAGATCCACCATACTGATTTTATCATTTGTTTGAACCCAAATAAATTAATTTATAGCAATAAAAGTTTCTGGAGAAACTAACTGAAACTAAGCTGAAAGTCTTACATTATTCCCATGTACAACATAGTTTAAAAACAACAAAATCGAAGAGGAAATTTTGCAAAAAATTTCCTGGAGTAGCAAAAATGACAGAAAATACACCATATGTTGAGGTCAATTCTACACATCCACGAGGGTCTGTAAGATGTTTAAACGTGTCGTAAGGCTTAGTTATGAACTGCTTTGAGCTGTAACAGTCATTACAAGAATATTCGTGGACGTTAAGACTATATGTGCTCCTTACGGGTTAACGTGTCGTGTGTAGGAGTATACGCGGGTTACTGATAGCTATCATATCCTCTCGATGGAGCTTGACACTGTAATAAAAGTACTGCATTACATTTTTTAATGAAAATAAATAA
Source organism: Metacarcinus magister (assembly GCA_029783475.1). Lineage (NCBI taxonomy): Eukaryota > Metazoa > Arthropoda > Malacostraca > Decapoda > Cancridae > Metacarcinus > Metacarcinus magister. The sequence continues at coordinate 6,329,435 of JAPQNM010000046.1, forward strand.
CTTCCATAGCCACTGGCACCGGTGACAAAGTCAGTAGTGAAGATTTTGATCGGGCGGTCATGACCGAACGAGCGGTGGGAATTGAATTGTTTCCTGCCTCTATATACCTAATTCTAGTGAGCCTTATCTTGATGCAGCAGCATTTAAGAAGGTCAAAGGAAGGCTATGTACACTACACGAGTAATCAAACAGACTCTGCCATCCTGAAATAGTGTATAAAAACTTGTTTTCATCATATTTTCGACTTAAACTAGCTGTAACTCCTTTCCTTTTACTCGTATTGAATTTTCAAGCCATGCTTCAAAATCTGCACCTTTCTCCGATCCTTATGGTATGTAACAAGTACTGATCAACACAATATTAAGAAAATATATATTACGTCCTCACGTAAATTACGTCGATTATAAATCATGAAAAAAGAAACTAGACGCAGGATTGGAATGGGGTAGGGTTTAAAAAGAGGAGAAAAATATTTATGATTTCACAACATAACTCTTTGTTATATTTGATCGGTATCTATCTCATGAAAAATAGTTATTTACTAAAATAATGATATCATTAAACAAACAACATTAGCTTCTAAGCTAAGATACCAATTGAACAAAGTGCTTTGTTTATTAGTTGGTAATTTCATAAGGAATATCTGATATCTTTTCCATCAACATTGGTAAAGTATTAGATCCACCATACTGATTTTATCATTTGTTTGAACCCAAATAAATTAATTTATAGCAATAAAAGTTTCTGGAGAAACTAACTGAAACTAAGCTGAAAGTCTTACATTATTCCCATGTACAACATAGTTTAAAAACAACAAAATCGAAGAGGAAATTTTGCAAAAAATTTCCTGGAGTAGCAAAAATGACAGAAAATACACCATATGTTGAGGTCAATTCTACACATCCACGAGGGTCTGTAAGATGTTTAAACGTGTCGTAAGGCTTAGTTATGAACTGCTTTGAGCTGTAACAGTCATTACAAGAATATTCGTGGACGTTAAGACTATATGTGCTCCTTACGGGTTAACGTGTCGTGTGTAGGAGTATACGCGGGTTACTGATAGCTATCATATCCTCTCGATGGAGCTTGACACTGTAATAAAAGTACTGCATTACATTTTTTAATGAAAATAAATAACTTCCATAGCCACTGGCACCGGTGACAAAGTCAGTAGTGAAGATTTTGATCGGGCGGTCATGACCGAACGAGCGGTGGGAATTGAATTGTTTCCTGCCTCTATATACCTAATTCTAGTGAGCCTTATCTTGATGCAGCAGCATTTAAGAAGGTCAAAGGAAGGCTATGTACACTACACGAGTAATCAAACAGACTCTGCCATCCTGAAATAGTGTATAAAAACTTGTTTTCATCATATTTTCGACTTAAACTAGCTGTAACTCCTTTCCTTTTACTCGTATTGAATTTTCAAGCCATGCTTCAAAATCTGCACCTTTCTCCGATCCTTATGGTATGTAACAAGTACTGATCAACACAATATTAAGAAAATATATATTACGTCCTCACGTAAATTACGTCGATTATAAATCATGAAAAAAGAAACTAGACGCAGGATTGGAATGGGGTAGGGTTTAAAAAGAGGAGAAAAATATTTATGATTTCACAACATAACTCTTTGTTATATTTGATCGGTATCTATCTCATGAAAAATAGTTATTTACTAAAATAATGATATCATTAAACAAACAACATTAGCTTCTAAGCTAAGATACCAATTGAACAAAGTGCTTTGTTTATTAGTTGGTAATTTCATAAGGAATATCTGATATCTTTTCCATCAACATTGGTAAAGTATTAGATCCACCATACTGATTTTATCATTTGTTTGAACCCAAATAAATTAATTTATAGCAATAAAAGTTTCTGGAGAAACTAACTGAAACTAAGCTGAAAGTCTTACATTATTCCCATGTACAACATAGTTTAAAAACAACAAAATCGAAGAGGAAATTTTGCAAAAAATTTCCTGGAGTAGCAAAAATGACAGAAAATACACCATATGTTGAGGTCAATTCTACACATCCACGAGGGTCTGTAAGATGTTTAAACGTGTCGTAAGGCTTAGTTATGAACTGCTTTGAGCTGTAACAGTCATTACAAGAATATTCGTGGACGTTAAGACTATATGTGCTCCTTACGGGTTAACGTGTCGTGTGTAGGAGTATACGCGGGTTACTGATAGCTATCATATCCTCTCGATGGAGCTTGACACTGTAATAAAAGTACTGCATTACATTTTTTAATGAAAATAAATAACTTCCATAGCCACTGGCACCGGTGACAAAGTCAGTAGTGAAGATTTTGATCGGGCGGTCATGACCGAACGAGCGGTGGGAATTGAATTGTTTCCTGCCTCTATATACCTAATTCTAGTGAGCCTTATCTTGATGCAGCAGCATTTAAGAAGGTCAAAGGAAGGCTATGTACACTACACGAGTAATCAAACAGACTCTGCCATCCTGAAATAGTGTATAAAAACTTGTTTTCATCATATTTTCGACTTAAACTAGCTGTAACTCCTTTCCTTTTACTCGTATTGAATTTTCAAGCCATGCTTCAAAATCTGCACCTTTCTCCGATCCTTATGGTATGTAACAAGTACTGATCAACACAATATTAAGAAAATATATATTACGTCCTCACGTAAATTACGTCGATTATAAATCATGAAAAAAGAAACTAGACGCAGGATTGGAATGGGGTAGGGTTTAAAAAGAGGAGAAAAATATTTATGATTTCACAACATAACTCTTTGTTATATTTGATCGGTATCTATCTCATGAAAAATAGTTATTTACTAAAATAATGATATCATTAAACAAACAACATTAGCTTCTAAGCTAAGATACCAATTGAACAAAGTGCTTTGTTTATTAGTTGGTAATTTCATAAGGAATATCTGATATCTTTTCCATCAACATTGGTAAAGTATTAGATCCACCATACTGATTTTATCATTTGTTTGAACCCAAATAAATTAATTTATAGCAATAAAAGTTTCTGGAGAAACTAACTGAAACTAAGCTGAAAGTCTTACATTATTCCCATGTACAACATAGTTTAAAAACAACAAAATCGAAGAGGAAATTTTGCAAAAAATTTCCTGGAGTAGCAAAAATGACAGAAAATACACCATATGTTGAGGTCAATTCTACACATCCACGAGGGTCTGTAAGATGTTTAAACGTGTCGTAAGGCTTAGTTATGAACTGCTTTGAGCTGTAACAGTCATTACAAGAATATTCGTGGACGTTAAGACTATATGTGCTCCTTACGGGTTAACGTGTCGTGTGTAGGAGTATACGCGGGTTACTGATAGCTATCATATCCTCTCGATGGAGCTTGACACTGTAATAAAAGTACTGCATTACATTTTTTAATGAAAATAAATAACTTCCATAGCCACTGGCACCGGTGACAAAGTCAGTAGTGAAGATTTTGATCGGGCGGTCATGACCGAACGAGCGGTGGGAATTGAATTGTTTCCTGCCTTCATATACCTAATTCTAGTGAGCCTTATCTTGATGCAGCAGCATTTAAGAAGGTCAAAGGAAGGCTATGTACACTACACGAGTAATCAAACAGACTCTGCCATCCTGAAATAGTGTATAAAAACTTGTTTTCATCATATTTTCGACTTAAACTAGCTGTAACTCCTTTCCTTTTACTCGTATTGAATTTTCAAGCCATGCTTCAAAATCTGCACCTTTTCTCCGATCCTTATGGTATGTAACAAGTACTGATCAACACAATATTAAGAAAATATATATTACGTCCTCACGTAAATTACGTCGATTATAAATCATGAAAAAAGAAACTAGACGCAGGATTGGAATGGGGTAGGGTTTAAAAAGAGGAGAAAAATATTTATGATTTCACAACATAACTCTTTGTTATATTTGATCGGTATCTATCTCATGAAAAATAGTTATTTACTAAAATAATGATATCATTAAACAAACAACATTAGCTTCTAAGCTAAGATACCAATTGAACAAAGTGCTTTGTTTATTAGTTGGTAATTTCATAAGGAATATCTGATATCTTTTCCATCAACATTGGTAAAGTATTAGATCCACCATACTGATTTTATCATTTGTTTGAACCCAAATAAATTAATTTATAGCAATAAAAGTTTCTGGAGAAACTAACTGAAACTAAGCTGAAAGTCTTACATTATTCCCATGTACAACATAGTTTAAAAACAACAAAATCGAAGAGGAAATTTTGCAAAAAATTTCCTGGAGTAGCAAAAATGACAGAAAATACACCATATGTTGAGGTCAATTCTACACATCCACGAGGGTCTGTAAGATGTTTAAACGTGTCGTAAGGCTTAGTTATGAACTGCTTTGAGCTGTAACAGTCATTACAAGAATATTCGTGGACGTTAAGACTATATGTGCTCCTTACGGGTTAACGTGTCGTGTGTAGGAGTATACGCGGGTTACTGATAGCTATCATATCCTCTCGATGGAGCTTGACACTGTAATAAAAGTACTGCATTACATTTTTTAATGAAAATAAATAACTTCCATAGCCACTGGCACCGGTGACAAAGTCAGTAGTGAAGATTTTGATCGGGCGGTCATGACCGAACGAGCGGTGGGAATTGAATTGTTTCCTGCCTCTATATACCTAATTCTAGTGAGCCTTATCTTGATGCAGCAGCATTTAAGAAGGTCAAAGGAAGGCTATGTACACTACACGAGTAATCAAACAGACTCTGCCATCCTGAAATAGTGTATAAAAACTTGTTTTCATCATATTTTCGACTTAAACTAGCTGTAACTCCTTTCCTTTTACTCGTATTGAATTTTCAAGCCATGCTTCAAAATCTGCACCTTTCTCCGATCCTTATGGTATGTAACAAGTACTGATCAACACAATATTAAGAAAATATATATTACGTCCTCACGTAAATTACGTCGATTATAAATCATGAAAAAAGAAACTAGACGCAGGATTGGAATGGGGTAGGGTTTAAAAAGAGGAGAAAAATATTTATGATTTCACAACATAACTCTTTGTTATATTTGATCGGTATCTATCTCATGAAAAATAGTTATTTACTAAAATAATGATATCATTAAACAAACAACATTAGCTTCTAAGCTAAGATACCAATTGAACAAAGTGCTTTGTTTATTAGTTGGTAATTTCATAAGGAATATCTGATATCTTTTCCATCAACATTGGTAAAGTATTAGATCCACCATACTGATTTTATCATTTGTTTGAACCCAAATAAATTAATTTATAGCAATAAAAGTTTCTGGAGAAACTAACTGAAACTAAGCTGAAAGTCTTACATTATTCCCATGTACAACATAGTTTAAAAACAACAAAATCGAAGAGGAAATTTTGCAAAAAATTTCCTGGAGTAGCAAAAATGACAGAAAATACACCATATGTTGAGGTCAATTCTACACATCCACGAGGGTCTGTAAGATGTTTAAACGTGTCGTAAGGCTTAGTTATGAACTGCTTTGAGCTGTAACAGTCATTACAAGAATATTCGTGGACGTTAAGACTATATGTGCTCCTTACGGGTTAACGTGTCGTGTGTAGGAGTATACGCGGGTTACTGATAGCTATCATATCCTCTCGATGGAGCTTGACACTGTAATAAAAGTACTGCATTACATTTTTTAATGAAAATAAATAACTTCCATAGCCACTGGCACCGGTGACAAAGTCAGTAGTGAAGATTTTGATCGGGCGGTCATGACCGAACGAGCGGTGGGAATTGAATTGTTTCCTGCCTCTATATACCTAATTCTAGTGAGCCTTATCTTGATGCAGCAGCATTTAAGAAGGTCAAAGGAAGGCTATGTACACTACACGAGTAATCAAACAGACTCTGCCATCCTGAAATAGTGTATAAAAACTTGTTTTCATCATATTTTCGACTTAAACTAGCTGTAACTCCTTTCCTTTTACTCGTATTGAATTTTCAAGCCATGCTTCAAAATCTGCACCTTTCTCCGATCCTTATGGTATGTAACAAGTACTGATCAACACAATATTAAGAAAATATATATTACGTCCTCACGTAAATTACGTCGATTATAAATCATGAAAAAAGAAACTAGACGCAGGATTGGAATGGGGTAGGGTTTAAAAAGAGGAGAAAAATATTTATGATTTCACAACATAACTCTTTGTTATATTTGATCGGTATCTATCTCATGAAAAATAGTTATTTACTAAAATAATGATATCATTAAACAAACAACATTAGCTTCTAAGCTAAGATACCAATTGAACAAAGTGCTTTGTTTATTAGTTGGTAATTTCATAAGGAATATCTGATATCTTTTCCATCAACATTGGTAAAGTATTAGATCCACCATACTGATTTTATCATTTGTTTGAACCCAAATAAATTAATTTATAGCAATAAAAGTTTCTGGAGAAACTAACTGAAACTAAGCTGAAAGTCTTACATTATTCCCATGTACAACATAGTTTAAAAACAACAAAATCGAAGAGGAAATTTTGCAAAAAATTTCCTGGAGTAGCAAAAATGACAGAAAATACACCATATGTTGAGGTCAATTCTACACATCCACGAGGGTCTGTAAGATGTTTAAACGTGTCGTAAGGCTTAGTTATGAACTGCTTTGAGCTGTAACAGTCATTACAAGAATATTCGTGGACGTTAAGACTATATGTGCTCCTTACGGGTTAACGTGTCGTGTGTAGGAGTATACGCGGGTTACTGATAGCTATCATATCCTCTCGATGGAGCTTGACACTGTAATAAAAGTACTGCATTACATTTTTTAATGAAAATAAATAACTTCCATAGCCACTGGCACCGGTGACAAAGTCAGTAGTGAAGATTTTGATCGGGCGGTCATGACCGAACGAGCGGTGGGAATTGAATTGTTTCCTGCCTCTATATACCTAATTCTAGTGAGCCTTATCTTGATGCAGCAGCATTTAAGAAGGTCAAAGGAAGGCTATGTACACTACACGAGTAATCAAACAGACTCTGCCATCCTGAAATAGTGTATAAAAACTTGTTTTCATCATATTTTCGACTTAAACTAGCTGTAACTCCTTTCCTTTTACTCGTATTGAATTTTCAAGCCATGCTTCAAAATCTGCACCTTTCTCCGATCCTTATGGTATGTAACAAGTACTGATCAACACAATATTAAGAAAATATATATTACGTCCTCACGTAAATTACGTCGATTATAAATCATGAAAAAAGAAACTAGACGCAGGATTGGAATGGGGTAGGGTTTAAAAAGAGGAGAAAAATATTTATGATTTCACAACATAACTCTTTGTTATATTTGATCGGTATCTATCTCATGAAAAATAGTTATTTACTAAAATAATGATATCATTAAACAAACAACATTAGCTTCTAAGCTAAGATACCAATTGAACAAAGTGCTTTGTTTATTAGTTGGTAATTTCATAAGGAATATCTGATATCTTTTCCATCAACATTGGTAAAGTATTAGATCCACCATACTGATTTTATCATTTGTTTGAACCCA
>JAPQNM010000046.1:6337072-6499572 GCA_029783475.1 Metacarcinus magister
GCTGTAACTCCTTTCCTTTTACTCGTATTGAATTTTCAAGCCATGCTTCAAAATCTGCACCTTTTTCCGATCCTTATGGTATGTAACAAGTACTGATCAACACAATATTAAGAAAATATATATTACGTCCTCACGTAAATTACGTCGATTATAGATCATGAAAAAAGAAACTAGACGCAGGATTGGAATGGGGTAGGGTTTAAAAAGAGGAGAAAAATATTTATGATTTCACAACATAACTCTTTGTTATATTTGATCGGTATCTATCTCATGAAAAATAGTTATTTACTAAAATAATGATATCATTAAACAAACAACATTAGCTTCTAAGCTAAGATACCAATTGAACAAAGTGCTTTGTTTATTAGTTGGTAATTTCATAAGGAATATCTGATATCTTTTCCATCAACATTGGTAAAGTATTAGATCCACCATACTGATTTTATCATTTGTTTGAACCCAAATAAATTAATTTATAGCAATAAAAGTTTCTGGAGAAACTAACTGAAACTAAGCTGAAAGTCTTACATTATTCCCATGTACAACATAGTTTAAAAACAACAAAATCGAAGAGGAAATTTTGCAAAAAATTTCCTGGAGTAGCAAAAATGACAGAAAATACACCATATGTTGAGGTCAATTCTACACATCCACGAGGGTCTGTAAGATGTTTAAACGTGTCGTAAGGCTTAGTTATGAACTGCTTTGAGCTGTAACAGTCATTACAAGAATATTCGTGGACGTTAAGACTATATGTGCTCCTTACGGGTTAACGTGTCGTGTGTAGGAGTATACGCGGGTTACTGATAGCTATCATATCCTCTCGATGGAGCTTGACACTGTAATAAAAGTACTGCATTACATTTTTTAATGAAAATAAATAACTTCCATAGCCACTGGCACCGGTGACAAAGTCAGTAGTGAAGATTTTGATCGGGCGGTCATGACCGAACGAGCGGTGGGAATTGAATTGTTTCCTGCCTCTATATACCTAATTCTAGTGAGCCTTATCTTGATGCAGCAGCATTTAAGAAGGTCAAAGGAAGGCTATGTACACTACACGAGTAATCAAACAGACTCTGCCATCCTGAAATAGTGTATAAAAACTTGTTTTCATCATATTTTCGACTTAAACTAGCTGTAACTCCTTTCCTTTTACTCGTATTGAATTTTCAAGCCATGCTTCAAAATCTGCACCTTTCTCCGATCCTTATGGTATGTAACAAGTACTGATCAACACAATATTAAGAAAATATATATTACGTCCTCACGTAAATTACGTCGATTATAAATCATGAAAAAAGAAACTAGACGCAGGATTGGAATGGGGTAGGGTTTAAAAAGAGGAGAAAAATATTTATGATTTCACAACATAACTCTTTGTTATATTTGATCGGTATCTATCTCATGAAAAATAGTTATTTACTAAAATAATGATATCATTAAACAAACAACATTAGCTTCTAAGCTAAGATACCAATTGAACAAAGTGCTTTGTTTATTAGTTGGTAATTTCATAAGGAATATCTGATATCTTTTCCATCAACATTGGTAAAGTATTAGATCCACCATACTGATTTTATCATTTGTTTGAACCCAAATAAATTAATTTATAGCAATAAAAGTTTCTGGAGAAACTAACTGAAACTAAGCTGAAAGTCTTACATTATTCCCATGTACAACATAGTTTAAAAACAACAAAATCGAAGAGGAAATTTTGCAAAAAATTTCCTGGAGTAGCAAAAATGACAGAAAATACACCATATGTTGAGGTCAATTCTACACATCCACGAGGGTCTGTAAGATGTTTAAACGTGTCGTAAGGCTTAGTTATGAACTGCTTTGAGCTGTAACAGTCATTACAAGAATATTCGTGGACGTTAAGACTATATGTGCTCCTTACGGGTTAACGTGTCGTGTGTAGGAGTATACGCGGGTTACTGATAGCTATCATATCCTCTCGATGGAGCTTGACACTGTAATAAAAGTACTGCATTACATTTTTTAATGAAAATAAATAACTTCCATAGCCACTGGCACCGGTGACAAAGTCAGTAGTGAAGATTTTGATCGGGCGGTCATGACCGAACGAGCGGTGGGAATTGAATTGTTTCCTGCCTCTATATACCTAATTCTAGTGAGCCTTATCTTGATGCAGCAGCATTTAAGAAGGTCAAAGGAAGGCTATGTACACTACACGAGTAATCAAACAGACTCTGCCATCCTGAAATAGTGTATAAAAACTTGTTTTCATCATATTTTCGACTTAAACTAGCTGTAACTCCTTTCCTTTTACTCGTATTGAATTTTCAAGCCATGCTTCAAAATCTGCACCTTTTCTCCGATCCTTATGGTATGTAACAAGTACTGATCAACACAATATTAAGAAAATATATATTACGTCCTCACGTAAATTACGTCGATTATAGATCATGAAAAAAGAAACTAGACGCAGGATTGGAATGGGGTAGGGTTTAAAAAGAGGAGAAAAATATTTATGATTTCACAACATAACTCTTTGTTATATTTGATCGGTATCTATCTCATGAAAAATAGTTATTTACTAAAATAATGATATCATTAAACAAACAACATTAGCTTCTAAGCTAAGATACCAATTGAACAAAGTGCTTTGTTTATTAGTTGGTAATTTCATAAGGAATATCTGATATCTTTTCCATCAACATTGGTAAAGTATTAGATCCACCATACTGATTTTATCATTTGTTTGAACCCAAATAAATTAATTTATAGCAATAAAAGTTTCTGGAGAAACTAACTGAAACTAAGCTGAAAGTCTTACATTATTCCCATGTACAACATAGTTTAAAAACAACAAAATCGAAGAGGAAATTTTGCAAAAAATTTCCTGGAGTAGCAAAAATGACAGAAAATACACCATATGTTGAGGTCAATTCTACACATCCACGAGGGTCTGTAAGATGTTTAAACGTGTCGTAAGGCTTAGTTATGAACTGCTTTGAGCTGTAACAGTCATTACAAGAATATTCGTGGACGTTAAGACTATATGTGCTCCTTACGGGTTAACGTGTCGTGTGTAGGAGTATACGCGGGTTACTGATAGCTATCATATCCTCTCGATGGAGCTTGACACTGTAATAAAAGTACTGCATTACATTTTTTAATGAAAATAAATAACTTCCATAGCCACTGGCACCGGTGACAAAGTCAGTAGTGAAGATTTTGATCGGGCGGTCATGACCGAACGAGCGGTGGGAATTGAATTGTTTCCTGCCTCTATATACCTAATTCTAGTGAGCCTTATCTTGATGCAGCAGCATTTAAGAAGGTCAAAGGAAGGCTATGTACACTACACGAGTAATCAAACAGACTCTGCCATCCTGAAATAGTGTATAAAAACTTGTTTTCATCATATTTTCGACTTAAACTAGCTGTAACTCCTTTCCTTTTACTCGTATTGAATTTTCAAGCCATGCTTCAAAATCTGCACCTTTCTCCGATCCTTATGGTATGTAACAAGTACTGATCAACACAATATTAAGAAAATATATATTACGTCCTCACGTAAATTACGTCGATTATAAATCATGAAAAAAGAAACTAGACGCAGGATTGGAATGGGGTAGGGTTTAAAAAGAGGAGAAAAATATTTATGATTTCACAACATAACTCTTTGTTATATTTGATCGGTATCTATCTCATGAAAAATAGTTATTTACTAAAATAATGATATCATTAAACAAACAACATTAGCTTCTAAGCTAAGATACCAATTGAACAAAGTGCTTTGTTTATTAGTTGGTAATTTCATAAGGAATATCTGATATCTTTTCCATCAACATTGGTAAAGTATTAGATCCACCATACTGATTTTATCATTTGTTTGAACCCAAATAAATTAATTTATAGCAATAAAAGTTTCTGGAGAAACTAACTGAAACTAAGCTGAAAGTCTTACATTATTCCCATGTACAACATAGTTTAAAAACAACAAAATCGAAGAGGAAATTTTGCAAAAAATTTCCTGGAGTAGCAAAAATGACAGAAAATACACCATATGTTGAGGTCAATTCTACACATCCACGAGGGTCTGTAAGATGTTTAAACGTGTCGTAAGGCTTAGTTATGAACTGCTTTGAGCTGTAACAGTCATTACAAGAATATTCGTGGACGTTAAGACTATATGTGCTCCTTACGGGTTAACGTGTCGTGTGTAGGAGTATACGCGGGTTACTGATAGCTATCATATCCTCTCGATGGAGCTTGACACTGTAATAAAAGTACTGCATTACATTTTTTAATGAAAATAAATAACTTCCATAGCCACTGGCACCGGTGACAAAGTCAGTAGTGAAGATTTTGATCGGGCGGTCATGACCGAACGAGCGGTGGGAATTGAATTGTTTCCTGCCTCTATATACCTAATTCTAGTGAGCCTTATCTTGATGCAGCAGCATTTAAGAAGGTCAAAGGAAGGCTATGTACACTACACGAGTAATCAAACAGACTCTGCCATCCTGAAATAGTGTATAAAAACTTGTTTTCATCATATTTTCGACTTAAACTAGCTGTAACTCCTTTCCTTTTACTCGTATTGAATTTTCAAGCCATGCTTCAAAATCTGCACCTTTTTCCGATCCTTATGGTATGTAACAAGTACTGATCAACACAATATTAAGAAAATATATATTACGTCCTCACGTAAATTACGTCGATTATAGATCATGAAAAAAGAAACTAGACGCAGGATTGGAATGGGGTAGGGTTTAAAAAGAGGAGAAAAATATTTATGATTTCACAACATAACTCTTTGTTATATTTGATCGGTATCTATCTCATGAAAAATAGTTATTTACTAAAATAATGATATCATTAAACAAACAACATTAGCTTCTAAGCTAAGATACCAATTGAACAAAGTGCTTTGTTTATTAGTTGGTAATTTCATAAGGAATATCTGATATCTTTTCCATCAACATTGGTAAAGTATTAGATCCACCATACTGATTTTATCATTTGTTTGAACCCAAATAAATTAATTTATAGCAATAAAAGTTTCTGGAGAAACTAACTGAAACTAAGCTGAAAGTCTTACATTATTCCCATGTACAACATAGTTTAAAAACAACAAAATCGAAGAGGAAATTTTGCAAAAAATTTCCTGGAGTAGCAAAAATGACAGAAAATACACCATATGTTGAGGTCAATTCTACACATCCACGAGGGTCTGTAAGATGTTTAAACGTGTCGTAAGGCTTAGTTATGAACTGCTTTGAGCTGTAACAGTCATTACAAGAATATTCGTGGACGTTAAGACTATATGTGCTCCTTACGGGTTAACGTGTCGTGTGTAGGAGTATACGCGGGTTACTGATAGCTATCATATCCTCTCGATGGAGCTTGACACTGTAATAAAAGTACTGCATTACATTTTTTAATGAAAATAAATAACTTCCATAGCCACTGGCACCGGTGACAAAGTCAGTAGTGAAGATTTTGATCGGGCGGTCATGACCGAACGAGCGGTGGGAATTGAATTGTTTCCTGCCTCTATATACCTAATTCTAGTGAGCCTTATCTTGATGCAGCAGCATTTAAGAAGGTCAAAGGAAGGCTATGTACACTACACGAGTAATCAAACAGACTCTGCCATCCTGAAATAGTGTATAAAAACTTGTTTTCATCATATTTTCGACTTAAACTAGCTGTAACTCCTTTCCTTTTACTCGTATTGAATTTTCAAGCCATGCTTCAAAATCTGCACCTTTCTCCGATCCTTATGGTATGTAACAAGTACTGATCAACACAATATTAAGAATATATATATACGTCCTCACGTAAATTACGTCGATTATAAATCATGAAAAAAGAAACTAGACGCAGGATTGGAATGGGGTAGGGTTTAAAAAGAGGAGAAAAATAATTATAATTTCACAACATAACTCTTTGTTATATTTGATCGGTATCTATCTCATGAAAAATAGTTATTTACTAAAATAATGATATCATTAAACAAACAACATTAGCTTCTAAGCTAAGATACCAATTGAACAAAGTGCTTTGTTTATTAGTTGGTAATTTCATAAGGAATATCTGATATCTTTTCCATCAACATTGGTAAAGTATTAGATCCACCATACTGATTTTATCATTTGTTTGAACCCAAATAAATTAATTTATAGCAATAAAAGTTTCTGGAGAAACTAACTGAAACTAAGCTGAAAGTCTTACATTATTCCCATGTACAACATAGTTTAAAAACAACAAAATCGAAGAGGAAATTTTGCAAAAAATTTCCTGGAGTAGCAAAAATGACAGAAAATACACCATATGTTGAGGTCAATTCTACACATCCACGAGGGTCTGTAAGATGTTTAAACGTGTCGTAAGGCTTAGTTATGAACTGCTTTGAGCTGTAACAGTCATTACAAGAATATTCGTGGACGTTAAGACTATATGTGCTCCTTACGGGTTAACGTGTCGTGTGTAGGAGTATACGCGGGTTACTGATAGCTATCATATCCTCTCGATGGAGCTTGACACTGTAATTAAAGTACTGCATTACATTTTTTAATGAAAATAAATAACTTCCATAGCCACTGGCACCGGTGACAAAGTCAGTAGTGAAGATTTTGATCGGGCGGTCATGACCGAACGAGCGGTGGGAATTGAATTGTTTCCTGCCTCTATATACCTAATTCTAGTGAGCCTTATCTTGATGCAGCAGCATTTAAGAAGGTCAAAGGAAGGCTATGTACACTACACGAGTAATCAAACAGACTCTGCCATCCTGAAATAGTGTATAAAAACTTGTTTTCATCATATTTTCGACTTAAACTAGCTGTAACTCCTTTCCTTTTACTCGTATTGAATTTTCAAGCCATGCTTCAAAATCTGCACCTTTCTCCGATCCTTATGGTATGTAACAAGTACTGATCAACACAATATTAAGAAAATATATATTACGTCCTCACGTAAATTACGTCGATTATAAATCATGAAAAAGAAACTAGACGCAGGATTGGAATGGGGTAGGGTTTAAAAAGAGGAAAAAATATTTATGATTTCACAACATAACTCTTTGTTATATTTGATCGGTATCTATCTCATGAAAAATAGTTATTTACTAAAATAATGATATCATTAAACAAACAACATTAGCTTCTAAGCTAAGATACCAATTGAACAAAGTGCTTTGTTTATTAGTTGGTAATTTCATAAGGAATATCTGATATCTTTTCCATCAACATTGGTAAAGTATTAGATCCACCATACTGATTTTATCATTTGTTTGAACCCAAATAAATTAATTTATAGCAATAAAAGTTTCTGGAGAAACTAACTGAAACTAAGCTGAAAGTCTTACATTATTCCCATGTACAACATAGTTTAAAAACAACAAAATCGAAGAGGAAATTTTGCAAAAAATTTCCTGGAGTAGCAAAAATGACAGAAAATACACCATATGTTGAGGTCAATTCTACACATCCACGAGGGTCTGTAAGATGTTTAAACGTGTCGTAAGGCTTAGTTATGAACTGCTTTGAGCTGTAACAGTCATTACAAGAATATTCGTGGACGTTAAGACTATATGTGCTCCTTACGGGTTAACGTGTCGTGTGTAGGAGTATACGCGGGTTACTGATAGCTATCATATCCTCTCGATGGAGCTTGACACTGTAATAAAAGTACTGCATTACATTTTTTAATGAAAATAAATAACTTCCATAGCCACTGGCACCGGTGACAAAGTCAGTAGTGAAGATTTTGATCGGGCGGTCATGACCGAACGAGCGGTGGGAATTGAATTGTTTCCTGCCTCTATATACCTAATTCTAGTGAGCCTTATCTTGATGCAGCAGCATTTAAGAAGGTCAAAGGAAGGCTATGTACACTACACGAGTAATCAAACAGACTCTGCCATCCTGAAATAGTGTATAAAAACTTGTTTTCATCATATTTTCGACTTAAACTAGCTGTAACTCCTTTCCTTTTACTCGTATTGAATTTTCAAGCCATGCTTCAAAATCTGCACCTTTCTCCGATCCTTATGGTATGTAACAAGTACTGATCAACACAATATTAAGAAAATATATATTACGTCCTCACGTAAATTACGTCGATTATAAATCATGAAAAAAGAAACTAGACGCAGGATTGGAATGGGGTAGGGTTTAAAAAGAGGAGAAAAATATTTATGATTTCACAACATAACTCTTTGTTATATTTGATCGGTATCTATCTCATGAAAAATAGTTATTTACTAAAATAATGATATCATTAAACAAACAACATTAGCTTCTAAGCTAAGATACCAATTGAACAAAGTGCTTTGTTTATTAGTTGGTAATTTCATAAGGAATATCTGATATCTTTTCCATCAACATTGGTAAAGTATTAGATCCACCATACTGATTTTATCATTTGTTTGAACCCAAATAAATTAATTTATAGCAATAAAAGTTTCTGGAGAAACTAACTGAAACTAAGCTGAAAGTCTTACATTATTCCCATGTACAACATAGTTTAAAAACAACAAAATCGAAGAGGAAATTTTGCAAAAAATTTCCTGGAGTAGCAAAAATGACAGAAAATACACCATATGTTGAGGTCAATTCTACACATCCACGAGGGTCTGTAAGATGTTTAAACGTGTCGTAAGGCTTAGTTATGAACTGCTTTGAGCTGTAACAGTCATTACAAGAATATTCGTGGACGTTAAGACTATATGTGCTCCTTACGGGTTAACGTGTCGTGTGTAGGAGTATACGCGGGTTACTGATAGCTATCATATCCTCTCGATGGAGCTTGACACTGTAATAAAAGTACTGCATTACATTTTTTAATGAAAATAAATGACTTCCATAGCCACTGGCACCGGTGACAAAGTCAGTAGTGAAGATTTTGATCGGGCGGTCATGACCGAACGAGCGGTGGGAATTGAATTGTTTCCTGCCTCTATATACCTAATTCTAGTGAGCCTTATCTTGATGCAGCAGCATTTAAGAAGGTCAAAGGAAGGCTATGTACACTACACGAGTAATCAAACAGACTCTGCCATCCTGAAATAGTGTATAAAAACTTGTTTTCATCATATTTTCGACTTAAACTAGCTGTAACTCCTTTCCTTTTACTCGTATTGAATTTTCAAGCCATGCTTCAAAATCTGCACCTTTTTCCGATCCTTATGGTATGTAACAAGTACTGATCAACACAATATTAAGAAAATATATATTACGTCCTCACGTAAATTACGTCGATTATAAATCATGAAAAAAGAAACTAGACGCAGGATTGGAATGGGGTAGGGTTTAAAAAGAGGAGAAAAATATTTATGATTTCACAACATAACTCTTTGTTATATTTGATCGGTATCTATCTCATGAAAAATAGTTATTTACTAAAATAATGATATCATTAAACAAACAACATTAGCTTCTAAGCTAAGATACCAATTGAACAAAGTGCTTTGTTTATTAGTTGGTAATTTCATAAGGAATATCTGATATCTTTTCCATCAACATTGGTAAAGTATTAGATCCACCATACTGATTTTATCATTTGTTTGAACCCAAATAAATTAATTTATAGCAATAAAAGTTTCTGGAGAAACTAACTGAAACTAAGCTGAAAGTCTTACATTATTCCCATGTACAACATAGTTTAAAAACAACAAAATCGAAGAGGAAATTTTGCAAAAAATTTCCTGGAGTACAGAAAATACACCACATGTTGAGGTCAATTCTACACATCCACGAGGGTCTGTAAGATGTTTAAACGTGTCGTAAGGCTTAGTTATGAACTGCTTTGAGCTGTAACAGTCATTACAAGAATATATGTGGAAGTTAAGACTATATGTGTTCCTTGTACTAATACCACCTCCCCACTAACCCGGTTCCTGTCCTGTCCTGCCACCACCCCACCAGCCTCGTCCTGCTTCATCCTTATACACAGTTCTCTCCTCTTCTAGCCTGCCTCACTAGCCCTCTTCCTGTCCCTCTCCATCCCAACTCAACTCATCCCTTTTGCAGCCTCGCATGTATTTCCCAGCTAAGCCCAATGGCTCTCTCTATCTCAGTCTGTTCAGCTCTTCAATCCTTTCTGTATCCCATTCTTAAGCCCCCGTCACTTCCATCCTTGTCCTATCACACCTACACTGTCCTGCTACACACCACACAACTATAAGGAAGTCCCTAACACTCCATACACTTTTAACTTCTCAATCTGGTACAATCTCTATCCACTTCACTCATAACTCCATTTTACTAGTCCACTACCATTTCATCCACCATTCCTCCCTCTTCCATGTCTCTGAACTTCCCATCTCAACCTCGCTTTTTCATTTCCTGTATATTTCTTTTCCTCTTTCACACGAAACTGACAATATGAAACTACGGAACATGTTTGAAAAAGGCCGATTTATTAACACCTTCCCGAGAGAAAAAAAGGTAAGGTCAAATGAATAAATGAGTAGACACTAAATAAAGAGAGATCGAAAAAAAGCAAACATCGAAGTGACATGACAGTTACATTGAAAACTGTGAGCCTGTGTCAAGGAAAGGATATGGGAGATGAAAGTAAAATGGGAAGAGAGAATTTCGAAGATCTCAACCCTTTCTTCTCCTTTCAACCCTCTTTTAGTTTCCCTTCTTCCCACATTTTTCCATCCTTCGTTCCTCCCTCCCTTCTCTCCATGCTGATGCTTGATCCTCTTTATCAAGGGTTCTCAGAGATACATTCACGCTTAGCCCACACACTTTTACATGCCACTCTACATGCATTTCCTAGACTCGGGTAAAGGCTGAGAGCTTGACAAATTCCTGGAGCTGCTACCTACTCAGTGGCATTCCAAAGTTAAGGAGAACCATTCCAGTGTATGGTATGTGTTCCTAGCATACCAACTGCGACAAACACGTATGTAACTTAGATGAAAGTAAGAAGAAAAGGACCTAACCTAAACTAACCTAACCTATGTGACTTAGATTAAAAAAAGAAGATAATGACATTTAGAACCTAACATTTAACAATATTCCATTATTTTTTCACGTATATTAAAGGGAGGCAATGTAAGTAATTAGCATTTAGTTTCTCACCTGTGCAACTTGTAACACCTGCTAATTATACTTCTCTGGAGCACTTACGTGGCATGAATAATTAAAGCATTACGTTATTAACAGGTAAATGTTGGGCTCATAATGAAGGGATGTTGGAAAACGGAAAGAGCATGGAGAAGGGAAAGAAAAAAGAAGGTGTTGCAGGGATGAAAGAAAAAATAAAGAGAGGGAAGGTGAGAAAGATATAGGACGTGAGAGAAGAGAGATTTCCAAGAGCTAGGGAAGTGTAGGAGGAAAGGATAAAGGAGATAAGGAAAAGGAGAAGGAGAAGGATGGAGAAGGAGAGCAAGGACGAGGTAGTAATAGTATAATAATAATAATAATAATAATAATAATAATAATAATAATAATAATAATAATAATAATGATAATAATTATAATAATAAGACGAAACTAAAGAAAAAAAGGAGAAAAAGCAAGAGAAGGACGATGAGGAAGAGGAGAAGGAGGAGGAGAAGGAGGAGGAGGAGACTACAAAGACAGATGTTCCCCTAGAGAAGGAAACATGACCAACTCTATCCAGCCTTCTCTCTCTCTCTCTCTCTCTCTCTCTCTCTCTCTCTCTCTCTCTCTCTCTCTCTCTCTCTCTCTCTCTCTCTCTCTCTCTCTCTCTCTCTCACACACACAAACACATGCACACACACACACACACACACGTTTGATTTTAGGACAATTATTACACTCCTTTCACATAATTTTCACTACTACCTGTTCTTAATTGATTACTTTTACATCTACCTTGTTTACTTTTCCTTCACTCTCTGTCAACTTCCATTTCCAAGCTATTGTTGTAGTTGGCTTTGTGATTACGAATGTGTAGTGCCATTTGACCTTTGATAGTTCGGTGACACGCTAGTTATACTCAATCAGTCAATCAATAACACTCCCTGCATACCACCTCGTCTCCCCTCTCCTTCCCTCTTCCCTTCCCCCCTCACCATGCACGGCTTCATGTCCTCTATGTATGCTGGTGTTGGTGTTGGTGGTGGTGGTGGTGGTGGTGGTGGTGGTGGTGGTGGTGGTGGTGGTGGTGGTGAATGCCAGTATTTGTGGAGAGATAGTTTAGTGACAGAACATGTATTTGCTTCTGCGTTTAGAATAATTTTAATATATTTTCTTCCTCCCATGAATCTCTGCCCCATTTTCTATTTACTCATATAATTTGCAGTAGTTAAATTAGATTAAAAAACAAAGTCATGGATACTTCTTCTCCTTCTGTTCACTTCTTCAATTCTCTTTCAACTCAAACTAGTTCTGTCTGACAAAAAAAATATTTGAACTCAAACTTTTGACCAAAATTTATCATCAGGCGACTCGATTCTCTTTTTCACCGTCTTCACCAACATATTTTCTGTTATTCTCGTACCCTGAATCTCTCTCTCTCTCTCTCTCTCTCTCTCTCTCTCTCTCCTCTCTCTCTCTCTCTCTCTCTCTCTCTCTCTCTCTCTCTCTCTCTCTCTCTCTCACAGGTGGTTAATACTGGTGGAGTCTCCTCTAATGACTTTCTTCCTTCGTCTTGTTTTCCTGCCATTGACCTTCCTCTCCTTGCCTTCCCATTGGTGGAATTCTCTCGTCGAGGTTCTAGAATACAAGCTTTTCCATTCACCTCCTAGCGTCAATAACCTTCTCATCGCATTCACTCACCTTCCATCATTTCAATATTGACTATATTTTCTAATGATCTATTTTGTTATTTTAAACTCACAAAAATTTACATAGTTAGTTTCTAGTTTATTCTTTATTTTTTATTTTGTTTGAACTAATAATTCTCTTTCTCGCTGCACACAATTCCACTCCACTCAATTTTTTATCAATCCGTTGTTTTATTCTTTTAGACTGTGTTCAAATTTCTCACAAAATCTATTCACTTTATAGAATATTCATAGAGTAATTTTGTATTTCATAATTCCTTATTTTATCTTCACTAATTATCGTCCTACCTGATATTCACTTCCATCCCACTAATTTAGCTCAAATACCACGGATGAATATGAGAAACTGAAAACTGTGGCCTCATATTATTTAGTTTCCAGAGCCTCAACGACTTAGACAATTCATCCCACGACTTATTTTAATGAGCTGCATATGAACCAACTCTTTCCTTAATTAATTACTTCAACATTCTGCACAGATCAACTATTAAAATTTACCGGATAATTATCTTAAACCCTTCAATTGCTTTCCTTCCTTAATTACTGTAATCTCAGGGAAGTATGATCAGATTCCTCAAAAAATGACCTTATTATACCTTAACTCTAATGGTGATTCTCTGCAAGGGACACACGGGAGGGCAAAGGTGATACAGGTGTTCATAAAGGTGATGATACAGGTGAGGTGTGCGCGTGGGTAGTAAGTCATTATATACTGACTGGTGACGAAGGTGCAATCAAGGGCTTAGATATTAATGAAGTCAGCCATCTTTTTGCCTGTCTCCATGTTCATTACCACTCCTTTGTCATCATATTTCACACTAATACCACTGAGTCTGTGTGTGCTCGGCTAAATCTTTCTCAATCTGTCTATTTCACTTTTTTTTTTTATTACTCAGAACAGGTTATTCCTCTCTCTTTAATCTCTTTCTTTCTCTATCTATCTATCTATCAATCGATCTATCAATCTATCTATATCTAAGCGAGTAACCATCTAAACATTCCATATGGTGATTCTTTAAAGTAGTTTCTCGTTTATGAGTGAGGAGCAAATATTCTTAACACATATCAAGCTTACACAACAGACACATTACTACAAAAGCCACCTTCTGTTTATAGAAAATGGTCTTATATTGAAATTAATTAAACCTGGAAAAACAAAATAAACGAATCAGATATTTGCTTTACCAGGATCCAAATTAGCTTGGTTTACTACAATAATCTTACAAGTTTAAAAAAAATAATAATTCGGTACAAAAAGTGTTGCAGAGAACGAAAATTTACCTTACACCACAGAAAACAAAATAATGGTAATGTTATTTTTCCTTGTCTCGTCCTCATTTCTATTCATTAAGACCCACACACACACACACACACACACACACACACACACACACACACGTTCTTTCCTCACCACAAAGGTCTCCCGGGACAGAGCACATATCCAGCCATTTCATCCACATTGTTTAAAGGGAAAAAACTAGAATAGACAAACATTATACCTGAAAAAGATGTAAGAAAGAGTGATTTATCTTTTCCCTCACATCGTCTGGCTCGTCTTACGAATTATGAAATTTAAACGAAAGTCACATTTCTTGGTTCCTCTCTCTCATTTTTCATCTCTTTGTCTGTATGTCATTATATTTTTTTATGTTTTCTGCTTCTCTTTCTGTCTGTCTGTCTCTCGTTTCAATGCCGTAACGTGTAATCATATTCAGTTTCTTTTTTATTTTTTAGTTTCATCATTAGGGAAGATGTAAAGATGATCATGTTTTCCAGCTCTGTCATCATCTCATGCTGACAGACCGAGAATACACTGAATGTTTGTGGTTGAAATTATACACACAGCACTCTTACTTTCCGTTTGGGTTAATTTGAAGTAATTTAAAAGGCAACAATCACGCTTGGATGGTTGTAAATACGTGTTTTATTAAGTTGTGTGTTGTATGTTTATCAAATTTTCTTCTATGTTTAGGCTAAGTTAATGTTTAATAATAATAATAATAAATAAATGGAATATATCTTCGTAAAGGTGTGTGTGTGTGTGTGTGTGTGTGTGTGTGTGTGTGTGTGTGTGTGTGTGTGTGTGTGTGTGTGTGTGTGTGTGTGTGTGTGAAATAAATAAGTAAAAAAAAATATGTACATACAAATGGAAAAAAAATATATTATTCCCCTCACACATTTTGAACAAACCCACATAAAACGAAGCAAAAATTGTGACTTGCACATGAAAAAGGCAAAGAAAAATACAAGTAAGACCAGCAAATGAGCGTTGTTATTTCACTCTTTAGTCCTTCCTGCTGGCTCTCTAACTGGAGGACGAAAAGGAAAAAGAGAAGAGAAGAGGAGAGAAAAGAACTGGAGTAGGAAGAGAGAATAGCTGAGGAGGAAGAAAGAAATAAAGAGAAGAGGAAAAAAGGAGTAAGAAGAGAGAATAGCTAAAGAAGAGAAGGGAAATGAGAAGACAAGAGGAGAGAGAGGAGAGAAGAGGAGGGAGTAAGAAGAGATGGAAGAACTGAAGAACAGAGAAAGGAAACATGAATAAGAGTAGAGAAAAGAAGAGGTGAAGAGGAGGGAGAGTAAAAGAGAGTATAAGGAGAAAAGAAAAACTGAGGAGGAAATTAGTAAGAGGAAAGAAAAATATTCAAGAGGAAATGGTAGGCAAGGAAAAGTGTAGAAGTGGGAGAGAGGAGTAAAAGAGGAGGAGGATAGGAAAATAATGGATAAAGAAGAGAAGCTCAATATGGTCGAGAGTGAGGGCAGCAATATGAGGATTTTTCAATTTTCCTTCACTGCTTCACAAATTTTAAGTTATCCAACAGTTTACAGAAATGAGTTATTCTGTGAAAGTAGTTAACATTGCACACACTAACAGAATTTTCCCACAAGATTAAGACCAAGGACTCTACGTGAATATAGATTAACAATTAACAGAAGGGAACACATATTTTTAACTGGTTTTTATAGTCGAAATGGTTGTGTGTATTATAATTTTGATACATGCAAGAACTATGTAGGTCAAGGTCTCTAAGAAAAAGGATATATAAGTTTTGCTGCGCCATCAAGGTTAAAAGAAGAGTGGGTCAGAATGTTAAAGCTCATTTACATTCCAACAGCAGCTTGAGGCTCGTTTCCTTAAGGTATCATAGTCGAATGCAGAATAAAATGATAAAAATAAGAATATACATTGTTCAAGTGGTTACCTGTGTATGTAGGAAGGAGCGATCTCACTAGAGTAGCAGGTAATATGAGTGGTCAGGTCACAGGTCACTTGGTAGTTATCATCAGCTCCACAGAACAATGATATACAGTATGCCGCTCCCAGTCAAACGTAGATCTGAGGACAAAGAACTAGGTACAATTGGGGTCAGATCAGGGTCAGGATTAAAAGTAATAACAGAATTCATTGTAACAGCTTGCCTTCACTTTCCCGTCTGTAATCCCGCAGGCGAACGTTGAAAAGTGATTAAAAATATTATTCCTGTATACGAATACCAGAAGCATATTTTCAAACGTAAGGGGTTAATGGCGCATGTTAATTTTGAAATACTTGAGGTCATTAGAGTAGTATTAAAAAATTTTGCTTAACTTCAACGATATACATTCATTTGCTGAAATGCTGCTTCCAGGCTCCAAAATATTAGGTAATCGTTGTACACATAATGCTGGGGAGGAGTTTTACTATATATTAGAGATGGATGGCAAGTAATAGAAACAAATTAAATAAGTATAGACAACTGCAATTCCGTTTACATTAAGAATAGATAGAACAGAAAACAATGAGAGTTTGATAAAAATCCATTCTTCTTTTATATCCCATGTCAAAGTGAATAGTTTTTTGTGTATGATGAGATGAATAAGCATTAAAAACAGTAATAATAGTAATGCAATCATATGTGGAAATTTTGACCTTTCACAAATCAACCGGAACTTTTAATTTGTTGTTACCAAAGGAATGAAGATTACAACATCATGAAATTCATTGCAAGAGTTTACTAAAAAGGTAATGACCTACAAAATATGTGTAATTCATGATTGATCAAACTCCTATCAACACACACACACACACACACACACACACACACACACACACACACACACACACACACACACACACACACACACACACACACACACACACACACACACACACACTAAATGAATATAAAAAAAAGAGAAAGAGCGAGAAAGAAATGCCATGGCAACAACGATATATTTTCAAACAGAAACGAGATATTATTTGAGCGTCAGAATTTAGCTTGGACATCAAATTCCCCTTAGGATTGATATACATATTGGCGGGCAAACTGCCATTAAAAAGATATATACATACATATCCAGTTAATAAAAATAAAAAAGGTCCATTCTAATTACCGCAGTGGAGTACAGAAGCTTTATTCCACAAATCACTCAACATTTACTTTGACATCAACGAAAAATAATAATAAATTGAAAAATATAAATGAATGTAGATTATTATTTTTTTTTTTACATGCAAATGGGTTCATTGTATTGTGGTCAAGTACGAAGCCTTGTCCACTTCCACTCTTTATGTTTTATTCAGGTGTTTTCTTGCTACAATTATTTCAGTCGAGTTGGTTTCAGTGATACCTACTATATATATAAAAAAAGAACCCACTGATACATTAATTAACTTCTTTCTGATGTATATACTGTTTTTTTTTTCTTTCTTTTCATGTATGTCTTGTTATTGTATTTGAACATTACACTTATTCTGAAATCTTCATCCTATATTCCATTTTAACTTTGTCAATAATCTTCCTGTTCCTCATCTATTCTCTTCCGATATTTTTCTTCTTATTTTCGAAACGTCACTCTTGCTTGGGCTCCATCAGCTATATTTCTTCCACCAAACAGTAAATCTTCAGTGACAATCCTATTTCAAACTATCATCTATAATACTTGACGTCATATCCAGACTTTCTATCCCTCAATGCTGCTACTTTTTCTACTTTTCAACATTTACTAAAGACCATAAAATAATCCTCGCGTGCTTCAGTATAAAAACGACATCAATACGATCTCACTAATGCTAAATAATTCCTCTTTATTTTTTCCACTTTTTTTTGTGTTTTTATATTTTTTGCGGCGACAATCCCATCGTAAGCGCCTCATCTAGTGTTGCTGAACTTCCTCCTCTGTTCGCGAGTCACTTTCCCATTCTTTCCCCTTAATTATGCTCCCCTCGCCCAGCCGGGACCTGCTTGCATAATGAATCGGGATTGTCCTCTCCTGGTGCAGTGTTTTAATGGCGTGCAGGGGGCTTGACATTGTTTGCATTCAACCCTTATATTACTTTCGAACAGGCACGCAAGAAATCTCACCCAAATACTAATGACGGTAATTATGAATCTCGGTGGCATCATCATCATCAGTGTAGCAATGGTAGTTTGCTTTAGATGTAATGTAAGGAAAGTATTAGTATAGCAATTCAAGTGTAACATTCTTTACTGGTACTCCCTTCCTCCTTTGTCTTCCACCACACTTTTCTCGCTTGAGTTCATTCTTTTACTCCTTTCCCTCACCTCACTTCTCTTGTCTATCGAGATGCTTTGTCTGGTAAGAAGAATGCAAAGATCGAAGGTGAATTAGCGTGTCAAGCGGTGCCCTGATGCATAATTCAGCTTACACGAGATGAAGCCATTAGATTAGCCTTGCCTCCTCGTCCCTCCCTCGCTCGGGGCCTCGGTGGCTGCACACAAGGCGAGCGAGAGAGGCAAAGTGGACAAAAGGGAGCCATGTCTGTGAGTAACATAGGGAGAGCAGAGAGTGGAGAGAGAGAATAAAACACTAAGAGTAGGGACGATATCTATAACATAACGTATAAGGGAGCAGAAGGAAAAGAAGGAAAGATGAGGAATAGGGAACAGTATCCATGAACCACTGGTGTAGAAGGGAAGGCAGTGGAAAGCAGGGAGCCACGTATGGGTATGGGTATGTATAAAGAAATCAAATAGAAAGAAAAGGGGTTTATGCAGAAAATATACTCCCACAACAATAAAAATAAGAGAAAAAATATTCGTAACTATTTCATTTAACATATTTCGCGTGTCCATTCCTCTTAAACTCTCATTTTTCCCCCTTTTTTTTTTTCTCAATACAAGAAATATGATGAAATATGACCATGACTTTTAGTGCTCTCATACACAGGAAACTTGAGCTGAACTGAAATGGGAAAACAAATATATATAAAAATAAATATATATGAATAAATGAATAATTGATTGAATGAATTAATAAAATAAATCAATAGATAAATAAATATATCAATAAAATGACGAATAGATAGAAGGAAGCACAATAACAGAGACATCTCCTCCTCCTCCTCCTCCTCCTCCTCCTCCTCCTCCTCCTCCTCCTCCTCCTCCTCCTCCTCCTCCTCCTCCTTAACCCTCAGGCTGCAGCAGATACCTCTCAGTGGAAGAGGGAGTTTTGCCAATTTCAGGAGAACAAGGTTGGCAGACTCCTTCTCCTACTTCTTCTTCTTCTTCTCCCCTCCTCCCCTCCCCTCCCCCTCCTCCTCCACCTCCTCCCTCCTCCTCCTCCTCCACTTCCTCCTCCTCCTCCACTTCCTCCTCCTCCTCCACTTCCACTTCCTCCTCCTCTTCCTCTTCCTCCTCCTCCTCCTCCTCCTCCTCCCTCGGGCGGTGGGAGGAGATTGATTTCATAGCGCGATATTTACTCTCCTTTAATAACGCTGATCAAAGTGTGTGTGTGTGTGTGTGTGTGTGTGTGTGTGTGTGTGTGTGTGTGTGTGTGTGTGTGTGTGTGTGTGTGTGTGTGTGTGTACATTCCTATACAGTCCTGACTTCAAATATTAATTACCTAACTAAATTAACATTTATATAGACTGTTCATGACCCACGGCGCCAGAATCACTTCCTGGGAACTTGTTGTTGTTGTTGTTGTTGTTGTTGTTGTTGGTAGTGGTAGTGGTAGTGGTAGTGGTAGTGGTAGTGGTAGTAGTAGTGGTGGTAGCTGTAATAGTAGTAGTCCTAGAATCACCAACAGTTCCAATATTAGTAAGGCACCTTGACAACAAACAGAGTCAGGTGAGGGGCTCTAATAGCTCTCATCTGGTAGCCCCATATATTAGGGTGCAGCAGCAGCAGCAGCAGCAGCAGCAGCAGCAGTACGAGCTTGCTATCCCCCGCGGCCACGAAGGCAAGCCAAGGAGTAATTGCCGCCAAAATAGATGGAGAGAGAGAGAGAGAGAGAGAGAGAGAGAGAGAGAGAGAGAGAGAGAGAGAGAGAGAGAGAGAGAGAGAGAGAGAGAGAGAGAGAGAGAGAGAGAGAGAAGAGAAAACCCATACTGCGTGGCTTTTTGGAATAGCAAAGAGCCTTTCTGGGAGTCTCCAGACAGCAAGGAACAGACTACCAAACCAGAAGACTGAGTATACCACTGAAACCATATCTGAATTCTCCTGGGAACCATTCGTGATGTGGCGACTCCTCCTCCTCCTTTCCTTCTCCTCCTCCTCTTCCTCCTCCTCCTCCTCCTTGACAACAGAACCTAGCTGAGAGCATCAAGCAGGTCCAGAAGGGCAGTTTCCAGCACGGGATAAGAGGAAGAGAGCACGGCTTTGAACCGCCAAATTAACCTTAATCTTGCATTTGAGCCCCAATTCGGTGAAGGCTTCCCTGGAACCTTCAGACATACTAACGAGGAGGGAAAGAGACCCAAACACTGCCTGCTTGTCTGTTTGTCTGCCTGTCTGTTTGTCTGTCTGTCTGTTTGTCTGTCTGTCTGTCTGTCTGTATGTTTCTAAGCCTGTTTTCTGCCTTACAGTCTTCTTTATCTTCGCAAAAGGAGATAACAATTAGAAGGAAACGTGGGATTACGGTCACGGTCTCTCTCTCTCTCTCTCTCTCTCTCTCTCTCTCTCTCTCTCTCTCTCTCTCTCTCTCTCTCTCTCTCTCTCTCTCTCTCTCTCTCTCTCTCGTTCGTGTGATGACATCCTGGTTTTATTCTGAACAAGCATAAGAGAGAGAGAAAGAAAATGAGAGAAAGGTGAGAGGTAAAAAAAATCCCTCTTCTTCTCGTCTTCCTCCTTCCCTCTCCTCTTTCCTTCTCTTTCCTTCTTCACTTCCTCCTTGTACCACCTCTAACGCCTCTCTTCCAAGACCGACCCACCCTTATCTTACCTTGCCTTGCCTTCTTCTTCCCTCGATCCCAGCCAGCATCACCGCCACAAAATCTTTCTCCCTCACCCCAAAGTAATTAAAAGGTCATTAATCTTTGGTGGTGACGTTGGCCAGCAGACCACATTAGCCCCCCGCCGATACACCCCCCCTACCCCCCCTTCCCTCTCCTTCCAAGTCTCAACACCAGCAGCCATTTCCTTCCTTTCTTCCCCTCTCTCTTCTCCCTCCTTATCCTCCACCATCACCCTTGTCTCCTCTCTCTCTACCTCTGCAGTCCCCTCCCTTTACTTCTTCTTACTCCTCTTCCTTTTTCCAGGCTTTAACGTACCTTCCTTCCCTTACCTCCCTTAGCCTTGACTTCTTCATCGTTCAGGCTCAGGTTTGTCTCTCCAATAATCCTTTATGTTAGGTTTATTTTGAACCTTCTACGTCCAAGGAAGGTTTGGTAAGGCCACTATTTATTTAAGAAGAGGAGGAGGAGGAGGAGGAAGAGGAGGAAAAGGGGGAGGAATAGAAAATGGAAGAAAAGAAAGAGCATAAAGAGAGAAGACAAATATAAAGGTAAAAAAGAAGAAGAAAAAAACGAGGAAGATGAGAAGAAGGAGAGGACAAAATTTAAACACGAGAAAGAGAAGAAAGAACTTTATTTCATCTTCCTTATACATAGTCACTAATTTACTGGATGATAATTAACTGCATTTACTTTCCTTCCTCCCTTGCATTTTCAATCTTTATAGTTTCCTTCTTCTATCTTCCTTTTTAATAGTTCTTTAGCGTCAGTGTGGGCAGACCCTTAAAGTTATCCCTTTACCCTTCCTTCCTTCCTCTTTATAGCAATGGAGGAGAATTTTTTTTTTCTTTCCTTCCTTCATTCTTTCTATTTTTCATTGGTGCGAGAGAAGAGGAAGGGGAATGCTGGCGCCTGTCTGTAAGGACGGACTGGCTGGCGAGACTCACTACGAATAGAAATTGATGATAATACCTTAGAAATTTGTCTTTAAAATTCACTACATAAGGCAAAAATGACACGTTCTCCTTTCCTTAATTTTCAGACATTGTACAAAACGGAATGAAAGAATGTAAGTCTATGATTGTTTTTCATAAAGTGACATTAGTTGTTAATTATTCAATAGGATATTTTTTATGAATGGAAATCACTAACTAACGCGAGTAAGTCAACTTTTGTGGCTATTCAAATATATATAAAGTTTATCAAAGGTTAAGTTGTATGCGTTCATCCAAATAAATCAATAAGTTCATCTCAACATCTACAAATAAAGGAAAAATATATAAACAAAATAAATGATTACATACAGAAGGAAACACCACAATTATAACAAGTTTCCCTTAAGTCATCACTAACACCACCAATGACTTGCCTTGCCTTGCCTTGCCTTGCCTTGCCTTCTCCCATCATCTCTCTCCTCCCATTCCTCTCTCCTTACGACGCCTCCTTCGTCACCAGCCTCGGGTGTCTCTCTTAATGAGTTCCTGCCTCCCCATTTCGCCGACCTAAACACAGCTGTGGTCGCCTCGCAGAGAAACCTTGTGGGTACATTCCCTCGACTCATTACAGCAACTGTCTCATCTGTCTGACGCAATTCTTGACGGGGGAAACACGCCAGCCTACACCCACCTCCCGTGTCTCATTGCCGCTACACCAGTATTTGATGTATAAGAAGGTGAAGATTATACAAAGCTCATTTCACGTGTATAAAGGCAAAGAAGGATCGAACACCTAATACTGTAAGGAATATTCAGATTAGAGATGCGACGCGTAAAATATAATCTAAGTTTTGAGAGGATGGATGGAAACAAATACAATGGTGAGCGAGAGAGAGAGAGAGAGAGAGAGAGAGAGAGAGAGAGAGAGAGAGAGAGAGAGAGAGAGAGAGAGAGAGAGAGAGAGAGAGAGAGAGAGAGAGAGAAAAAAAAAGAGGAAATACACCTTGATATTAATGACCACAGATAAAGACTGTCATTAAACACAAAATAGATAATCAACTCCACAAAAAAACAAACAAACACATGACTCATCACATAAACAACAACAACAACAACAACAACACGAAGCCATAACACTAAAACAATAAATTCATGAAGCATAATAGCGCATCGTAAAACAGAGGTAAAGAGAGAAAACAAAAGAGAGGGGAGAGAAAGATGAAGGAGAAGGAAGGGAAGGGAAGGGAAGAATGAAGTGGGGGACGTGTGATGAAAGTGAATTCTATCTAATATTACGCGGTGCTGGAAGAGGGGACGAAGGCCGTTGACAGAATGACATAAAGGGAATGGTGAAGAGGCAAGCGGTGAGGGGAAAGAAGGGGCGAGGAGGAGGAGGAGGAGGAGGAGGAGGAGGAGGAGGAGGAGGAGGAGGAGGAGGAGAGGAGGAGGAGGAGGAGGAGGAGGAGGAGGAGGAGGAGGAGGAGGAGGAGGAGGAGGAGAGATTTTGTGTGTATTAATAGGGAGATCTTCTGGTCCAGTGATCTCTCTTCTTCCTCCTCCTCCTCTTTCAGCTCCTCCTTTTTGCTGTCTTCTCCCAGTTTCATGTTTAATTTTTTTTTTTTCCTTCATCTTTTAGCTTTCTCTCATCGTTGTCAGTCAATTCCTCTGGTGTTATTGCCCTTATCTTTTCATTCCATCACTTATTTTTCTTTTTCTTCTCCCTCCTCCTTTTCTTCCTCCTGCTCCTCTTTTTCCTCCTCCTTCTCCTTTTTCATTTATCATTTATAAGTCTACCGTAAAAGTTGCAATCATAAAGTCTGATTCGTAAGGAAAATGAATTATATAGTAGTGACACACACACACACACACACACACACACACACACACACACACACACACACACACACACACACACACACACACACACACACACACACACACTTCTCTCTTTGTTGCTCTTCCTTTCAATACTTTAATTTGTTCATTGACTTTCTTGACCCCTTCTTTTACCTCCCTTTCCTTCTTTCCTTCTTTTCTTCCTTCCCTCCTTTGTTTTATCTTTTTTTTTTATCTCTTCTCCTCCTGCAGTGAAGTAGAGTTAATAAAGACGTAACACGATAAATACATAGAGTACGAATAAAGAACTGTACTAAGAGGGGCGCAAAGGCACTTACTTCCTCTTAGAGTTTAGTTAACAGATATAAAGTAAAATCACGTTAATGTTAATGTTTTTTTTCTTCACCATTATCTAAGTTAAACACGGGAACACCTGGTCAATATGCAAATTTAATGTTGGGTGGAATATAAAAGAGAAAAAAATTAAATAAAAAATAAAAAAACGTGAGGATTTAAAATTTGGAAGTAATTGAATACCAAGTGACAGGCGACAAAGGATTTAAGAGCGGGATCAAAAAGGAGCAAAGAATGAAAACTGTCAAGGAGAGAGAAAAGAGAGAGAGAGAGAGAGAGAGAGAGAGAGAGAGAGAGAGAGAGAGAGAGAGAGAGAGAGAGAGAGAGAGAGAGAGAGAGAGAGAATAAACAAGAGACACAGAGAAACAAAGAATAATGTAACGTCAAGCCTTTATTGTAATTACTTCATAAATAAAAGCAAGAAAGGAAAAAAAGCGAATAAAAAAGAGAATGAAAGAGTAAGATAATAAATATAATCAAAGTCTCTGAGGGTGTATAAAGGACATGAAGTGTAGCATCGGAGACAGAGGACATAATCACCACGACCATTACCACCAAGAGTATGTGTGTGTGGGGAGGAAATGAAGGTACCGTGGCCTGTCTTATGGCTAGCTAGGGTAAGGCCGGAGTTTGTTTACCCTTAGCATACACAAATCTCCCGCTCAAGGTTGCACCCAGGGAAGAATAAAAGGGAGGTAATAAATGCTTAGGGAATCGTATGTAACTTGTTGTTTTATTTATATATTAGTGTGTGTGTATGTGTGTGTATGTGTGTGTGTGTGTGTGTGTGTGTGTGTGTGTGTGTGTGTGTGTGTGTGTGTGTGTGTGTGTGTGTGTTAAGGGAAAGGCGAGGTAAAGGGTGTAATATGAATGCGGATGATTGGTGAGGGAAGGAAAGGGGAGAGAGGAGAGGCAAAATATTAGACATTTGAGAGAGAGAGAGAGAGAGAGAGAGAGAGAGAGAGAGAGAGAGAGAGAGAGAGAGAGAGAGAGAGAGAGAGAGAGAGAGAGAGAGAGAGAGAGAGAGAGAGAGAGAGAGAGAGAGAGAGAGTAAATTAGAGGAAATGTATATATAAAAAACATAGAAACATATGCAATAGAGAACAGAGGATAATTAAGAGAAGTGGACAGACGTTATAAGAAGAAGAAGAAAAAGAAAAAGAAAAAGAAGAAGAAGAAGAAGAAGAAGAAGGAGGAGGAGGAGGAGGAGGAGGAGGAGGAAAAAAATACTACACAAAAAAAACGATGATAATGATGATGAATAATCATGAACATTATCATGAATTAGAAAGAGGTCAAGAAAAAAGAGAAGAGAGAAGAGGAGAAAGGAAGAGAAGGAGGAGGAGAAAGAGGAGGAGGAGGAGGAGGAGGAGGAGGAGGAGGAGGAGGAGGAGGAGGAGGAGGAGGAGGAGGAGGAGGAGGAGGAGGAGGAGGAGGAAACGCCCAACCAGCATTGTTTATCGACCAGGAGGAGTGGTAATAGGGAAGGAGGAGGAGGAGGAGGAGGAAGAGAAGAAGAGGAGGAGGAGGCCAAGGAGGGAGTAACAGCTGGACTCACTAAAATATGGATAAAGCTGAAACTGGCACTGGTCTAAAGGTGGCTAGATATCCCTTCCTCCTTCTCTCCTTCCTCCTCCTCCTTCCTCCTTCCTCCTCCTCTCCCTTCCTTCACGCCACCTTACTCTCCCTTCCTTTTTTCCTGCATCCATCCACCCAACAGCTGAGGAGAACTGATACTATTTTTTCCCTTTTCCTACTCCTCCCATGAAATCTTTGTCGAGTTTGAAAGACAACCAAGACAACAATAATGATTAATGATAAGAAAAACGTGACTAATTTACATTTCTTTTTAATGACAACTGCTGCAACATGTCATAAAACACTATAATGAAGCTGACATAAGAATAATAACAGTCATGATAATTCTAGTCTAACTTTACACTTATTACTGTTTATGTGACATGTATAAATGGGTCCAAAAACAGAATAAATTATACCTGAAATTGTAGACGAAATTGTAGTCTAAACCAGCTCATTTATTTTTTTTTGGTACCTATATATCATGAACCTCGAATTATAAATGAATTATGTCAAGATGAATGTGAATTGTCGATCTTATTATCTTCAACATAACTAGTTCGTATTTCTAGTTCCTTGCTTTATTTTTTTTTAATAACAATAAGCCAACCATCTATCTATCTATCTATCTATATCTTTCTTTCTATATATTATTTATTTATCTATCTATCTATCTATTTATCTATATGTCAATTAATAAATCATTCTATCAATAAAAACAGCCAACAATTAATCAATCCCTTTCCCCTTCCCCTCTCTCCCTCTCTCTCCTCTCTCTCTCTCTCTCTCTCTCTCTCTCTCTCTCTCTCTCTCTCTCTCTCTCTCTCTCTCTCTCTCTCTGTGTGTGCTTTGTCTTCAGTATTAATTAATCAAGCACGTCATGAACTGTCCTTCTCTTTTTATTATCAATGTGAGTGTCTGGATGTATCTCAGTTTAGTCTCCCTCACGATGCATGATGTATTCTCGTTCCCTTTGTTAACGTGTGGATAGAGTTCAACCTTTCCATCGTGTATGTATGAAGCATTTTGTTTGTAAAGTTCAGAGGTGGTGATCCTTTATTCTTGATACGTGGACTATGCTTCTACTATGAGGAAAAAATTAACCTAGATATATCATTGTTCTATTGCATACCTAAATAACACCTAAAGTAGGATTACATATATGGACCAATCTCTCTATTCCTCTCTCTCTATCTATACATCTACCTATCTACTTCTCTCTCTAATCTGCTGAACTATCTAATAACTTAAGTACTTCCAACTTACTTACATACACATCACCGAGAACTACTAGGAGCCAAAACAAAAGTCATGCTACTGAATCTAATCCTAATCTCCTCACCTGAAGGGGATACAAAGGTGAGGTTTAATTGGTTTAAAGGGAGTTTCAACAGGATAGAGGCAAGATCCACACCCTCGAGCTGCTGTGAACATTAACGATGAATATTTTGTGGGTGAACGTAGGTGAGGAGAGTAGTAGTGTGTGTGTGTGTGTGTGTGTTTGTGTTTGAGAGAGAGAGAAAATTAAGAGAGAGAGAGAGTGTGTTAAGAGAGAAAGAGCTTATTTAAGAGGCAGTAACTGTCTAATTTAGTATAGCACTCTTTGCAATCTATTCATACTGTTATAGGTTTCAATTTTCCAGGAATTCAGTGTCAAAGGCTTTTTATCTGAGTTTTATTGCACAAGGAATGGCAGCATGTCGAATACTGAGAATCTGGTGTAACATTCAATTACTTATTCACTCATTGCACCATCCAGAACAATGCAAATGTTGACCTGACGAGGCATTGAGATCGAATGCTTAGTTGAAGTTTAATAAATAAATGTGCTGGAGTTTATTTTCCTTTCTACCTAAAAATCTATCTTGTTATGAATTACACAAAGATGTCTATGTAAAAATACCCTGTAATTTCCTTTCCTCCTTACTGTCATGTATTATTCAGTGGATCAAGGAAGGATCATAACACGAGATAACTTTAGTAATATTCTTCCAGCCTTGCAAGTTCTGAAATATATTGAAGACTGAAGGTTAATCTTGGCTTTTTATTTTATTAATTTATTTTCAAGATAATGCATAACTAACAATCTTGAGTAACTACATTAGATACACACGCACGTACACACGCCCATATACATACACACACACAAAACCCCACAAACATGCATACACACACAATAACAATGTACACACATATATCTAGGAACAAAAAACTGTCCACAATCAACTTGGATAAAAATAAAAAATAAATAAAGATGAAAAACGAGCAAAAATAACGTGTGTGTGTGTGTGTGTGTGTGTGTGTGTGTGTGTGTGTGTGTGTGTGTGTGTGTGTGTGTGTGTGTGTGTGTGTGTGTGTGTGTGTGTTATTCCCACTTTTTTTATATTCTCCCGGTAACAACACCTTCCCCCCGAGATTTAGATCGCCTCTCACTCCTCCCTACAAGTTTATATACAAGAAATGGATGAGTCGCATGTCCTCTCCCGCACCCACAGCCTCCCTTCCCCTCCGAACACTGCATGAAGGGGGAGAAAGTAAGGTAACAGCCCTGAAAATTCCAATAACTGAATTTTTTTGGGAGAAATAGCCTGTTTACCAATTTGCCCACGTAACCATTCCATTACCCACAAAAAATGATAGCAAATTCTTTCCAAAATTGCTCTTTGATGACGTGACATTCAGGGGAGAGGGAACACAACACGCTCGGGGGCAACTTTCGACTGAATTATATACACAAGAGTTCAAAGCCACGTGCATATAGTAGAGAGTTTAGGAGCAGAGAGACTATTGTTCCTGCCTCCAATACTGTACACGATGGGAGACACAAAGGGTTATATGTATGTGTGTGTATATATTGTGTGTGTATATGTATGTATGTGTGCTGTGGATATAGGGAAGCTGCACGTGATCTCCTATTTCTTTATTTATTCATACTATTCTCTATCCCTTCATTTTCTTATTATTATATTTATTCAGTGCCATTCACAGAGGTCTTTCAGGGGTTCGAACCCATGCATGACCCTCTCATTGCACCCTAAAGCCATCCACTGAAATCCATTTGGCATTAACCTTCTACTCCTGAATATTGTTTTATTATTATTATTATTATTATTATTATTATTATTATTATTATTATCATCATCGTCATCATCATCTTAGGTATAATTATTATTTTATTACTTATTCTTATTCTACATTTTTTCTCTTGATCATATTTCATTCCAATTTTGTAACCCTTCCCTACAACGTATGATTAGTATATATATAGTACGAAAAGGAGGAGGAGGAGAAGGAAAAGAAGGAAAAGGAGAAGGAGGATTAGAAGCAGGAAGAACAGGAGGAAGAGGGGGGAGGGGGAGGTGGAGGAAGAGGAAGAGGAAATGGAAGAGGAAGAAGATGATGATGAGGAGGAGGAGGTCAAAGAAAACAAAGGTATGCGGAAACGAAGCAAGAAAATGAAGATAGATGAAGAAAAAGAAAGAACAGGAGCAGCAGTAGTAGTTCAATAACATAAATCAAGGAGTTGCATTTAAATCACACTGCTTCGTAACCAACAATTCACACCTGCAGCCATCTGTCTACCTGTACGTGAGGGCGAAGGTAATGATAAGGTGAGGAGTCTTACCTGCCAGATGCGTGACTAACGTGTCGTACTGCAGTTGCCTAAGTCTTATCACCTGTCTCACCTTCCAGTCACCACCCTCACCTGTGAAGAGGAGAAAACCTGCGTTACTATATATAAACACATTTGTAACAGGAGGCAAATTACAGGTATTCTGGAAAAAGTTCATGGACAGAGAGGAACACAAAATTGTCAAAAAATTCTTTCTAACAATATAACTAACTTCATTTACGATTTACATCTCTTCAATTTAACTTCTAGCAACACAGTGACCTATTTATACGCGGGGAACACAACTGAGGTCCATGCAAGTGCCTGGAAACTATTCATCTAAAGGGAACCTGGTTTTTACCCTCGACTGGCCTGGCCCACACACGCTACACACCCTCACAGCTCAGTGCCGGGCTGTGGCAGATGTTCTATTTGCATCCATCACGTGAGGTCCCTGCTGTTAACCAGTCTTCCCGGCACAAAGCCAGGGCGAGATCTAGTATTCTGGACACTCTGAAGTGATTTTAACCTATTCTGTTTGTCCACGCGGGAGTGCTTTGTGCAGGAGATAAGGCAGTCACTATAGCTGGATTAACTAGAGAGGAATAAGGAAACACACAAGGGAGATGGTCTTAATTTTCAGTGTTTTCTTTTTCTTTTAGCATTATATATCCCGTGAAAGTCTTAGTACAGTATTTTTTTTCAAGGGGAGGGAGGGAGGAGGTGGAGAAGAGGAGGATGAAGTGTACAAGAAGAAATGGAAACAAAATAAAAAAAATCCACTACCACACTCTCCACACTTTGCTGTCCACTGACCAAATGAAGACAAGTTTCTCCCCTCGGAAAGGTGTTGTCCCTCTTCATGACCAGCACGAGGCAGGGACGGAAGGAAAACGAAAAGGGAAAAAGGGAAAAAAGCTGATCCAGAACGACTTACCTGCGCGCACCTTGGAGGGGAGACACGCAAGGGGAAAAGACGTGGGATTAACATTAAAGGACTGACCATTTCAAGACGTTCCTGAAAACCTTATGAAAAGAAATTCCGTCTGTCACCAACTTATATATTTTTTTTACGGATGCCAAAAAAAATAAAAAATAATAAAAAAAAACATGAGCAGCGTGAAGAAATAAATATTAAACCCCACTTCAGAGTAATATAAAATTCGAAAACACACCAAAATTAACACATACGTGAAACCTCTCATCCACACATCATCCAAGTCTTCCCTACACACCGCTACAACAACCGTCAACACCATCCACGAGATTTATCAGCTACTTGTATGCGTTTCTTCAATTACTGTCCCTCTGAACGCGCTAAGTGGCCCTTGTGGAGCACGACGCGGCAGCTAAGAGATTAATACACACACCAGGAGGAGGGAGAGAGAGTGACTAGTTGGAGTGAGAAGACGAGAAGGATGGAAGGAAAGATGTGAGTAATGATGATAGATGCTGTGTGGTATTGTGGAAGGAGAGATGTAATGGTGGAAATGTACAGTGTAGGAAGTGAGTATGTGGTGGTAATGGGTGAATTAAAGGGTAAAGTGAAGGGTGATGGGGATGGGAAGAGGAAAAATAGGTGGGAATGTGTACTTTGGAGAGTATTGATAAAAGAGGAGGAGGAGGAGGAGAGAAAGAAACGAAGTAGGAAAACAAGAGCGAGGAAGAGGAGGAAGAGGAAATATCTAAGGGAAGTTGAGTGAGGAAGAGCCACATCTCAGGTAACTTAACGGTAACACTATAGCCTCAAATACCTCAACGTAACACAATAGCCTGGGAACGCGAGGGATGCTGGTGAGACCTTTCATGTAGAGGGAAGACCGGCAGGGTACGAGGTAAAGGATACAACCAAAACCTAAGGAATTGTAGGATTATCACTGAGTTAAAAAGTTGAAAAAAAATATATATAAAGGTGATGACAATGAATATAGTGAAAAGTATATATTCTTACCTTCTTTACTACTACTATTATTGCAGAGAGATCGTTCTACCTGCCCTTACCTTGCTTATTATACACTCTATCTTACTCTCCCCTCATCAACCTGTGAAGCATTATTTCTTCATCAAGATATTTCACGCCATACCACCCTACCCTCACCTGCCTCACCTCGCCAACACGTAATAAGTCAAGACAAGACACAAGACAACCTTCAACACCTGTCTATTGATTTCTTTTAATCTATATACACCTTTGTAAACTTTGTAATATATCAATAGAAAATTGTCATAACATAACACCGGTATGATACTAATGTTTGTATTGATATTTCCACTTTAAATTCAGCTTCATAGGAAGGTCTTTTATTCGAAATCAATATCATTATAACCATCATCATTATTATCATCATTATCATAACATTCGTAGCAGCGGAAAAGTAAGAGAAAGTAGCGAAGATAAAGCAACATAAAGAGGACTCGTAAATTTATCACCACCTACTCCCACATGCATACCGCTGAGAGCGACACACGACCTTAAAAAAACAACAAGAAAGGTGTCTCTTCCCCTGCCGAGCCTCGTGTGTTGCCGCCGCCACCACGCCCGACCAGCGAGTGAGTCTGATAATTGAATAGCAGAGTGACACACGCCGCGACGCTAATAGAGTTGGCAACACTGTGTAGCAGGGACGAGTTTGGCCTTGGTATGAATGATGAGAGAAAGAGAGAGAGAGAGAGAGAGAGAGAGAGAGAGAGAGAGAGAGAGAGAGAGAGAGAGAGAGAGAGAGAGAGAGAGAGAGAGAGAGAGAGAGAGAGAGAGAGAGAGAGATGATAAATATTCTAAATTAACTCTATATCACGTAATATTAAAATGATTCCCTGTAGTCTGAGGAAATTGCACCAACCTATCGATCTATCTATATATCTATCTATCGTGGGAAGTAATAAACATATCACATACTGGTTCCGATGATGTATTTTGTACCGCAGATATTATAAAATCTATTGTGGAAGACTTGGGTGGAGCAGGACGGTAGGGGGTGAGGAGGTTAGGGGGCGGGGGAGGAGGGTAAAAATAGAAGCGATGTCCATATCAAACAATAAATGAGAGATATTTCAATAGATATTTGTATTCTTTTACTTGGTAGTTTGAATAAATTAACGTGGTATATAGTATTCAAAAATTTTTACCTTCTAGCAACATTTGACATTTCACAACAAGATTCCATTTGAATAACGTTCGGCATTTTAGTTTGGTAGAGTAATGGAAGCGAGTGATTAAAAAAAAAAAATAATAAAAAAAAATTCCGTTCATGGTACTAGATACACACACACGCACACGCATGAATGTATGTTAGGTAGCCTTTTGAAGTTCACTCGCTTAAATGCGTGTGCGTGTGCGTGTGCGTGTGCGTGTGCGTGTGTGTGTGCGTGTGCGTGTGTGTGTGTGTGTGTGTGTGTGTTTCAGATCTTGTTATCGAATCCCATCTTCTGGTTTTTCATCCTAAGTCTAGAGTTGCATCGTCCACTAACTAACTTTCTATCCTTCTCCCTCTATATTCCTCCTTCGATTGGTCCTCCCGTCCTCATCCCTTCCGCCCATATATATCCCTTCCTCGTTAGCTATAACACACTACTAAACAATTATCCCGTTTATGCCCATTCTTCCTGCCCCTCGACGTACCTTCATCCATCATGCAATATTTTTTCCAATCAAAGTATCTTCCTCTTATCGCCTTTTCTCTACTTCATTTCTTTTATGTTTCCTCCAGGTCTTAATATTCCTTCTCTTCCTGCTCTTGACTATCCTTCTACTATTCCTCCTGGTCGCTATTTCCCCTCCTTCATTCCCACACCATGCCTTTCCCTCCTACAGCATGCCTTCCATCCGTTGGCATTCCTCCCGTCCTCCAGCATCCCTCCCAATACTCCTCACTGCCTTCCCTTCTCGCTGTTTCCTCACGCTAAACGACCTCTTCCCTAACAACCACGTTCCCCCTACGAGCCACCAATCACGAGCGAGGCAATTCACCGTTCCAGTCACCCCTTGAGAGAGAAATTTCACATGAATATTCGAAGTTGGATTAAACTTCCTCAGCGAGAATAATCCTCTTGTTGTAGCGGCAGGGAGTTTTAGTGAGTTATTCTTGTTGGGTTGGGTTGGGTTGAGTTGGGTTGGGTTGGAAGGAGTGAGTGGAAGGGCAAGGTAATATAAGATGTAATGAGGTGTGTTGAGGGTAGACTGCAATGTGTGTCTAGCCGGTATGATGATTTACGTGGCGGTGGTCATGTTGAAGATTGCTTTCTGTTCAGTTCAATGTTATTTATTGTTTCTGTGGTTAATATCGTCTAGTAAGAATGTATAAGAAACTGCAAGTATTCACTGTATACCTGCCTGGTGTCGGTGAGGTAATTTCCCTTTGAATTACTACTGAGTTTTGTATCGTGAATATTGTGCAATGTCTATGTCTTCCTTCTACAGCCTCTGCCGCTCCCCCCACCACAGCTACACTCACAAGCACGCCGCTGGGCCCCGTAATTCCCACTAATGGCACGGCGTTTTCTCGCTAGGAGCAAAGTTTTGATTGGTTGACGTCGCAGATTACTACGTTATAACACTGAACTTAGATGATGAAGGTAACCAAGAATGATACTCTACTTTGCGGCTTAGTGTCTTAAGAGCAGCACCACCTCTTTAGAACGTCCCTAAAACCCCCGCCTGGATTGGGAAAACTATAATACTTCACGTACTATTTAAAGGCAGACGATAAGAAATGAGAGAAATCCTTGAATAAAAAAAGTGTGAGATGGAATTTTGTTCACGACTTTCTGTTGACTTTTAAAACTAGAGATCGAAAAGTTTGTGGGATGGACAACCTTCGTTCAGGGCAATGCTGGGAACGTTTCTCTCCTGACATTAAAAGGCCTAAATGTCTTCAAGCAGTAAATTCAAGAGGAGGAGGAGGAGGAGGAAGAGGAGGAGGAAAAGGAGGAGGAGGCTGAAGCTAGAAAGAGCCTGAAACTAATTAACATTCAAGACTTTAAGCAACGTTTCTAGCCAACTGAAGCAAGTCTGAAGCCAACACGAAGCTCTTCCAGATGTTATTGGGTACATGTGTGTGTGTGTGTGTGTGTGTGTGTGTGTGTGTGTGTGTGTGTGTGTGTGTGTGTGTGTGTGTGTTCTTGTCTGTCTGACTAGTCTCGTCTCGTCTCGTCTCGTCTCGTCTCGTCTCGTCTCGTCTCGTCTCGTCTCGTCTCGTCTCGTTCTCTCTCTCTCTCTCTCTCTCTCTCTCTCTCTCTCTCTCTCTCTCTCTCTCTCTCTCTCTCTCTCTCTCTCTCTCTCTCTCTCTCTCTCTCTCACCCGATCGATCAACACCCAAACGGACTATCGTGCTTTACCCTGATTGAGATATGTCATCTACCTCTCTAGCCTTCCGCATCCACCCCCCCCCCACTTCTCTCTCTCTCTCTCTCTCTCTCTCTCTCTCTCTCTCTCTCTCTCTCTCTCTCTCTCTCTCTCTCTCTCTCTCTCTCTCTCTCTCTCTCTCTCTCTCTCTCTCTCTCTCTCTCTCTCCGACTTTCTCATTCGTCTTCATGGATTTCACTGTGCAAAAAGAGGAATCGAAGGGAGAAGGAAAAGGAAGAAGAGGAAGAGGGAGAAGGAGAAGGGTTCGAGAAGGAGGAGGAGGAGGAAGAGGAGGAAGAGGAGAAAAGAAGAAGAATAAAAAAAAATGCTTGATGGAGAAACACAATAGCGAGGGAGAGAACATGGAAGCTGAGAATAGGAAACGCAGACAAAAAAAAAGAAAAAAAAAAAAAAGAAGAGAGAGAGAGAAGTCAAGGAAACGAGAATTAAAAAAAAAAAAAACACAACTTCCTCGGAAAAAAATATAAGTAAATGAATAATACTCATTAGTTAAAGACAGGAAAAATATATACGAAAAACATGAAATAGGTAAAGAAAAGAGAGAGAAAGGACCTCTCTCTCTCTCTCTCTTTACTCAGCTCTTGCAGGAAAAGGAGTGTTGTGAGCTGTTTGAAAGAAGAGGAGGAGGAGGAGGAGGAGGAGGAGGAGGAGGAGGAGGAGGAGGAGGAGGAGGAGGAGGAGGAGGAGGAGGAGGAGGAGGAGGAGGTGGTAGTAGGAAAGCATGAAAAGTATGGTGAGGATATATTTTGTTATCCATGGGAGTTGCATTGTATTCATAATTTTCTTTCATTTTCCATCATCGTAATTATTATGGTTGCGAAGTTCGTGGTACAATTATTTTTCTGCTCACCTTCAAAAACCATAAATGATGATTAGTTGCGAAGCGTAAATGTAATTGCACCACCATCATTTTAATGCTCCATTAATTAAAGTCTAAAATGATTATACCTACATTGAGCGTAAAGCCTCAAACAAAAACAAAAATTCAATGCAAGGGACTAGTTTTCAGATTATAGTTATGAGACTCGGAGGAACGGGAATGAGTGGGCGGTGATGTAAATATGATAAAAAATAAATAAATTCTAGTAAAAATTGTATGAGATCGATGATGAATGAAATAAATCACACACACACACACACACACACACACACACACACACACACACACACACACACACACACACATTTCCACCCTCCACACCTAAACAAACACCACCACAGCTCCATTACTTCCAATCACACCCACCCACACCCACACCACACACACCCACACCCACACACACACACACACCCGACACACACCCACAACACCTTGAAGTTACCTGGAATCCACCTTAGCAGAGTAACCACTGTAAACACACCACCACGCACATAAGAAACATTAACATACATACGTACATGGATGCATACATACATACATTCACCTGACTTATAATAGTGTTTACATACATACACATACACATTCCCTTCAAGGTTCCGTAGCTCACGTCAATGCATATGAATATTTCAACACACTCAGTTACCTTATCACCTCATTCCTCTAGAGTTGCCGCGTCCTGGGTCGGTGAAAGCTGACTCAATATGATTTAAAAACGACAAAAAATATATCTTGACAGCCTTCAATTCAACCTTCTGTCCCCCTTGAAATCTGACAGCCAATGTTCGGTGAGTTTGCAGCTGAAAAGTGGTTTTATTTCTCTCTTTACTTTTTAATCTTAGTTTATCCATGTAATTGTACGTGTTGATTAAGTTGAATGTGATGAAAATATTGTTTGTATTGTTTGCTTATTGTGTTTCATGCAGTATTTTTTTTTAAACGACTTTACGTAACATACATATTGAAAGAAAGGATTATTATTATTGTCTTTTTATTTTATTTTAGTTACTTATTTATATTTCTTTATTGCCACTACATTCACCTTACTCTTTCCTTTCTTACGGTCATACAAACACACACACACGAAGAAAAAAAAACATAGGCGCTATATGTGCGTGTCACCTAAACATTAACCGTCACCTTTTTACCTTTTCATCTTCACCTGCCCTGTCCTTCCCTCCTTCACTCCCACCTACCAGTCACCTTCCCTTCCTTCTATCACCCGCACCACACCATCTACCTACAAGTCCTTTCCTTTCCATTTGAACGCATGGCCTCAACTTCCCTCTGAATATTTGATAGGAATCTTTCATAGCTCGGGTCAAAGACTGCGGGAGAAGAGTGCAAAGATCTTCCATTTAAAGCAGATGACTCGTGGCGTGAGGGATTACTAAGCGAAGAGAGATGGTGTTAAGTCAGTAAGAAGGAGTAACAGGGAGGGAAAGGCAACGGTGATCCAGGGAGAGGGGATACGTGAAGGCAAAGAGAGAATGTTAAGAAGAGATGTAAGAGGAAAGAATGGAAGTAAGGGAGAGAATGGTACAGTAAAGAAAGATAAGAAGAAACAGGGGAATAAGGGTAAGAGATATATAAATGGAGGAAAGGAAAGAA
The DNA here is from genome assembly GCA_029783475.1 of Metacarcinus magister. NCBI lineage: Eukaryota > Metazoa > Arthropoda > Malacostraca > Decapoda > Cancridae > Metacarcinus > Metacarcinus magister. Next base: position 6,374,160 of record JAPQNM010000046.1, read on the forward strand.
AGCAAGAAAGAGAGGAGAGGAAGGGTATAATGTAAATAAATAAGAAAGGAAAGGAAAGGACAGATATGCATAACTATATAACCATTATACACTCACACACTCACGCGCACACACACACTATACAAGCACCCATACATGATACACACACACACACACACACATAACATACACATCATTACTACTATTCATGTTTGACGATGAAAAACAATGCCCCTTTATCCTGGTTGCCTCTGCCTAACACTCGCAATATCACGCCTCAGATAATAAATCCTGGCGCCATACCATGCTCATTACGCAATAATATAATGTAATGATATTCACGGATTGTCACCACCACTAATATTAACATAATCATCGTGTATTTTACGGCGCCACAAAACAAAAACGCAACAGAAAATGGAAATATAAAAATAAGACTAATAACTTGTAGTATAATATTATGTATATCTACTGTATCTAAAAAGGATATTTACATACATTCACTGGCTGGTTTTTTTGAAGTTTGTTTTTATTTTCTTATCTTTCACCGTTCACCAGTTCTTTCTTTCATATTTTGTTTCTAATTTTGATGTTATTTAGCCTGCAGGAGATGACTTACTACAGTTCCACAATACACACATACAAAACACTGCCACCTCTTCCTTCCTGGACTGACACTCTCCTCCTCCTCCTCCGCCTCTGTGTCTGTCCTTCAACCTGTTCTATACCAATCGTGTTCCGGCAAGTAGACAGCATTCATTCACATACATTGATATATTCTATTTGAGCTTTTCCATGCATTAATTTTTGAGGTACATGTTTACATCTGTCTTTCTGTTTCTTTGTTTTTGTATATGTGTCTCCTACGAGCACAAGCAAACCGAAAACGACAAAAAAAATGTATCTCTCTCCACATATTCACCATATTCTGATATTCTCTCATTACATCCTTAAAAATCAAACGACCTTGCCAAGACCAAGACCGCACGTGTCCCCGGGGGAAATATATACTTTTATACATTTGATATATATACATTTTAGTCCAAAAGCGCCCGTTCCCTTCGTGTGCCCGCTGTTCCCCTTTCACTTATCTCCATGTGGTACGGTCTAATTCTTTTGACGGGTGAGGAGGAAATTGCAAAACTTTCCATCCGCTTTGCCCTCCAATGTCCCTCGCTAGAAAGAACGAGGAGGAGGAGGAGGAGGAGGAGACCCACAGACTCTTGGTTCTTATATTGAAACTTATATTTATTTCGTAGTAGGTATCAACTATTTGTGGCGGTGGATGTTGGTGCTTCCATAAATAAAAGACGGTACGTATAGAGATCAAAACGGAAAAAAAAGTGAAGCAACCTGATACAATAACAAAACAGTCAATCATTTCCCCAAGCAAGACATGAGTACGAAACGAAACACAGAAGTTGAGGATCAAAAGTGAATCAAATCTTGTACCTGAGAGATAGATATATGTAGTGCGATGAGAATAGATGGTGAACGTATCGTATACATTACACATTTGTTATTTCAAAATAAAGGTAAAGGAATGAAATATGAAGTGACTGAGAGTGCCAAGTGAAATACCTTAAGTTGTTTTACCCACGTAGAAAGAACGTCAGAAAGTGCAATGATTACAAGAGACTGAGAATGATAAATGCAGTGTGTGATAGCTGCGGTGAAAGCAAGATAACGTCCATCATTAAAATAAAACAGATTGCTAGAGTGAGATAAAGGGAGAAAGGAGAATGATAGGATTAGGACATGCAAGGAGGGAATGCAAAGACAGGAATAAAGGGAGACTGTTCTGCTGTGGCTATCTCCAGGGAGGGGGAGATCTTACTAGCAGGCGTCAGATATAGATAGATAAGAGAGATAGATTGATAGATAAATTGTTAGGCAAGATTGAAGGAGAAAGCAATCAAAGCGGACATTCTTCTGGGGAATGAAACCTTGTATTACAGAGAATATTTTTTTTTTGTGTGTGTTTTTGTTTATCTCTCTCTCTCTCTCTCTCTCTCTCTCTCTCTCTCTCTCTCTCTCTCTCTCTCTCTCTCTCTCTCTCTCTCTCTCTCTCTCTCTCTCGTAAAGTATTAGTTAAAGGTGACAGGGACAATGAATACATTTTGTTCTGTGGCAACGTGAAAATTCGAAAAATTATTAATGATAAAGTTTTGTTTTTGTTATTAGCATTTATTTATTTGCATTTGAATCTGTTACACTTATCCGATCTTCCACGATAATGACTATACAGCGAACAGTTCCATTTCCTCTCTTTTTGATGCATCCACACGTACACACACAGATACACAACGGTGATTGCCCATAAATGACAAATAAATTAAAGCTGCCGACCCAACATAATGAGTTAAAACAATTAATATGTCCACACGCGAAGAGAATAAAAGGTAATATGTTTTTCATTCCATTATCGTCATTAGTACAGCTTTTTATCACTAAACTCTATACTATTTTATTAAAAGTACTGGTGTGAAAAATTTGAAGAAAAATGACCTTGAACACCTGTCTCCCTAGCAATACAAAAACACCATTGTCACTTAGCGTATACAAATCAGCTTTATATTCAAGTTTTGCAAAAGAATAAACATTAAATTAAATCTCACTTGGACATTTCTATTCCCTGCACTTACTTACTTTAATATATGCACTTTTATTTTTATATCATCTCTTTCTCCCTCTCTCTCTATTTCTCTCTTTCTTTGAATTTACTCCCCTTCCCCTTTTATCTGCTTTCCAGCCTATCATTCTACGCTCTCACCGTTTCCTTAATGTCCCTCTCTCCTCTCGGTCTTTCGTTCCCTTATCCTGGCGACCTGTACTTTCCCTGGCTTATGGTGGTTTTATGTGGATTTTATAGTAAAACAAGAGGTGATGGAACAAGAAAAGAGAGCAAAGGGGAAATGGGTGCTACTTTTCCTGCTGTTGATGTTACTGTGTACTACTGCTACTACTACTACTACTGCTACTGCTACTACTATTACTACTACTGTTAAGACTATTACTACTACTCCTACTGCTACTACTATCACTATTTCTTCTACTACTTTCAATAAGAACATTACAATTACATCCTTACAACAATAACAACTACAACTAGTATTACATCAACAACACCAGCAACAACAACTATTACTACTACTACTACTACAACTCCTATCACCACCATCACTACTACCACGGCTAATGTCCCCACCACCCTCCCACCACCACCACCACCACTGCCTCGTTGGGTTCAGATGTCCATTACTGATTACCACGTTCGGATTCCTCCCCTGATCGTTTCCTCGTTAGCTGGATTCGACAAACTGCCCCGCTGCCTAATTTTCCAGAGTCAACACACATTACCGGAGAAACCAGGCATTGTAGGGGCTGGCAGGGGGCTGGAGGGGCTTGGGGAGACTAAAAGAAGACTGGAGTGAGGTTTAGAAAGAGTTAGCAAGGGGCTGGGGGCTCTAGAAAAGGTTTGAGTGCAGTTTAAAAGGTTGTGTGCTGGCTGGTTGGTGCTGGGAGCTATCAGAGGGCTGAATGGGGCTGCTAGTGAGGGTTGTTGAGGCTGTCAGGGATGTTGCATGGTTTAAATTGGAGTTATGGAGTGATTTAGGGTTGCAGGTGCTGAGGGAATGGAAGGGGCGTTAAAGGGTTGAAGGGGATAGCTTGTGTAGACGGGACTGATTGCAAAGGGCTGTGAGGAGACTGAGTAAAAGGATAAGAGTTTGAAAATAGCAAAGCAGTATAGTTAAAAGTTAGTCAGACGTTCGTATCAGATAATTTTCGCAATGCACGTGTTTCCTTGACTGATGAGATGAATTTTGATTTATTTAGTCAGATTTTGGATGAGAAAATGTAATAAAAAACGGAATTGACTATTTTTTTCTCTCATTGAAATAGTTACCAATATGTTTTTGTTTTTTTTCCTTTTCCTCTTTAATCACTGCTAATTGACTCCATTGGAAAAATGTATATAAAAAATGGTGATTGTTTTGGAGGTATCTGGTGGCTTTCATAATACATGTTTCTTACCTTCATCGAGAAAAAAAAAGAAAAAAACCAGGAAAAATTCGATACAGTAAAATGAGTTAAACAATATCTCTAACAAAGACACTGAATAGCAAAATGGCAAATGTTTAAACTGTGTGAAATCAGCACATTCATTTTTTCTCGTAATAGTATAGTAAGCAATTCAGGAAACAATAGATTTTCACTCCGTTATAAATCTAATTAGCATTGCCTTTTCGAAGTGAAAGAAACACCCTAAGCTTCCCCATTTTCTTTTTGTTAGGTAGACTAAAATAAGAGACAAAGGTTTGGAATTCTCTGAACGAGGGCGAGGGAAGGGAGGAGGGAGGAAACGCGGGAAACTAGTGGAAATAGTATGGGCCTGGTGTGAGAGAAAAAGAGAGAGAGAGAGAGACACCCCCTCCCCCCCCCACACACACACAGCACAGTTCAGAAAGTTTCAGAGTGAGATGGTAGTGACAGAAACCACCCCCCACCCCCCAACACCCCCCCCCAAAAAAAAAAATTGCTGGAAAGAGATGGAAAACGCTGCAGGGAAGTTGAGAGGAAAGTCCAACCGTCGTGGAGGAGACTGAGGAAGACTGAGAGATGAGCGAGAGGCAGGAAATGGTCTTGGTATATGAAGGGAGGCAAGCAACTTGTTGTGGGGTGGATGAGGCTAGGTATATACAACCTGGATGGCGAGTAGGAGGAGTATCTAGGGAAGGATGAGAGGAATTAATGAAGAGTCACTCAGAATCTAGCAAAGGGGAATGTTGTTGGTCTGATGGAATGAGGGATGAGAGTAAGAAAGGATAATAAATGATTGCATTGGAAAAAGAAGAAGGAATAAGAATGCTGAGAACTGTAATTTATTTAATGTCACTGGAAAAGAAGACGAAGAAGATGAAAAAGAGAAAAAATAAGAAGATGAAGAAGAAACGAAAATAGCGATAGTAAAATGAAAGGAAGAATAGGATATACAGCAATAGGAGTGTGTGTGTGTCTGCATTACTGAGTCCGTTGATACCATGGGAGACTTTTTTCTTATATTGAGCAGAGTCGAGTCGTAACCTTTAGTGGTTCTCAGCGACTGGGTTTGGTGATTGATCTTTGTCTTCCCCGTCGATCTATCTCCGTCGCAAGGCAAGGGAACGAACCTCTAGTATTGCTCCAGATAACACTCCCAACACCACCACCACCACCACCGACGACCCCTTCCTCTGGTATTTCATTTTTACCAAGAGCCTTCCTTCGTTTTCTTCTACTTTCTCACACCATTCTACTCTTCCATTACGAGGGGTCACTATCACATACAAACACCCTATACCGATGACATGGAAACAAACGAAACTTTCACATCCCTTCATATCTAATTGCTTTTCCTTTGATTATCACACACACTTTCCTCTTTCCGTGCGGTGCTTGAGGAAGGGAAAACGGGCCATGCTGCTGTGAGTGTTGGCACGGCATTGTTATTGGTAGGTGGAGTGCAAGCATCCAGCGGGCGTGAGGAGTACCTTCATGCACTGTAAACGTTTCCATCTCGACCTCGTTCTGCTTTTGGGAGGCGAGCGGAATGGCAGGTCTCGCTCTCAATGACCACACTCGTCCCTCAGTTGTCCGTTGAAGGGGCTGCAGATCGTCGTCCGGCTCCGTTGCCTTTATTGGGTTTAGAAGTTACTCAAGCACCTACACACGAGTTTCTGATGGCAGTGATGGCGGAGGGGGAGCGTGTAGATGGGACAGGGAAGGACAGGAAAGGCATTGCAAGTATTGCCATGAAGAAAGTAATGATATCCTGGTATATTAAGGGTCGTTGTTGTGTGCTTGTGTATATGAGGGAACAGAAGAGAGGAGGGAGGTAACAAGGGTGAGAGTGAGACGAGAGAGAGAGAGAGAGAGAGAGAGAGAGAGAGAGAGAGAGAGAGAGAGAGAGAGAGAGAGAGAGAGAGAGAGAGAGTAGTAGGTAGTAGTAGTATATAAGATTCAACAATAAACAAGAGTAACAATAAAAATAGCAATTCATACTCTCCCAACAACACACACACACACACACACACACACACACACACACACACACACACACACACACACACACACACACACACACACACACGCACCCCAAACAAATAAGAAGAATCACAAACTGACCACAGGACCAAAACGCTACACTCATAACTCCCATATTGCGTCCTTTGTTCCACGTCCTCGTCCTGGGGTCACACCAAAACGCTGTGTATGTGTGAGTGAGAGAGAGAGAGAGAGAGAGAGAGAGAGAGAGAGAGAGAGAGAGAGAGAGAGAGAGAGAGAGAGAGAGAGAGAGAGAGAGAGAGAGAGATTTAAAATTCGCGCAACATTTTCTATGTTAAACAATTTAGGAGTCTATTTTTATTTTTCCATTACGCTCTCTCGCTCTCTCTCTCTCTGGAGGAGGAGGAGGAGGAGGAGGAGGAGGAGGAGGAGGAGGAGGAGGAGGAGGAGGAGGAGGAGGAGGAGGAGGAGGAGGAGGAGGAGGAGGAGGAGGATCAGGAGGAGTAGGAGAAAGGAAATAAAGTAGAAAATCTGAGGCAAAATAAAAAAAAATTTAATAAAAACAGAGGAGATAAAGGTCAAAAGATAAATAAAAGAAAGAAGAAGAAGAAGAAGAAGAAGAAGAAGAAGAAGGAGGAAGAATATAAAGAAAATAGAAATAGCAGAAGAGAATGAACGAACTGAAAACAAAGGAACATAGAGAAGGAGGAGGATGAAAAAAATAATAAACAAACGAGGAAGAGAGAACATAAATGGGAAGAAAAGAGGGAAGACGAAACACACTGAAGAGAATAGGAAAGAGATGAATGAAGGAGGAACAAAAAAAGGACACAGAGAGACATGATAAAGATGAAAAGAAATAAAAACAAAATAAAACAAAGAATTAAGAAAGCAAGGAAGATAAATGATGCAGATGAGAGGAAAAAAAATTTACACGTGAGAGAATAGGAAACAGAAAGAAAGGAGAATGAAAATTAAGCAGAAGAATGGAGGAGGTGGAGGAGGAGGAGGAGGAACAAACAAATACTTGAAATACCTACAGACACCTCTATGTATACCAAAAACACACACACACACACACACCTAGACAACAACAAAACCAATACCAAACTCCCACATATTAAGTTAAATTTCAAACATAACCTAACAGTCAAAACGTAAGCCTACTCTTCATATCTTGACGTTAACTACTCTACTATGGTTCACGGGCAGCTTCATCTTATTGTAATCAAGCCGTAGGAGGTTGAGGCCGAGGAACAGAGGTTGTGGCTTCACCCTCACTGCCGCTAAGTATCCTCGCACTCAAGATGATTGTCCTAAAGGATGGGACGGATGGGTAGGGTGGGTGATATGGGTGTTGTAGTTAGGTAATGGTGAGGAATGATGGTGAAGGTGGTGATGGTGATAATAGCCAGGTGTACATCCTTCTTATCTTGTTAATTAATGTTAGATATCCACGTATCAATTCACCGTATAAAAAAAATGCATAAAAAATGTGCTTTTCTAAAAATTTTCATTACCTTCCCGTTGATTAAGAATAATGAAAACTTTAATTCATCCCAGGTAATGGTAATAAGAGCGAAATTTCGTGTAAAAAATATATATTCACTAAAAGACGACTGGTGTGTGTATGAGCTCAATGCAAGCCGCCCTCGGGAAATCTCTCCGCGAGGCAGGTTCAGGCGAGCCAACCCGTGGAGGTCTGGCGGCTCCTGTGATGAGGCTGGGGACGTTTTGCAGCGCCACACATTATTGAGGTGACGAATGCACAGTCCCACGCATTACCCAGAGTCCCAAAGCCTCGTGGAACGCTGAAAATGGTACCCTAGCGTGATTCTCGGCCCTTAGGTACAGCCAGCCAGCGGATAAATGCACCTTTTCTGTGTAAAATGTTCTGAGTTGTGCGAGCATCTGTGTGAATATGGTTTTAGTTATTTTTCTTTTTTAAATACAGGAATGACTTTGGGATTTACAGTAACAGTAACGTTTGGTGGAAGAAAATGTGGAATATTTGAGTTTGTTAAAAGACATAATATCCTGCAGTAGTGTTATTATGAGTGTTTGGTATAAAATGTGTATGAACAGTGTTGACTTTAATGCAAGAAAATAACACTGGAGTATCATATCATAATCATTTGTTATATTTGTTAAGGTCACGACGAGTTGTCATCATACACAGATAATAAAATGGTTCACTGTATAGTTATTATAGTAAAGGAACGAATAAGTGTAATATACTGATATAAACAATTAGTGGATACATTTCCTCTGTGTGTGTGTGTGAGAGAGAGAGAGAGACCCCCTCACACACACACACACACACCCATCACCACTTCATTGTGTAAGCCCAACACCCACACTGCCGTTAATTGGTGCACAAGTTTTGATGAAGGATCTGGATGGAGGCCGTAAGACTTGAACTCATGATGACAGCGATTTGCAACCTCACCACGACACTCTCACTCTCGCAGGGACAAACTTTTCATGCCTCAAAATATCCACAAGAACGACGGTGAAATAGACGAGACACGAGGTTCATTTACAACAACAACAACAACAATAGTAATAATGATAATGATAATAAGGTTTTAATACCCCCGTCAATTAGCAGCGTTTCATAATCACGTAATGACAGTCTACATTATACATACGTTTGAATCAACATATCCAGTTGTTTGTCATATATATCTTGTTACATAGTATGCTAATAGCGCGCCGTACTGTGTGATGTGTGATGTGTGTGTGTGTGTGTGTGTGTGTGTGTGTGTGTGTGTGTGTGTGTGTGTGTGTGTGTGTAACCTCTCTCACAGCTTCCTTTAATCTTCCTTCCGCAGGGGAGTGGGGCGTGTGCTGGTCGGAGCGAGGGTGTGGTCTGGGCAGCGAGGAAAGGACAGTATGGTGTGCCGATGTGAAGGGCAGGCCGCTACCACCCTCCCTCTGCAATGACAGTGACCGTCCCCCAAACTCCCGCTCGTGCTACATCACTTGTCCAGGTAAATAATGTTTTCATCACTGCCTTCCCAGCTCCCTTTCTCTAACCCTGATAAAACTACTACGGTGCCCATAATAAATGTACTACTCATATATATAAAGAAGAGGTGGTTTTTATATGCCATGTATGTATTTTGAGGAATACTTAGCGAAAAACCTGAGTCTAGGTGATTATTGTTGTGTTTTTTGCCTGATATTTGATATCGTCTAATTTCTCAACATAATAAAGCTTCCTGTATAAAGATAAATAAACACCATTGTATTCTCCCTGGCTATCAAAGGCACGTGTTAGAGGAAGTGAGAAGCGAAGGGTCTTGGTGCTGATCACGAGTCATGAATGCTAATCAAATATCGGACTTAGAATCGATACGTCAGTCAGAGAGGCCGACTCTTGATACTTAGCATAATGAGACTGATTTGAAGTAAAGCATTAGGATTCATGTATGTAAAACTGTTTTCCACTCACGGGCGGGAGACGCGTGGGATGCTGCAAGACTGAAGGGTGAAAAGAAAGTGGGGAGACATTTTTATTTTCCAGGAAAGTGTCAGTGTTTTGTTACCATAGAGAAACGAGATATTTGTGGGAAAAACTGAAGGTGGTATTTCCATGTCTATCTAATTATTATCTAACCATCTATCTATCTGCTTTTTTAAACTGTCTCTTTGTACACTAACAGGAATAGCAAGACAAAAATCAGATACCAAAGGACTAGACATTCTCTGTTTTCATTACAGAGAAAAGCGAAGGAAAAGACGAGTAGAAACAAGCATATACAAGGCCGTGACTCCACCCTTGTCTTGTCTTCATAGGGAAAACAACATCCAAAAGAGAGAGAGAGAGAGAGAGAGAGAGAGAGAGAGAGAGAGAGAGAGAGAGAGAGAGAGAGAGAGAGAGAGAGAGAGAGAGAGAGAGAGAGAGAGAGAGAGAGAGAGAGGAAACACCCCTCCCCTAACCCCTTTCTCTCCTCCACTTCCCAACTCTATGCTATTTTCCACATACGTAGCCTTTTCTTTTTCCTCCATCCGCTCTCACTTTTGTACCCTCCCACCACTCTATCCCCCCAGTTTAAGGCTCTTACTCCTGCCTCTCCCTCCCCTTTTCCCCTCTCCATACCCTCCCCTTTAACAGTGCTTCCCCTCTAACATGCATTTCTCTATTCCACTCCCTTCCCCTTTACACTTCTCCTGTCCCCTTTATTTCTCTATCACCCTCTCGCCCCCTTCCATTCCTCCCCCACACCAGACTCCGCCGCTCTTTTCTCTCGTCAGACTTAGTTGCGCGAAAGAAGGTCGAGTGAACACAAGCCGCAAGTCAATTATTCATCAGTTTTAATTTGTATTGGAAAGTTTGAGGCGTTATTCCAAGGTTGAGCTTAATTCTAACATCTGCAGACATGTTTTTCTCTCTCTCGCTCTCTCTCTCTCCTATCCCTTCTTTTTCTCCTCATCCTCCTCTTCCTCTTTCCCTTCCCCTCCCTGATTCATTTTACTGATTCTCCTTTCCTCCTTACATTTCTTGCTTGCCTTACTACACTTTTTGTCCTTATATATTCACTCTTACTGGTGCTCTCCCTCCTCCTCCTCCTCCTCCTACCTCCTTTCTTTGCCTTCGTCCCTTCCGCTGCTCTTTCCTGGTAGAGTCATTGGATCGTGAACACTACAACTAGCTGGTGAAAAAAGCAAATTCAACCGGAGAGAAGTGAAGGAGTAACCAATATGGGTTTCCGATATTTGTCCCGTGGCTGTAGTTTCGTAGCAGCTGATTCACGGCGAGGACAGAGGAGAGAAGGAGTCTATATATATACCAAGCGGGAAGAGAATGTAACGAAAAAAAAGAAAGAAAGAAAGAAATGGCAAAGGGAGGTTTCTGTAGCCAGAGGGTTAACTTAACTTTTTGTGTGTGTGTGTTTAAAGAAAGTTAAGTTAAGTGGGTAGATGGAAGGAAGGGAAAGGTAGATAGGGATGAAAATAATAGACGAATGGTAATTAGGAAGGAGTGATAAAGAATTGAAAGGATGACAAGGAGATGTAGTTAAAAAGTCAAATAGAAAGACGTAATTCATCTTCTTGGGACAACTTTCTGGTTACGAATACAGAAAAATAAGGTATAAAAATAAGAGAAAGACGTATTTTTCATAACAATACGGACGTGAGTATGTATGTATGTATGTATGTATGTATGTATGTATGTATGTATGTATATATGTGCGTGTGTATGTGTGTGCAAATTTAGCAACACAAAAGACTAATATCGAGGCATGAGCGCGTTACCAATACAGTGTTGAGGTCTTCTTGCACGGTCGAAGTTGCAATTGTACTGTGCAAATCAACCACAAGGGAGAACGTGAGGCTGGTATTGGCTTCTCTTCACCTCCTCATTTCTAGTCATCATCCAAAACTCTCTCTCTTTCTCTATTTCTCTCTCTCTCTATCTCTCGCTTTCGGAGTTGGGTTTGGTTTCCTCTTCTCTGGAATGAATTAGGAACCATTTTTTGTACTCAAGTCCTGCGGGAAATCAAGGGAAAGCATCGCAGTTCAGGTTGTGTTGAGGTGACGCAGTTTAAGGCCAAGAATATCAGACACGTAAGAATTAGTGTGTGAAGAGAAATGTTTTTGATGTTTTGTAATGGATGGAAGTTGGAGAAGAGGAAGAAGTTGTTAGATTACATTCCTTTGGTGTTTTATTATCGTTTTGTATTTTTTCTTTGAACTTCTTCCTCTATCCTGGCTTTCCTTTATTTTGTTTAAAGTTTCCTTCTTCCGCTTTCTCTTCCTCCTCTTTATTCTCCTTCTCGCCCTCCTCTTCCTTCTTCTAGTTTTATTTCTCTACCATCAATTTTCTTTATTATTCGTTTAGTTCCCTTCTTCTTCTTCCTCCTCCTCCTCCTCCTCTTATTCCTTCACCTTCTCGCCCTCCTCCTCCTCTTCCTCCTTCCGGTTTCCTTCCTCCTGCACAATATAAGGAAATGTTTCAAGAGGGTTATATAAAAAAAATATTCCTGTGATTTTTGAAGGAGAAAATTAAAAATTGGTATCTTTTCCGCACTCTTCCATAACCCTCTTTTGATGGTCTCCTCTTCCTCCTCCTCCTCCTCCTCTTCCTCCTCTTCCTCCTCCTCCTCCTCCTCCTTATAGAAAAATATGTCAACGGGTTCATGTTCCATTTTTTTTAACGCTTCCTTGACCATTGATTTCTTTTACCTTATTTTCCATTTTTTCTGACCATTTCTCCTCCTCCTCCTCCTCCTCCTCCTCCTCCTCCTCCTCCTCCTCCTCCTCCTCCTCCTCTTCCTCCTCTAACACATCCTGATTTCCTGCTTTCCTCCTCTGCGTGGGCGGCGGCGTCTCTTTGTGTCTTGGGAGAACTATTTCCTGATCCCAAACCCACGGAAGTTCATTTATATGGGGATGGCGGAAAGGGGGGTGAAAAGGGAGGGAAGGAGAAGGGGGAGATGATATAGTAGGGTAAGGGAGGGAAGGAGATGAAGGGAGAGAAGGAGAGGAGGGGATGGGAGGAAGAGAGAGGCAGCGGGAGGGGAGGGGAGGGAAGGGAAAGGAAGGAAAGAGACCAGAGGAAGGAGGTGATGTGTGAGAGAAGGAATGAAGGAAATTTGTGTCAGAAACGTGAAGAGAAAAGGGAGATGATGGATGCTGGAATTATTAATGAGGGAGTAGTTGTGTGTGTGTGAGAGAGAGAGAGAGAGAGAGAGAGAGAGAGAGAGAGAGAGAGAGAGAGAGAGAGAGAGAGAGAGAGAGAGAGAGAGAGAGAGAGAGAGAGAGAGAGAAAAAAAACCAGATAGACAGACATACATTAATTTATATATAGGCTGAACGAAGCTAACCAATCATACCCGGAATATAATCACACACACATACGAGCTGCAAATCAAACATTCCAGCATTGAACATGGAAAGAATCATAGAGAATGGAAAGAAATATGAAGCCAAACAGACAGAGACATGGACAGAAACATGCATTGGCTCTTGAATAAACGAAAACCCGCCTTGTCACTTTAAAAAAAAGATATATACTAAAAAAAAATAATAAAAACACATTGCAAAGAACAATATCGTGTGAAATATTGAAAGTAGAATTGGATTATTCATCATAGATCTGCATCCCTTTCTTCTCTCCATTCCTCTCCATGCATCTATGAATTCTATCAACTTCTCTATACTCCATTATTCTATACATATATATAACTATCTATTGCATGTCAGTCTTTTCTACCCATCTAGTTATGCATTATATTTTGTTTATGTAATATATATACGTGTGTTTGAGTATGTTTTGTTTCTTGTCTATTAATTTTTTTTTCACTTCACCCATTTACTTATCCATAAACTTGTTAATTTTATATATTCAAACGTTTATCTACCTACATCAATCTCTAAATAGGTCTATCTATCTATATATCTCCTTCTCTATCTATCTATCATATTTAATCTATCAAGGACGAACCAATCTTCTCCTAATCACACACACATCAAACTCTGGAATTGAAGGAAATGTTAAAAGGGGCTTAATCACTGTCATTAGCGGGGTGGCAGTGAAGGGGAAGGAAGGAGGGAGGTGAAGGGGAGAGAAGGAGGTACTTAAGATAACGGAAGGGAAGGATGAGGGACAAGAAAGTGGGAAGAAGAGAGAAGAAGAGAGAACGCCACACCCCCAACCCCCACACCCACACATACTTTAAATCATTCTCCCCCCTTCTTCCCTTCATAACAGGAGATTCCATGTATTGCCATAATTAGATATACAATAGAAAATCCCGCTAGTGTAAATAAGAGCTCTCATTAGTTCACACCAGTTGGTAAAAGGAGAAAGATACGACGATGCTGACAGTTGCTGGAGTAAAAAATCCTTGGAAATGGGCGGCAAGGGGCGAGGGGCCGAGGATATGATAATCAGAATAACAACAACACACCTGCGGCTACATAACACTGCGTCCTGCCGGGGAACACGCAAGGAGGAGGAGGAGGAGGAGGAAGAGGAGAAGAAATGATAATAATAAGAAGAAAAAAAAGGAGAAGAAAAGGAGGAACTAAGGGAAGAAAAAGACAAAAAAGAGAAAGCTTAGGCAAGTAAGATAGAGGTAGAGTGAGGAAAGGTTTACCTGGTGGCTGGATGAGCAACACGAGAAGAGTCTTGACATTTCAACAGGTAAGGGAGGTAAGGAGTGTCTGGATGGATGCATAGGTGTAGAATAGAGTATAACTAACAACACGTGGATAGCTGAGTGGGGTTGAAAGGGAAAGAAAGAAAAAAATAACAGAAGGAAGGAAGATTTTTTTAATAGTAGCTACGAAATAAAGTGAAAAGAGAACCCAATGTATATAAAATTATGAGATTTTGGTGGTAAGGTAAAGAGAAGTGAGGGAGAGGCAGCAGAGGGTAGTCCCAGCAGTGGTATGGGCGTGCGAGTGTAAGTTTTGTGGAGGCGAGGGAGCAAAGAGAGTGAAATATTGCGTCTGGGAGAAGCGAGCAGCCGTGAAATAAGCAATAAAAGTAGATGTGAGAGGCTCCGTGCGGTGTTTAGTGATCTGTGAAGGAGAAGGAGGAGGAGCAGAAGGAGGAGGAGGAGGAGGAGGAGGAGGAGGAGGAGGAGGAGGAGGAGGAGGAGGAGGAGGAGGAGGAGGAGGAGGAGGAGGAGGAGGAGGAATGGAATGTTCTGTAAACGAAAGCTATATATGTATATGTGTGTGTGTGTGTGTGTGTGTGTGTGTGTGTGTGTGTGTGTGTGTGTGTGTGTGTGTGTGTGTGTGTGTGTGTGTGTGTGTGTGTGTGTGTTTTCATTATCTTGTCCAAATGATACACAAAACATTACTAATTATCTAGTTATCCCTGCCAAGTCACTACAGTATCAGAAGGAATACTAATCATGCTTAAAAAAAACAACACCTGATGGAACTGTGGGTAACGTAAAAAAAATAGTAATCACCCTCTAATAAGAAAAGTAATTAATCTTGCAATTAATTAAACTGCCACGAAATGACAGTGGTACTTTTGGAAACAGTAATAAATGAGACGGTAAGACAAAGGAAGGAACGACAAGGTTAAAGGAAGAATGAGAACACACACACACACAAACACACACACACACACACACACACACACACACACACACACACACACACACACACACACACACACACAAACGTAAAACAGCAAGGCCATAACATCAAAAAGTGAAATAATAATATAAAAATTCATCTGAAATAACCGTAACAAAAATTGAAGAAAAATGTTGGAATGGAAAGAATAAGGACTTGGAAAATTATAAAGCGTAGGAACAGGAAATAAGAAAATGAAGACATGACTGCAACGTAATAGCAACGTGTCAAGGTAAGACTTATAGAGTGAGACGAAGACCAAAAGGGCAAGAGGTTTATGAGCAGGAGAATTATTAGTGTTAGGGCACGATTGGAGGGCAAGAGAGGTGGTGCTGCTACATAAAGTGATGGAAAAAAAAATGCAGTGTGTGTGTGTGTGTGTGTGTGTGTGTGTGTGTGTGTGTGTGTGTGTGTGTGTGTGTGTGTGTGTGTGTGTCTAATTTACTAGTATCAATAACCCATCCATCACATCCCACATACAAAAACAAAAAAAATGAAAAATAGCCTCTGACAAATAAAAAAATAATACATAAACTCATAATAAAATAAAATAAAATAAATAAATGAGGACGAAAGTTATTTTTTAAAAGGAACATTTTAAGTATCAAGTTGTAAGGAGGAAAACAGTGCAATCTTCCTCCGAACTTTATTCTTGATCTGGGAATTAGAGAAAATAATGAAGTGAATGGAAGGAAAGCTTTTAAAACTCTTGAGAATCTTGTTTTTAATGAGTTTGTTCATCTCCGTGTGAGTGTGTGTGTGTGAGAGAGAGAGAGAGAGAGAGAGAGAGAGAGAGAGAGAGAGAGAGAGAGAGAGAGAGAGAGAGAGAGAGAGAGAGAGAGAGAGAGTGTGTGTGCGTGTGTGCGGATAAATAAATAAGCAGACAGGTACACATACAGACAGATAGATAGATAGATAGACAAACAAAACGACAGCAACGGAGACAGGAGCAAACATAATGAAAACACTGCAAACTAATCATACACAGACAAAAAAACATAATATAACACAAGAGAACAGACATATAGACCAAAAAACCAAATAATTATTCATAAAAATAATATAATTCAGGCTCATTTAACATGCATCACTTTCAGAACTTATTTTTTTTCTCTCGACACAAAAAAATTAAAACACATTTACACAATTCAACATCACTATTCTAAAACATCAGACCTACCCACACACAGCTTATCCTCTCTCTCTACATCTTCTCAGTACCCTAGACTTTCTTACCTCCTCCTTAAATCTTTAATCACAGTTTATTAGCGATTCTTCTCCATGCTCACCTCCTTCCCTTTCACGCTATCGCCTCCCCTCTTCATCTTTCTTCTCCTTGCCTCCTTCCCCTAACTCCATTAACACCATTACATCCCCTTAACTTTCCTCTATATCTCTTCTATCATCTCTCATTATATAGTGTTGTTACTCCCCTTTATTCTACCTCTATTACTACTTTACTCACAAACTTCAAGATTCCTCAACTTTTCTTTCCTTGCTTTATAAATAGACTCTAACTGATCTTCACCTATTTTTGTTAGTGACGCTTTCTTACCTTGTCTTATCTCCTCATTAATCAGTGTTACGCCTCCTTACGCCTCTACTTAACTTCTCTCACTCTCCATGACCTTCCTTAATCTTCCCATACTCTTAAAAGTTCCACAACACCTTTCTCTACCTCGCCTGACCTTTCCTTAACTTCCTTTCCTTAACACTATTGACACAAGGAGGAAAGGATATAGGAATTCTACAATGTTAATGAGTTCACGATCTCTCTGTCTCTCTCTCTCTCTCTCTCTCTCTCTCTCTCTCTCTCTCTCTCTCTCTCTCTCTCTCTCTCTCTCTCTCTCTCTCTCTCTCTCTCTCTCTCTCTCTCTCTCTCTCTCTCTGAAGGTGAAGTAACTTCTATCCAAACTTACAATAAAAACGAAGAATTACTTGAGAAGACATGGATTACCAAAATGAAGATTGATGATGAGGAGAAGGAGAAGCAGGAAGAGGAAGAAGAGAAAGAAAAGGAAGAGGAAGAGGAGGAGGAGGAGGAAGAAGAGGATTACATAGGAAGAACAGATAACAATAGAACCTTTGGTATGTAAATAAGGTATCTGCAGAACAACATAACACTGCTTATAAACTGCGTGTGAGAAGCAGGATAAAAAAGAGAAAAAAGCAACGGGTTAGATGGAGAAGGAAAAGGAAGAAGAGTAGAAAAAGAAGAGTATTATGTAATTACGAAGAGAATATAATTAATTAAAAAAGAGAAATGAGAGATATGAAAAAAGAAAAAAAAAGCGAGAATGAAAAAAAAAGTGGAAAAAAACATCAATATTCTTCGTCCTGCAACGTCTCATATTCTTTGATGTCTCGCAGCCATGAATATGAAACCTTCTGAGCTAACATAACTTATCATGACCACGAGGCGGAAAATGAAACACGAGATCCTGCCGCCCCAGACAATTACCAACGGGTTTATTAACACTTTTTTGGCTGCTATAATTTTCATCATTACTATCATTATTATCATTATTATTATTATTATTATTATTATTATGTTGTTGTAGTAGTAGTAATAAAAATAGTAGTTACTCCTCTTATTATTATTGTTTACGTCTTGTTATTGTCGTTGTCATCGTCGTGGTTGTTATTGTTATTGTTATTAAAGTCGACAATAACATCCAATTACCACCAACACAGACGAATGAAGGAGGAGAAAATGGTATATCAGACCGTCACTTTCCAGTCCCACCTTCTCCCAGGTGATGCCAGGGGGCGGGGGGAGGGGAGTGCCAGGAGGGAAGGAGAGAAAGGGAAGATGACAGTGAGAGCAAGAATGGGAGAGAAGGAAGCATGTAAAGGGAATCATATAGGTAAGAAATAAAGAGAAACAAAAACTAAAGAAACTGAAGAGTAAATAAATAAACTCTGATCAAAATTGTAAAAAGAAAAAGAAAATTAAGAGCAAGTATATTGATCAAAAGTAAGAGTCAAATACAGGAAGGAAAAATACAGGTAAACCAACAGGTAAGGAAAGGAAAGGAAAGAGGTAACCAGAAGGGAAAGGAAGGGAAGGTAAGGAGGTGAAATGAAATGCAGAAAAGGACAGGATACGTGTGAAAAAAGACATGAAGTGTAACCTGTACTAAATTGAAGGGAAGTCAAGTATGTTCAAAGGATTACAAAACGGATTACAAAAGGATTACAAAGGGGATTACAAAGGGGATCACAAAGGATATCACAAACAGCCACAAACCATTATATCAACACTAGGATGTTTACTTCCCTTAATCAAACTAACTAGGATGAGTAAAAGGAACACGCAGTAGAAATGAGTAAACGGTGACCTTGCCTTAATCTAACTTAATAGGAAGAAGGAAAGGAAACCACAATATAGGGTCGTATAATATGGGTAGTGGGTGTCCTTCCTATAGCATTTCCTTACCCTATTGCAAGTTACTAGAGTGAGGGAAAAGACAGGCAGTAGGTGGTTATATAAAATTCCAGGAAGGTCTCGCTGGGTGATAGGTAGTCGCGATGACCTTGAATCCCGTGATAATCCTAGCTATCACCTGCAGCTTAGCACATAATGAGGCTCGTTCTCAGCGCGTGTCGGCAATTGAGAGCCAAAAAGAACCTTCCCTTTTACTTCCCCTTCAGTGCCAGGGTGTAAAAAGCGGACTGCATGCTCGTGGAGGCTCGGGAAATTTTTTTTTCCTCCTTTCTCTTTTACGACTTGTTTGACTTTCCATGTTTCATTTTTCATATTGTTTTTTCTTTTCTTTCTTTTCATTCCCTTCTTTTATCCAATTGTCCTTCGTCGCCCAGGGGAGGTAGGAGGAATGGGGGTGATTACTAGGGAGAGAGGGAGGGAGGAAGGGAGAGGGAGAGGGAGGTAGGTAGAGGATAAAAGGTGGAGGCAGGTAATGACGGCAGGCAAACAAAATTAATATCGAGATTGCGCAGTGTTAGAGTCTGGGAGAAAAAAATTCGTTACTACAGTGGTGATGATACGGATTAGGACGGCACAGGTGGTGGTGGTGGTGGTGGTGGTGGTGGTGGTGGTGGTGGTGGTGGTGGTGGTGGTGGATCAAAACAACGCCAAGAAGGAAGGAAATAAAGCAGGGAAAGGCAGGGAAAGAGAAGGAAAGGGAGAGAAATGGGAGTTGAGAATTATAAGTCTATCTATCTATCTATTTATATCGTATACTACTCGTACCATCCATGAATATTTCGACTTTAAAGCTGCATAATGACACTACTACTTTACACTCCCGTTAGTATTGGTTCTATTACCATTACCAATAGGGATGATGAAGTGAAGGTCATGAAAAGATGCAGACACATTGAACATTATCAGAAAACTCAAAACGCACGACAGAAATAACACTTCAGAGGCACACTAACACAACCGTAAACTGATAAGACAAAAAGAAGGTCGATAGCGAGAGATAAGAACCAGGGATGTATATTCAGGGTGTTCTCTCTCTCTCTCTCTCTCTCTCTCTCTCTCTCTCTCTCTCTCTCTCTCTCTCTCTCTCTCTCTCTCTCTCTCTCTCTCTCTCTCTCTCTCTCTCAGCAACACATATATACATCACACACAACCTTTTCCTCCTGTATTGCTGCTCCATGTTACTCATTCATCAGGCTTCACTGTATTGCTAGATTTTCCCGGAGACTGTTAAAGCTTTCTCTGTATTCGCTCTGTTTTTTACCGGGATTCGTTCCTTCTTATATTGGCTGTAGATGTTTTTTGATACCATTGTTATTATAGTATCGTTTGGTTTTGTTCGTCTTGTATTTATTTATTTATTTATTTATTTATTTATTTATTTTTCTTGAGGATTCGTTTCTTTTTGGTAACCTTGTTCCTTTTCTTTTCCTACTTAAACTTCTCGTTGTCGTCTTTTTCGCTTTCATCTTCCTCTTCCTTGTTTCTTCTGCCTTGTTTTTTCTTCTTCCCTATTTCTTCTTTTTCCATTAATTTTCCATTTATTATCATCATCGTTCCCTATTATCTTCTACTAAATAAATAAATGCCTGCGTCCTTATTTACTCATCTATTGATTTATTTAATTTGATTTATTTACCTGAAATCAATGTTTAAAAAAAAAAAAATGTAGCACTAAACACGTCATGACAATATATATTTTTTTTTACACCCTTGATTTATACTGTGCAAATTTCTGCCCCCCCACCGCCCCCCCCTCCCCTCCGCCCCCCCTTGTTTTTATTTGGTGACACAGGTTTAGTTGTAATTGCTAAAGCTACAAAAAGGGGATGTAGGTGATGTTAACTATGTTTTTTATTGCCTTTGTATGTATGTTTTTTTTTGGGTGCGTGTGTAACTAGTGTGTGTGTGTGTGTGTGTGTGTGTGTGTGTGGTGTGTGTGTTTTTTTGTTATGTATCCGAGTTTTGTAATTTTGAATAACAACACAGATAGAGTGGATCAGATGAGAGGAGGACAAAACTAATGAAAATGTATACAAATTCAAACTATTTCAAACCATTAAATAAAAATAAATATAAAAATAGTCCCATACTCTTACCTTTTACAACTACCTAATAGAACAGAGCAAGACAAAAATCCCGTTTCCAATACACGATAGATATGTTAATATACAAAAATAAACACACACACAAACACACACACACACACACACACACACACACACACACACACACACACACACACACATAAGAACGTACAGGAAAATGATTAAGAGCAGCAATATGAACCTTAAGTAAACATCACAAGAATAACAGAGAGAGGAAGGAACACCACACCTGCCGGTCACCTGTACAGAACAAACAGGGATTAGCATAACCCTAATCCCTATGTCACTGACCCAAAACATCCTTCATCCTCCAACAAGACCTCTGACACGACACAAACTGCAAACGAAACGCAGGATTATGGAAATATATACATGAAGCTTCTCCATTTTGAGGAGAGAAAAGCATGTACGTGATGCTCAGCTCAGACCGGGATAAAGACATCGTCAGAATAAATGGTGTAAGATTTAAATGGTACAGAAGCAGCAGCAGTGTTGAAGGGAGGAGGAGGAGGAGGAGGAAGAGGCAGGTTGCAGGTGGAAGCTTCTATTCAAAGAGCATGGAATTCCTGCTGAGGGATTGTTAGTAGTATTCACATCAGATTATATTAATGCTTCCGCCTAACATTTTCCTTTCTGAGTTAATGTGAGGAGTGTTACATAATTCCCTCTTCTTTACGTGCCTTCGCAAACCCCATCACTCTGGCGCTGCTATTGTTGCACGAGGTAAGGGAACGATGCTGCTTTTGTCTCGATGCAACACAGGGTAAAGAAACACCACCGACTGAGTGCCTTCCTTCTCCCTCATTGAGTACGCGGCGGGGCTGGTACATTGACACAGAGAACGGGAAATAGTTGCCTGCTAGACTTAGAAGGGTGACTCATGAAATTACTGCTTCACTACTTGGCCTTACGTTAGAAGTGATGGTAATGAATACAAGAGAGTATATACTTGTATCCTAGATGTGAGGAGTTTTATACAGGACATAATATTATAAACAGAGAGGAAGAAGGTTGTGTGTATCGCAAGTTAGCCGATATGACTCGTAGTATATTATTATGTGCTGTAATGTAGAAGGAATCACGAATATTATATCTACAGTTATCATTTTCGTAGCAAAAGGCTTCAGGAGGATATATATAAATAGTGATACTCAGGTCTTAAGCCAAACGGAAGTGAACAAGTCCTGAGCACCACCAACAACACTTCTTCCCTAACCTGTGACTCTTTTTCCTTATTATAATCCTTCCGTCCTCCCTTCCTTCCTTCCTTCCTTCCTTGTTTCCCTTGCTTTAAGCCTCTTGAACTGAAACTCAAAACAAGAGTTACAACAACCCTTAAACACGAACCAGAAACACACAAAATAAACACAAACAATCAACACATTTAACCAATACACATAAACGAAAACACACATAACAACGCAGTGCAACCAGAGACTAATCAAATCAAGGCAGATCTACACATACAAATCCCTATAGAACCTTGATTTGCCTTTACCTAGCATTACGTAGTCACCCCTAATGGTTGAGACTGAGTGAGGTGAGGTCCCGTCCCGTCTTGGTGACCTGAACACTATGCGAGGCCTTAAAGCAGACGGCCTGGCAATGCTCGACACGGAGGTACACTCGCACGGAAAGAGTTACTGCCGCAATCCCAAGCCGAGGGTCCTCCTAATGATGATGTCAATGATGCTCTGACTCTCCAGCGCCAGGAAGGAGAGGATGAAGGGAGGAAAGAGCAGGAGGCAACGGAAAGGGAGAGGATGACGGGATGAGAAGAGGAGGGGAGTAGGAAGTGTTCATTTGTGTTTCAAGGTCAAAGTAATGAATAGAAATGACTATGAGGTTGAGGAATGTAAATATGTGTTCAGGATGAGAGTCAGTGTGCGTGAAAAGGTAAAGATGTCTGAGATTCCCTTCAGTTACCTGGAAAAAAATGTATAATAATGGAATTCTGGGCGTAAAACGTATATATCTTTGTAATGGATTGTGATGATATTAAATTTGACATCTTTTGAAATATACTGCAACTTGGGGACCTTCTTCCTCAGACAACCATTCACTGCCTACCTGACTTTACCTCCTTTTTGAGTGTATTTGATCAAGGAATGGGACAGCGGAAGCAACGTGAAAGGGACAAAAAAGATAAAATGTTGAGGTAGATGAGAAAAGGGACACCATTGATTTTTTTTTCTTCCTCTTTTCTCTTTTTTTTTTCTTCTTTTAGCTGCCGTTTCCTTTAGTCAGTTCACGCACGAGGTAGTCTGTTTGTTTTGACCACGCATTTATTCTAGCTTACTAAGGCAAACATTCTCTAGCGCACCCTTCATCTTTAAGTGTGCTCCTCTTGTTTCTGTTCCTCCCTCTATGCCTCAGCCAGTCCCCTAGCCTCTCCCTATTCCCTGTCTCGTACTATCCTTCCCCTTTGCTTCACCTCGTCCCCTGTGTCACACCCAAATCCTCTGCCGTTACCCTGCCTCACCCTGCTCCACCTACCTCACCTTGCACACCTCCATACACTCTACCTCACTTGTTCCACCTGCACCACCTTTATATCGATCTATATTACATTTATTTTTACATTATTTTATTCCCTATTAGTACTGCCTTTGTCTCCTCCTGCTTCTCCATTCCACGCAAAGAAATACCAATAAACTACTACTTTTCACGTAAAAATTCCCGAGAAAACACAGCACTAGTCCATTTTTTAAAATTCTCCAGCTCTTCAACCTTTTGTTTTGTGTTTTTTCTCTGAGGATGAACATCGAGGAGCCAAGAAAACAAAGTCCAGCTTCTGTGGCTTTCCAGGAACGGCTTGTTTGCGTCATAAATATTTGCCCTGGATACTCGCACACAAGCAGGGATCCTTACCGACTCTTGACTACCATTCTTCCTCCCATCCCAGCTTCCTTTGCATCCACCCTCCCTCCCTGCCTCACTTCCAGCCTCCCTCCCTCTCTTACTCCCTCCTTTACTTACTTCCTCCCTCCCTCCTTCCGTTCCTCATCCTCTCATCCTCCCTCCCTTCCTCCCTCACTCTACTCCTTCGAAGCATCCACAAGAGGTATTCATTCACTTTCTGCTTATTGGGAGTACCGAGAGATGGAAAAAAAAACAGGAAGGTTGAGTTGATAAAGGAAAAAAAGTAGTAGAAAAAAATAGTAAAGCACAGAGGAAAAAATTCGAAAAAATACAAATAGAAATATAACTCCATAAAAAAGATAGCCAACAGTATTCCCATTGGACGTTACCTTGGGCGCCATCTTCTGCCCTTTTAACTACAAGGTGGCAGCTGACCTACAGGACTTTAAAGGTTTCACAACGGTCAAAACGCACCACTTCATAAAACTTCACTAACATGATCCAACGCTCGAAATATCCACTCTATTAATCTTATAAACGTTAATGTTATAGGTCAAGGTAAGGAAAAGTTCACGAATGATAGCGAATGCTGTCTCTGCTGATTGACCTTTTACTTATTGATATTATTATTGTGATTATTATTATTATTGTCATTGTTACAATCACAATTATAATTAATACAATTTTTTTAACATTATAACTTATCAATAACATTTTAATAATTATCAAAAGTTTTAGTATTACTAAAACTATTAATATTGCTAATATTACTTTTACTATTGCTATTACTACTACTATTACTACTACTACTACTACCAATACCACTACTACTACTACTTCTACTACTACCACCACCACTACAACTACAACTACCACAACAATCATTACCACCACTGCCATTACACATTTCCGAGCGAGTTAGTTTGAAGGAAATAAATTACTCGAGGTGGAACGTCTTCGTTATCTTTAAATTCCCATTTTCTCGGCGCCAAGCTAATCTGTGGAAAAGTCAAGCAGTAGGAAGGAATGATTTTTCTTGAGTTCATCTGGATGTTTTTCTTGTTATTCCTTTTTCGTCTTCTTTTTTCAACATTCTTTTTTGTTGTTCTTGTTCTAAATGTTCTTATTTTTCTTCTTTGTTTTACTTCTTATTTTTTTCTTTATTTCTTCTTCTTGAACCCTCGCATTTATTCCTTCCATTTCATTTATCACGTTGACCAAGACTGCTATCACCTCCTCTTCCTCCTTGTCTTCCTCCTCCTCCTCCTCCGATTTTCTTTTGTTCTTCCCCCATCATCTCGTATCGTGCCATGAATCTTTCTCTCCGTTCCTCTTCTCTACTCATCCTCGTATTCCATTATTCTTTATTTCTCCTTGTATCGCACTTTTCTCTTCTTTTTTCGTTCTTTTTCTTCATAATGTTTTCTCTTATTTATTATTATCATCATCATTTCCTTGCCCTGAACGCACAGATTTATTCCGTTATAATATATTAAATTTTTCTTTCTCCTTTTCTTTTCTTTCTTTGAATTATTCTGGAGTCTATATTTTTTTTCTCCTGTTTTTATCTTATATTTTTGTTGTATAAAGGATACGTTTCTTTTATTTTTATTTTTTTACTGTATTTTTTTGACTGGGTCCTCAAACAAAGGTATCTTTTGTTGACTTTTTTATATTTTTGTTTGCATGCATGTTCTCTCTCTCTCTCTCTCTCTCTCTCTCTCTCTCTCTCTCTCTCTCTCTCTCTCTCTCTCTCTCTCTCTCTCTCTCTCTCTCTCTCTCTCTCTCTCTCTCTAGTAGTAGTAGTAGTAGTAGTAGTAGTAGTAGTAGTAGTAGTAGAAATTCACCTCACCTATCTACCTAACCTGTATTCTCACCCCTTACTATACATCAGACAACGGTGGAGGCATCTATATAGTATCAAGTTTATCTATATTGAACTGAAAACCTAACTTTCCACTGTGTAACGTAACCAGAGTGCAGCGGTGGTGTACCCTGGAGCACTGCGGTGGAGTGGGAAGCTTACTCTCCTTGGGTTGTGTGAGCGTGATTGCACTGGATTGGAAACTCTTTGGAAACACTGAAACAAAGACCCGCGAAAGAATTGGAAAATACTTGAAGGTCAGAACAAAAATGCTGATGCAGGTTTTGGGAATGCACGCTGCCTCCTCCTCCTCCTCCTCCTCCTCTTCACCCTCCTCCAGCTCCTTCCTGCCTCTCTTCCTCTTACACCCGATGGTCATAATGAGAAAATATATAACAGCCTCAATTTCACAGCGAGCCTCCCCAAATGCATTCTTCCACCCATTTATAACAACGCCTCGCTAGCCTCGCCTCAAGGGATGACGCTGCTCTGATACCCAAAACCTGCTGCTCTCCCGGTCACTAGCATTCTATTTTTCGTCTGAGTTACTCTTTCCCTTTGATAAATAAAAAAAACCTGGTAATAATCAACGTGTGTATAAAGTAAGGTGGAAAGTAAGGTGTATTTATGAAGTGTTATAGTCATCGTATTCTTAATGTATTCACTAAGAAGATTATCGATGGAAAGTCTGCTACATCATGAGAACTAAATCTATTCAACTGCTAATTAACAAACCATACACCATGCACTCCTTACCTGGGATTAAGGAGAAAGGAAGAACAGGTGAACACAAATGTATAAGGTAAAATAAATCTTGCAAACTTATCACGAGCGAATTAATTTTCAAAGCAAGAGAAAGAGGATTTAGAGGAGTGAAAAGGGAGACTGTTATTAATATCATAATTACGTATACGGTAAGAAGGGAAGAGGAGAGAAGAGAAAGATGTGGATGTTAAAGAGGAGATAGCAACACAAACAAACAAATAAATTAAAAGCTGTAGCCGTAGACTGAAAAATAGTACAATAACCACGAAGGCAGTACAAAAATATAGACTTTCACCTGTATTAATTAAAGAATACAACAACATACAAAATATTAGAGAATACAATGTAACAAAACGAAGCGTAAAGGAACAGAGTAGAGCAATATTAACCATAATTCAACTCTCTCTCTTTTCCTCTTTCTCTCTTCCTCTCTTTCTCTCTCTCTCTCTAGCTAGAAAAATAAAAATACAGATGGAAAGAGTTAAGCAAACTAAAAAAATATATACTATCACTAAAACCTAAAAATAGCAAGACCAACCTAAGTCAAAAATGTATCAATCTGAAAATACAAGTCTGGACGAAACAAATAAACGTTCAATTATATATGGAAGGAAAAACCAGCTTTAAAACGAAACCAAATCCTCTTCCTATTCACTCACAATGCAAGCAAGCAAGACCTTTCTTATTTTTTTTTTACTATTATTTTTTTTATTTCAATAGAAGCGGATGATGCAGCAGAAAGACCATAAAATACCCTTAGTTTTTCTTTTTATATTTCCTAAAACACTGGAGAGATGAAATGAATGAATAATAGAAACAGGCTCAGAAAAAAAAGACTGATATAACTGATAATTCAAGGATATATATTTGTTTTACTCTCTCTCTCTCTCTCTCTTTCTCTCTCCCTCTCTCTTTGATCCCTAAATAACCTTGAACCTTCCTCATTTCCATTTTCTCTAGACACTCCTTGTTTAAGCCCCAAAAGGGAGAGAGAGGTAATGTAAATTATATCAAAACTATTATTAAACTCGTTGAATAATTAACAAAACTCGCTGTTCATTTCCCACGCTGAATTATGGGTAAGTTTCCTCCCTCGGTTGATGTGTCTGGCTCTTTTTTTTTATAGAACTGAGAAAGGAAATAATAATAGGAAGAGACTGGGAAACTAGACGCAAGGATGGTGATAAAAATGAGTTCAGGAGATAAGTATGTGGCTAATGAATGAGAGAGAGAGAGAGAGAGAGAGAGAGAGAGAGAGAGAGAGAGAGAGAGAGAGAGAGAGAGAGAGAGAGAGAGAGAGAGAGAGAGAGAGAGAGAGAGAGAGATAATGGAGAGGCGTAGGAGTTCCATTGGTGTGTGGATTTTGTTATTCGGAATCTGTATCGCAAACCAAGTGTTGACAAGTAGTACAAACAATTTCTCAGTTAACTTGAGTCATGGTTGTATGCGTTTCAGAGATCACCAATCCCTTCCCCTTGAAACTTGTTCTGCCTTTCTTCCTTCAACGCCTACTGCTTTATCCTCTCTATGTCACTTCCCCTTCCTGTATCTTTATACTGTATGTGGGAATAAGAGACTCTAGATGGTAGTTAGGGAATGAGTACATGACAGGTTGGAGACTGTACGTGACAGTGAGGAGAGTGTATGTGGCAGTCAGGAGACTCTAGGTGGCAGTTAGTAAGGTGTACATAGCAGTTAAGAGAGTGTACGTGGCAGCAGTATTCCCCACGCAAGGCACAATACGACCCCATGAAAAGATAACACTGAAAAGCAGAGGCAGGTTACACATAGAGCACCGGAAAGCACCAAAAAGTTCCACAAAAAGCAATACAAGGCACTGAAAGATTCCACAGAAGCCTGAGGTGGTGTGGAGACGCATCACCAATGTTGCAGTTTGAGTGAGTGTTAGGAGGGATTCTTAGGAGGTCGAGGTCGAGGTGGAGGTGAAGCTCCATTGGACTGTGTGGGTACGCACGTGGAGCTTCTGTTCCTCTTTTTTTTTAAGTTTGGACAGAAAACGATCACTTTTTCAAAATTGGAGAGGAAAAAACACCCATTCTTTTCTTTTCTGAAATGCCTTTTTGCCACACGCAGAAAAAAAAATTGTCTATATCATATTTCCTTTACTTCACTTTTCCCGAACCTTGCATTCCTTGGTTATCTTACACACACACATTCCATTCCAACGCCTTCTCCTTTCCCTCCCTTTCCTTTCCTTTCCTTTCTATTACACTTCCTATAATTTCTTTTTCGTCTCATTTTCATTTCCTCCTCTGACACTTCCTTCTAATTCTTCCCTTTTGCTTTTGTGGTTTCCTTTCTTGCCCTGTTTTCCTGCCTTGCCTTTAGCACTCTCCAAGGACACGTGTGCATCCTCATCTCAACTGTCGCGCCATCTATGCACGACACAGATGCAAATTTAATCTTCACACCATTTTCACAATCTGCGTTAGATGACCATTGTTTCACTCCCTCCCTCCTTCCTTGCCTGTCTGGCTGTCATTGTTGCTGCCACTCTACGAAGACACTATCGCTGAAGAGTGGCTTTATTGGACATTTTGTTGCATCTCATAACTGACATTAATGCTATTGTTATTTTGCGTTATTCTTGGTGTGTAATAATCTTTTGCTTTCTCAGAGTTTTGTTAGTTTTAATTTTTCTTCATTTTTGTTTCCTTCTCATAGCTGTAATGATCATATTATTGTTATTTTCTTTTGTACTATTATAATTTTTGCTACTACTACTACTACTACTACTACTACTACTATTACTACAACTATTTTTACACACTTTACACAACAACGTTACCAATCTCGTCTGATTTCTCTCACCGTGACTTACTTTCTTGTCCTTTCTGTGTGTGTTGACTGTGAGACCAACTCGTATTTTTACTGTTGTTCTAGCTCGCTATTCAGATATTTTTGTGTGAATGTGTATGTGTGTGTGTGTGTGTGTGTGTGTGTGTGTGTGTGTGTGTGTGTGTGTGTGTGTGTGTGTGTGTGTGTGTGTGTGTGTGTTGAAAATGCTTAGTTTAAAATACGTAAAGTTTTCCCTGTCGTTGTTTACACGTGTGGTGGATGGCAATGGTTGCAGGTGTTGCCTTTGGGGTGCAAGGATGTTATGGTGGTGATGGTGGTAGTGGTTATGGTAGTTATAGCAGTGGTAGTGGTAGTAGTGGTAGTAGTAGTGGTAGTGACTTGTATGTACACTATATAAATATTTCTTGTTGCGCTTTTACAAATACAATTACAAATCCAATAACGGTGAAAAAGGGAATTTCCATCAACATTCAACACCCAGCTATAAACTAAACCCAAAGAATAACTGTATAGTGTGGTGGTGGGAGTGATTGCAGTGCTTGTGAGGTTAGCGAAAGGGTAGGTAGTGGTGTAGTGGTGGTGGTGGTGGTGGTGGTGGTAGTAGACACACGCCCCCTGACACACGCCCCTTGACATAAACCCCTGACACACGCTCCTGACACACGCCGCCTGACACACGCCCCCGTCACTGAGCCATTCCTCCCCCGGTAAGCTGGTGCATCTCAGCCATTTAATTAGTTTTCTGTGGCATTTCATCAGCCACACATGCCTTCCTTGCCTCAGTGTTTTGTTACGTGGGGGGAAGATGTTTATTAATGATGCCTTGCTGGTTTGTGTGTTAATTAATCCCACTCAAATTGTGTCAGTATTCATATTTACACAAGTATATATAGTCCATTTTTTTGCATAGCTATGTTGTCTTTTTATTCGTAACTCGCTTTCAAACAAAACAAAAGATGGATCAAGGTATTACTACAACTGTTATGACTTTACGGAATTGTCATGCGACCTTTCTTTTCCCTCCCCCTAAAGGCATCAGTATAAACAAAACAAAATATTAAACAAAACAACAGCAACCAATATTTGCATGCGAGTTTTTTTCACTTTTACACAAACATGGAAGCTAAGCAAGCAGCCCAGGTTTTCCCCGCTCGTCCCCCGCTGAGCGTATGTAAACAGTTACCTAGAGTCTCGCCGCCGTGGTTGTGGCTTCTGATGGAACAAACACATTACTGGCGGGTAACGTTCATGTTCATCCCTCAACTGGAAGACTGAGCTGGAAATAAACTCCTGATTTCTAGTGAAGACGTATCAACACTTTCTGTTTGTAATACTTATACTTTCCTTACTTACAACGTCTGTTTTGTATCTTTATAATGTGGTTTTATCCAACGTTATGATATATTTGGTGTCTATTGGATGGAAATATTTTTTGTTCTGGAATTGTACTGCACAGAACATGATCTATTAGCACAGGGAAAGCATTAATTAATTAGGGAGAGTTACGCTACAACACGATTCACGACATTAAAGTAACGTTTCTATTATAATTACTGTGTCCTGGAATATTCCCTTGACATCACTGGAAATAATCATAACATACGGTGAAACAGAATTATATTAACAACATCAAGTATCTTCCCCACCTCGAACCTCCACTCAGGAACACAAGAGGAAAAAAATCTGTCTTTTCCCGTCTTTTCTTGAATATTTCTGTTACCTTCAAACACAAAGACGATACGAAAAATAACACTTTAAATATTTCAAGGACAGTATTCACATTGTTATATTTTCTACGTATTCCTCAACTTTCTGGACACGTAAGCACTGCAGGAAATAGAGGTGATACGTGCGCCTGATCCTCTCGTTCTCTATCGGCAGCAAAACACGGTGCTTCACGCTAATAACCAAGCCGTCACGAGAAAGCTGGTAATCTGCTGCAAACCCTTTCTAACTACTGCTGCCTTTGACTTTACGAATGGTAGGATCTAAAGGGTTTATAAAGCACACAATAGAAAAAAAGTATCTTATTAACCTGACGTATAAACTCTATTACTATTCATTCATCTATATTTCTTTTTACTCAACTATTATTGCTTATTTGACGTTCTAACCTAAAGGAAAACGACAGTAACTTATATTCTTGAAAAATACGAGTTTCTTTTCATCTGGTAAGGGCAGGGAGAGGCATGATCAACACTGGTATGAACATGTAACGCGTAAAACCAACGGTAGACAAAGTTACATTCCGGACGTGACCTTTCCAATCACTCAAATGCGTTCCATGAGATAGACGCAAAAAAGGACACTCCGAAATTGAATTGAAGTCCGCGCCCACATCCTGGAAGCCTTCTGGAAACTAGTTTAGCACACGGTCTCTATGTGGTTGCGGCTGCCTTGGCGAGGTTCAGCTATTCTTTAAGTAACTGATGAGAGGGGCAACACAACGGATGAATAATTGTGGGAAGGTAAAGGTGGTGGAGATAATACAGAGTCAAGGGGGGAAGGGGGAGAGGATGTGAGGGAGTTGTCTTTAATCTTGCCCACAGTATCATTAATTACAGGTTGATTTAGCATGATCCAGTACCTGTTACGTATGATAATGGAGGAAAGTTTGGGCCTCAAGGTGATGTGTGGTTAGGTTCATGTGCCAAAACCAACGTGGACTGATCTTTCCACGCTAAATGAAGGCCAGTGATGCACACAAGCGTAATAATAATAATGTAAATAATAACAATAAGATATAAAAACACATCATGTAAACCCGATAGTTTCTAGATTCACTGCAAATATATATACAAACGAATTATAAAAACCGAAAGAGCCTTGGCAAATCGAACTTAAAAATCAACTTCCTAGACATAAGGAGGCCATTAGGAACTTCAATACCCATTCTCCCTGTCCTCCTTCCTGTCACCCACACCGCCACTACCAAACACATGAATGGAAAAGTAGCCCCTCAGCCTTCCACCCCAGCTGAAGAAAATGGTCCGCGGCGAGGGTGAGTTTCTGTGTCTCAATATTAGCGGAAGAGGATTTCTTTGTCCCTTACTATAGAAGGAATGGGATGGAAGGGAAGAAAATGTAGCCTAGTGAGAGACATAGAAAAATAAAGTGAGATAGACATGTGAGGATTAGAAAAGAGGTAAAGATATGTACGACTAAGGAATATAGATACTGGAAGGCGAGAGGGAAGAGAAAACAGTGAAGAATATAAGGAAAGTGAAAGAAAGTAGGATAACAATGATGAAAATATAAATAATAAACAGAACAGAAAAGAACAGAGATGAGGAACAAAATAATATACAATGAAATGAAAACCAAAAGAAGAAAACAAAACACAATGACTAACAGACAAAAGAACATCAATAAGTTAGAAGAATAGAAAAAAATAAGGAGATGAAAACAAATGGTGAACAAAAGAGATAAGATTAAGAGTCAAGAAATCCTTATACTGTTACGAGGCACTAAGAGGGGGAGAGAGAGAGAGAGAGGGGGAGGAGAGGGGAAGGGAAAAGGTTGCTAAGGGGAGATAGAGAAGACAGGAGGAGATGGAGAGGAAAGGAGAGAATAGGAGGGAGAGAGAGAGAGAGAGAGAGAGAGAGAGAGAGAGAGAGAGAGAGAGAGAGAGAGAGAGAGAGAGAGAGAGAGAGAGAGAGAGAGAGAGAGAGAGAGAGAGAGAGGTGGTAGCTACAGTTGTGAGGTTTTTGTGGTAGTGTGGTAGAGTTATCGGTGTGGTGGTTGCGACATAAGTGGTTGTATGTTAAGATTTTTACGACATCCTGAGTTTGCATATTGGTAGGGAGGAGGAGGAGGAGGAGGAGGAGGAGGAGGAGGAGGTGGTGGTGGTGGAAGTGGAGGATCACAAACATTATGCAAAGTGACAATCCTTCAGGTCTTTACAAGTAGTTGGGAAAGAATAGTGCAGTAGAAGGCTCCTCCCCACCCACCCACCCACCCACCCACCCACTCACACGTAGTTGATCATGAAAATAGTGATAGCCTGAAGGACTGAGCAGCTAACATGGAATTTATTAGAAGAGTGAGAAATATATATAATCAATAGTTTTTGTCTTGGTTTTCGAAGGTGGAGGAGGTAGGAGAAGAGAAAGAAGAAGAAAAGAAAGGAGAAAGGGGAAGAGGAAGATGATGAGAGGATCAGGTGTAGGTGGACGAGGAGAGAAAGACTAAGAGGAAGAAAAGGGGGATTAGTGGCAGGAATAATTACAAGTTTCGTTTTTCTTTAGATCAAAATTACTGGACTAAACTTAAAATAATTATGGTGGTGGTGGTGGTGGTGGTGGTGGTGGTGGTGGTGGTGGTGGTGGTGGTGGTGGTGGTGGTGGTGGTGGTGGTGGTGGTGATAACAGTTTCTGGGTAATATGTTAAACGGGAGGACGTGTTGACAATTGCAATTACTTGGTCCTGTCCCCCATAAAACATAACATAACATAACAAAAATAACTGTCACAACTTCAACTAACAAGACTCGTGTCACATTGACCAACAACCTCCCCGACAGAGAAAAAATTCCCTCATTAGTTTAACACACAAAAAAAAAAACATATCCATTTATCCACTTATGACAATTCTCCCTTTCCTTTGTCCTTCTTTCCTTTCCCTTCCCTTTCCCTTCCCTTCCCTTCCCTTCCCTTCCCTTCCCTTCCCTTCCCTTCCCTTCCAACTCTCACTAGAAGCTTCACATTTTTGCAACCTTCCTCCCTCCTTTCCCCTCTGCACTCCCTCAAGCTCTTTTGTCACTACCATCCTCTCTTCCTCTCCTTTTACCTCCTTACCACACTTCCCTTCTCCCCTCTCACTGTTCCTTCCTGTATACTCTCCCTCTCCCCTTTCTTTCCACATTTTACCTTCCAACATTCTCCCTGTACTTTCTCTCACTTTACAGAGAGTCATCCCATCTTCTTTACCGCTCCTCTCCTTCACTCCTTTCCCTCCCTCCCTTCTCCCCTCTCTCTTTATACACAGTTCACCCCAAAATAACATAAACTAGACTCTCCATAAACTCAGCAAAACAAGAAGGGAAAAAAAGAGGAGAAACAATAGCAGGGGAAGCTGAATAAAGCCACTAGCAACATGTATATTTGCAGCACTAGTAGCAGCAGTACTACCACCATCACCACCACCACTACCACCCTGACCCCCTTCGAGTTACAATAATTATACAGTGCTCATTAAAACACTTTTCCCGTCGAGGGCAACAAAGAGCAGAGTCGTAAATTAATTCCAGGTTATGCAGCATCTCTCTTTCTCTTTTTTTTTCTCTCTCTCTCTCTCTCTCTCTCTTCCCCATCCTTTCTCTTATTCTGCAAACCACTTTCTCCTCTCTTGCTGCCGTTTCTTATATTTCCTTAACCTATCCCTCCCATTTTAATCCATTTTTTCCTCCTCTCTCCCCCCCTTTTTTCTCTCCTCCAATTCCCCTCACGTGGTACTACTTTTCCTCCCTCTTCCTTTCCCTTCCATTCATCAATCTTGATTTGTTTACCTTCTACTTTTTCTTCCCTTTTTTTTCACTTTGCATATTGTCTTTTCCCTCACATCACCTCTCAGTCTATTCTCTATTTAAACCCTCTTTCATATATATGTGTGTGTGTGTGTGTGTGTGTGTGTGTGTGTGTGTGTGTGTGTGTGTGTGTGTGTGTGTGTGTGTGTGTGTGTGTGTGTGTGTGTGTGTGTGTGTGTGTGTGTGTGTGTGTGTGTGTGTGTGTGTTAATCCTATTTTTCACTCCGGAGGCAATGGTTCCTGCAGTTCTCTCTTTCTCTCTCTTCTCTCTCTCTTTCTCTCTCTCTCTCTCTCTTCCGAAGGCAAATTACTGGCAACCTGGAATTGGACGACCTGGTGTTCTGTCGGCGGGGACACACACACACACACACACACACAGACACAGACACAGACACAGACACACACACACACACACACACACACACACACACACACACACACACACCGCCAACAATAGAGTGTTTCAGGGCCTTCCTGCCTCTGGACAAACATTGCCTCGTATAGGGGAAGGGAAGAGAAGGGGACTGACACACACTCTCTCTCTCTCTCTCTCTCTCTCTCTCTCTCTCTCTCTCTCTCTCTCTCTCTCTCTCTCTCTCTCTCTCTCTCTCTCTCTCTCTCTCTCGTACACCAGTTCATTCATAGGTCTCAGCATCACATTTCAGTGGGAGCGTTAGAACAGTCTGTCAAAACGGTGTTGTGAAGCGGAAAACCCTGCAGTGAAAAAACCACCGAATTTGATCCTCACTTCTATGCACAACACATCATACGAGGTGAAACTGACATAGATTTGTTAGTTTTACATTCTTTTGAACATTATTGAAGCTGCTTCTGCGGGTACCTAAGGGAATGGTGGCAATGCACTTTTTGGATTTAAAAATTGTCAGAGTGGTTAGTTTATATTAGTTTTACTTCACTTTAATGGGTTGGTTGGTAAGGACGAACATTCATAGTTATAAATAAAAAAAATGTTGATACTGATAATGTTATTGCCTACCATGACGTTGACGTGCAACTTGTAATTTTAATCATGCAATATAGCAAATACTAAATATCATTTTATAAATGTGAATATCTGAAGCAGACCAACTAAGGTATTGAATGGTTAAGAATTTTGGTTGTCAAGGTTTTATGCTTTGTCCAAATTAATTGAAACACCACTTAGGGAGGACAATTTGTTCGGCAAGATATTGATTTTCATGTAATCTTACACATTATTATTTTAAGTGTATGTAATTAGATCATTAAAACACACACACACACACACACACACACACCCACACACACAATATTTTTTACGTAGCAAAATAGCAGTTTACAAATAAAAATAAGAGTAGAAAAGTAAAATGCTACGTGAAATAAAATAAAATAAAAAATAATGCAATAAAAAATAGTGATACAAAAAATAAGCTCACGCATACACGAAAACGTCAGTCACGCAAGAATCAAACATGCAATGCGGGCAAAAAAAAAAGAAGAAAAAAACCTAAAACTGTAGAGAAAACAAATGACACTCGACTATTAAAATGAGTCTAATTAACCAGTATTTTTTAGGGACGGACGGGGATGAGGAAGGGGATGGGGATGGGGATGGGGATGGGGATGAAATGAGGCCATGAGAAGAGGCGGGGAAGGGAAGGGAAGGGAAGGGAGACTAAAGGCAGGACAGGAATAGAGAGATGAACAAATATTATGAAAGAGATCAGACAAGAACAGAGTAATGAGAATAAAAAGTTTACGTTGAGATAATATAAAAATGTATCAAGTTAGCAAAAGGTGTACGAGTTTCTAGACAGGTAAGGATGTAGCTAGAAATATGAGGGGATGAGGAGAGGGAAACAGGTGAGGTGTACAAGGCATGAGGGTGTGTGAAGTTATAAAGGGTGGAGGAAGGACATGGAGAGGAGGGAAAGTGGAGGCAGCGTTGGGAGAGAGAAATTTTACAGCCGCTACTGACATGAAGGGGGAACAGGACAGTTTTTCTCTCTCTTTCTCTCTCTCTCTCTCTCTCTCTCTCTCTCTCTCTCTCTCTCTCTCTCTCTCTCTCTCTCTCTCTCTCTCTCTCTCTCTCTCTCTCTCTCTCTCTCTCTCTCTCTCTCTCAACACCATTTAGGCTGCCCAAAGTAAGGTATTCAAACAGCCTTAACAGCTTCAAATACCAAGAGGAAGGAGACCAATCGAGGTAATCAAGTACTCCACAATACCCAAAAAAATATACATATCCAGTAGTTTTTGTAAAGTGTGTACCAACAGAGGATGTTACCCCCGGCACGTGAGGTAGTGCAACGAAGGTTAAAAGTCAGCAAATACAACTGGATTGCACCAAATGCCTCTTTACCAACTATACTGCGGAACACGACTACAGCTTTAGCCAAACAATGCAATTAACACGTTCAAAAATTCACATTGACCTTATCTGTGAGCTGCAGGCGCCCGATAAAAGCCTCATCGATACCGCTTACCTAACTCATATTACGAGTACATCGACTTTAATGGACAAAAATTACCTGTACTTCTATGTAAATATACGAACATACACCTCTCTCTCTTTCTCTCTCTCTCTCTCTCTCTCTCTCTCTCTCTCTCTCTCTCTCTCTCTCTCTCTCTCTCTCTCTCTCTCTCTCTCTCTCTCTCTCTCTCTCTCTCTCTCTCTCTCTCTCTCTCTCTCTCTCTCTCTTTCAAGGACGGTAGGAAAAACTTTCTTTTTTTTCTTTCTCTCTCGATGGATTGCAAACGAGCCAAGTTGTGAATCCAGGAAAGCATTGCAAAGACTGACTAGTGACCTGGAAATAAGAACTTCCATTACCTTAATTGTGGCGCACGGGCGGAAGGGTTCAGGTGGAGACAGATTTGCTTCATGGTTCGCCTTCCCGTCTGAGTTCTGAGTTCACCGTTGACAGGACCGTCTTAGCCACCTGTAATGAGTTGTAGATGTTAATACACCTTATGGAGATATTTTTCATGACCTATATTTATTTTTTTCATTATCTGTTCATGTTTTTTATTTTTATTTTAAGGGGGATTAAACAAGACATTTTTTGGGGTGTTTTAAAGGCACTCATTATGGTTATATTAATACTTCTATGTACTTCCGTTCCATCACTTACTGTTACCGTTTAATTAATATTCAACACACTCAGTTACTCATTAAAACTTTCATAAATACTCCTTTCCTTCCTTCTTTTTGGTATTAAGAGAGTAGTGAGTGACTCGACTTTCCAGCAGCCTTTCAATGCAACCAGACCAGACTCTCGTGCATTACGGCAATGTTGAAAACCTCACTACTTTTTCCATTTCTATCTAAAAAAAATATATGGTGAATGCTGAAAACTTCACTATTTTATTTATATTTTTATCTTTGAAAAAGTTTATCAGATTTGGGTCTCTTAATATTTATCTGGGATCTGGTATGTCGGAACAGGATTCGGTTAAGGGATTTCACACTTACCCGAGGAAGAGGAAGATAAATATAAAACAAAGTAAGATATATAACAAGAAAGGTTTATTATCCTATATTGTCGAGGCAGGAATGAAGTGTGTTAAGTGTGTGTCAAGGCAGGAATGAAGTATGTTAAGTGTCATTTTATTTTGTTCATACGAGTCACAATATATTTTGTAGCATTATGTAGCAAGTGAGATAACATTAATTATATTCACAACACAAAGTAACAAAATGTATCAGTGTGTGAAAGTTAAAATGAATACCTGTATCACTGTGACATTATGACGCGTCGTATTTAGCGCGTTATCGAAGTATACTTTTAAACTAACATGATTCCAACATTTAATAATCAATAGAAGCAACTGATGCGTGTAGTGAGCAAATACATTGAATCAAATGCAAATAATAAAAAAAAATATACGTATCTCATAATTTATTCTTTTCACTCAAATTAGATGTGCTAAATGCATTAAACTTTGTGAAGAATCCTATTAATTTATCATCAATTTTAAGCGTGATGTCAAAATGTGAATATTACCAACGAAATGTCTAAAATACGAAAGACAAGGAGTGAGAGTTGCAATTTCATATAAACTGTTTAGCGCATTTGGTGAAAAGATTTACCTAATTCTATTTACTTCTCAAAACTGAACTAAACTGTCAAGGAGTTGCATCCAGTCTTGATTCTTTACTTTAACACGACAGACAGATACACAGACAGACAGATAGACATACAGACAGACAGACAGATAATCACTGGGGTGGTGAAGGATGCTGTACTCCTTCAGGATCTTCATCTTAAGGTTCCTCTAATCCAGGAAGCATCAACTTGGACACAACTTCCTTTTGTCTTTACTTTCCATCCCTGTCTTGTCGTCGTCCTCCTCCTCCTCACTTTGTCTCCTTGGCCTCCACCACCACCTCCTCCTCGGCATTTTCTTCTTCCAACTCCTCCTCCTCTTTCACGTCCTCACGAAATTCATCACCACTCCACTAATTGTTTCTCAGTGTTGGAGTTTAATTGCCGACACACGTTTCCAATAGTCACAGAACTCCATCTACTCCCACTCTTGAAAAGAATCCAATCCGATTAACAGGAAACCCCATTAAAACACGCATGAAGAGTTGGCACACACTGACACACACACACACACACACACACACACACACACACACACACACAGAGAGAGAGGAGAGAGCGTGAAGGAGACAAGACCCAGCACTCTTAAACCTTCCCTCCCGTCATGAACAGACTTGAGGGAGTGACACCAACACTACATCATGTGTTTGATGACTCCCTTCTCTGCCTTGTCGTGCCTCCCTTCTGATCGACACCTTCCTCTTCCTCCTCCTCCTCCTAGTGTGTGTGTCCTAGAGAGAAAGAGAAAAAAAAAGAAAGAGTGAAAGAGGATATTCGCAGTCTCCATTTATATTCGTATTAATATAATGTTTTAATTTGTGATAAGTGAATTGCACTTTCACACGCTACACTTACCTCTAAAACACAACACCCCGACGAACGTGGAGGAAATATATTAATACCATTACAAACTTATTATATAAAAACAACAACAGCATATTAACAAAGGACATTAAACTTTTACAGCAATTATTCATACAGTACTAGAACTTATTATCATTATTATAATACGATGGAACCTACTTGGCAATCCTGATCCTACTCAAGCCCCTTCAACTCGGATTGTGATCGTACTCTACCTCAGACTTACACAGAATCAGGAGACTGTCACCCTCAGCACCATTCTCCAGTCTATAGTATTCGTTTTTATCATATATTCTGCACGAGTTTGTCTAATTTAATTCTTCAAGAGTCTATTGTCTATAGCTTTATTATCTAGTCTAACTTTTTATAATCTATTTTCCATATATTCTTCAAGAGCATGTCACCCAAACCTTTATATAATCTTCAGTCAGTCAGTCACCACCACCACCACCACCACCACCACCACCACCACCACCACCACCACCACCACCACCACCACCACCACCACCATCCTATCCTTTCCTCTACCTATACTAACTTCACTAAACTAACTAGAACAATTTATCCTGTAACGAGATAATACTATAAAGATGCATCCCTCGAACACCTAAAAATAGATCAATAAATATATAAAATTGGTCGTGTAATATTGCAGTTTCAACTCTTATGATCTTCAAAATATTTTCCATCCTTTCGCGGAAGAGTTCATAACGATATTAAACGACGCTTAGCAGGAAAAGGATGAGAGAAAAAAAAACATCACTCACATAAAGGTCACACACACACACACACACACACACACACACACACACACACACACACACACACACACACACACACACACACACACACACACACACACACACACACACACACACACCACACACACACACACACACACACACACACACACACACACACACACACACACACACACACCACACACACACACACACACACACACACACCACACACACACACACACACACACACACACACACACACACACACACACACACACACACACACACACACACACACACACACCACACACACACACACACACACACACACACACACACACACACACACACACACACACACACACACACACAACACACACACACACACACACACACACACACACACACACACACACACACACACACACACACACACACACACACACACACACACACACACCACACACACACACACACACACACACACACACACACACACACACACACACACCACACACACACACACACACACACACACACACACACACACACCACACACACACACACACACACACACACACACACACACACACACACACACACACACACACACACACACACACACACACACACACACACACACACACACACACACACACACACACACACACACACCACACACACACACACACACACACACACACACACACACACACACACACACACACACACACACACACACACACACACACACACACACACACACACACACACACACACACACACACACACACACACACACACACACACACTCTCTCTCTCTCTCTCTCTCTCTCTCTCTCTCTCTCTCTTCAATATTTTCTGTTGGATCTATTTGCTAATCTCAGGAGGAAAGGGAGGAAGAGAGAGACAGAGAGAGAGACAGAGAGAGAGAGAGGGATGGATGAGGAACAAACAGAGGAGGATGATCTTTCCTTACATTGTATTGTCTCGTGGAAACCAACTAAAAATGCAACCATAAATATAGTTAGAACGAGAGAGAGAGAGAGAGAGAGAGAGAGAGAGAGAGAGAGAGAGAGAGAGAGAGAGAGAGAGAGAGAGAGAGAGAGAGAGAGAGAGAGAGAGAAAGGACACTATCATCCCAGATTTTCCTGTTCAGGCAGAATTGGATTACTGTTGACAGAGAGGAACGATCCGTGGGGGTTTGATTTTACTCCCTAAGCGAGAGTCTGGATGAGGGAGGAGAGGAGGGAAGGAGAGGAGGGAGGGAGGCAGGGGAGGGAGAAGAGGAGGCAGAGGAAAGGAGGCCAAAAGCACCTATAACTAGATGAAAGAGGGAGAAGAGCAGGAAGAGAAGTATGTGTTATATATTTTTACAGTATAAAGTATATTAATATTGTTATTCTATTCTTTGGTGTCTGTGTCTATGATGATTATAGTATTTTTTTGTTGTGTTGATCATAAGTTTGGTTAGGTTTGATTGTTAGGTTAGGTTAGGTTAATTTAGGTTAGGTTGAGTTAGGTTACGTTGACTTAAGTTAGGTTAGGTTGTGTTAGGTTAGGTTGGGTTAGGTTGGGTTCGGTTAGGATTTGGTAAGGTGAGGTTATGTTAAGTTATATTAGGTTAGATATAGAACATACACCTACCACTCTATAAAATTTAGTGTTAGGTGTAAATGGGTGATAAGAAGTTAGCATTACAGTCTTCTAGTTGTGATTCTTATCTATATAATCTCAATTTTATCTTTCATATGTGTAAATAATGCGTTTTAATTGAAAAAATCAAATGCTTGGTGATTGGTTGTGGTGATCATACTTGCACATGTATGAAAACAGAAAGGGGGAGAGAGAAAAATAAGAGAGAGAGTTAGAGAGAAAAAAAAGAGATAGCAAGAGAAAAGAAGAGAGATTCAGTCGTTTTAATTTGATTGTAGGAGCAATTACGTACATGGATGTAGGTAGGGGGGGAGGGGTAAACACACACACACACACACACACACACACACACACACACACACACACACACACACACACACAAGAACCAGACAAAACCACTCCCTTCTCTCCACTCCAATCCACTCCAAACAGGATATATATACAAGGCAAAAATCGACAATAAAAAAAATGAAAGGGATGTTATAGGGAGAGAAGAAAAAACACTTAACACAAAAGAAGCGAAGAGTAAAGAGAGAGAGAGAGAGAGAGAGAGAGAGAGAGAGAGAGAGAGAGAGAGAGAGAGAGAGAGAGAGAGAGAGAGAGAGAGAGAGAGAGAGAGAGAGAGAGAGAGAGAGAGAGAGTCAAAACACGTAAACACAATAGCGAGAAAGCTGAAGGCAGGAAAAGAATGTTTAGAGAGTGTAAATTTCTGCACCTCTTGTTTATAGAAAAAAAGAAAAAGAAAGAGAGGAGGCATAGAAGAGGAAGAGGAGGAGGGAGGGAGGGAGAGAAGGGGGGGAG
Source organism: Metacarcinus magister (assembly GCA_029783475.1). Classification (NCBI taxonomy): domain Eukaryota; kingdom Metazoa; phylum Arthropoda; class Malacostraca; order Decapoda; family Cancridae; genus Metacarcinus; species Metacarcinus magister. The sequence continues at coordinate 6,416,823 of JAPQNM010000046.1, forward strand.
GAGGAAAGGAAAGGAAAGGAAAGGAAAGGAAAGGAAAGGAAAGGAACCAAGGGAAGAAGCAAGAAAGGAAGGTAAGTATATATACATAGGAAGGAATGAAGAAAATTAAGGAAAGGAGAGGTTTGAAAGCATGCCAAAAGGGGGAGAGAGAGAGGAACCAGAAATCTGCTCAGTGGCTCCGGTGTGTCTGGTGTGATGTGTGGCTGGAAAACACGGCCGTAAAGTATTAGGAAAAGACGACGAGAAAGAGGAAGAAAAGGTATAGAAGGAAAAGAAAGAGAGTAGGAAAATGGAAGAGGTAAGAGATGATAGATAAGAAAGCAGGAAAATCACACCAATAAGGAAGGAAGGAAGGAAGGAAGGAAGGGAGAGGAAGGAGAATATAGGAGTTTCTGAATATGTGTTTTTTAGTTTCGTTGACAGACAGCTAAATGCAGGATTGAAAATGTGACGTAAAAGTAAAAATCAAGGCGTTTTGCGTTGAAATCTGTGTCATTCCTAGAGCATTTATAAAAGATGGAGTATAAAAGTAGAGATTCATGGGCAGAAAAATAGGAACAGAAAATATATGTACAAATAAAGATGTGAAAGAGAAAAAAGGGGTGATTTTTTTTTAAGACAGCGAAGAAAAGTGAGATAGGAATAGTTTTATTACACTTGTAAATGAAAAAATGTCTAAAATATTGTGTTTGAAAACGTATAGATAGAATACTGTTGTAGGTAAATATGAATGTGGTTATTTGAACATAGGATTTTGGAAGAGGTTATGTGAATGACATTTCTAGTTAAAGAAGAGGAAATAAAAGTGAAAAAATTTAATATAGAAAAAAAAACCATGTCAGAATGAAATGATGCAGCAGATAATTAGACAAGAAAATGATAAATGAAAAAATATTAAATGCAGCTTCCAATACACAGCTGATTAAACAATGAATAAATATACGAACCAAATGCTGGAAAACTTACCAACCGATTTGGTTTTCAAACTTTACCAAAAAAACATTATTTGAACCAACAATTTCAGTTCCATAACTTTTCGCTAATAAATAATTCATTAGAAGATTTGAGCTAAGTCTCCCTCCCTCTCCCTCTCCCTCTCTCTCTCTCTCTCTCTCTCTCTCTCTCTCTCTCTCTCTCTCTCTCTCTCTCTCTCTCTCTCTCTCTCCAGCCCTACCCTAGCCTCGTTCGTTCGTTCATCCGTCAGCGTGGGAGCATTAACACCTGATCCATTTGCCTCATCCATCCTCCGTGGGGACACTTGTATGATGGAGTGAGGCCGTTGGTGGCGCTGAGTTAAGGGCGCAAGTGGTGCACGCAGAGTTAGTGCTGCGATTATGTCTTTCTGCGTGTGTGTGTGTGTGTGTGTGTGTGTGTGTGTGTGTGTGTGTGTGTGTGTGTGTGTGTGTGTGTGTGTGTGTGTGTGTGGGTGTGTGTGTGTGGGTGTGTGTGTGTGTGTGTTCAGAGTGGAAGTCTCTTATCATTTTTCAGAACACAGGTGACAAATATAACGATGTTGGAGGACGACAAAGATATTTTTTTTCCTCTCTCTCTCTCTTTGAATAAATGGGAAGCTCAAATTTTCTTTCCAAAGTACTTAACGTGTCAGAAATTAAGCTCAGATGTCAGAGTGTGTGCTGCATTATTTTTCACTTGATACTTGCTGGAATAAGTCAAACAAATTATACTTTTAGGGGATTTTGGAGAGAAGTGAAAAACAAATTACACAGGAAGCCATTGCGAGAAAACTGACGAAACTCAGCACATTATTTAGCAACACATCGCTCTGCCTGACTAACCAACATTCTTCCTTGACAAGTGTTTGATATAATAGTTTTAACAGTCATTACCAGACATTGTTACATTAAATATTATACAACTGCCTTAATTACGTTCACAAGCGGAAATAATACTGGAGATCAACGAGGAAATGTTCAAATAGTGTGAGGCAGTACTCGTAAATCCCATCCTGCTATCACCTGAATACACCTTTCTTTTTATATCCAACGCTAGATATGAAATAATACAACGCTTCGCTGGTTGTACGATAATCAAGAGCATGTAGCGTGTAGAATAAGTATGGTTATTCTATTCTCTTTTGTTTATCAGACCCTGCGCAGAAACACACACCCACACACACACACACATACACACACACACACACAATTTAGTATTCAGCTTGTTTTTCCCTTATAAATCTTTCCGAAATATACACAAACCACTCAGATCCGGTCAATAATTTATACTTACATATACAACCCACATATTTGCTTTAGTTTCCCATTCCACACAAAATGTTCCAATACCCACAACACTCCACTATTTTCCTCTCACCTCCCACCTCCCACACGCTCTCTCTCACCCCTCTATTCTTTTTTTTATCTCCCATTGCTTCCACACCCCTCCACTTCCACAACTCTCTCGCTCTCTCGCTCTCTCTCTCTCTCTCTCTCTCTCTCTCTCTCTCTCTCTCTCTCTCTCTCTCTCTCTCTCTCTCTCTCTCTTCCCCTTTGTCCTTTATCACCACTGCCACGCCTCTTCTCCTCCTCTCCCCCTCTCATTCTTCGCCATCTTTACCTTCTCATGTTGTCGCACCCCCCCTCCTCCTCCTCCTTACCCCTTTCTCCTCCCTCACCTCTCTTCTCATTTCACAACCTCCTCCTTCCTTCCTTCCTTGCACTCGTCCCCTTTCTCCTATCCAATACGAACCTTCATTCATTTCTCCCTCAGTCAGCCTTCACCTACTCTCCACTCTCACTCAGCAAACCCCCTTCCCTCGAGTTTCCACCTGTGGCAGGTAATCTCACGGGGCCCAGGGATATCCGCGGGTTGCATCACGCCCAAGTTTGCGGCTGAGTGATCAAGTTCCTCCGCCTGGGACCCCGTCAGGAAAATTGGACGAGGCCAGCTTGTGTGCAGTGTAGAAAATGATGAAGAGACTGGTTAAGGTATATAAGAAGGATCTCTTTCTCTATCTATTTTTTTCTCCCTCTCTCTCTCTCTATCTATCTATCTCTATCTATTTCTCTCTCCCTCTCTGAGACGCACGTATTAAAGATTAATTAGAAACGTCCAGACTGGTGACGGTCTCTGATCTTCCAATAATCTCGTAGTCAGTGTAATCCCTAAGACCACTAAAGCAGCAGTCTGTATTAGTGTCAGCTTCTTGTATATATGTAAGGTAATATATACACTACGCACTCTTTACAGGTCATATTACAATTACATCATTCCCCCTTGGCTAGAATGATACAGTGACCTCTTTGTTTTTCTTCTGGTGACGGATTTGTATAGAAAATGGAAGGTATGAATAAGATTTCGAGGGATAATTTCAACCTAATCTAATCTAACTTAACTTAACCCTGGATAGAATGACAGTGATCTCTTTGTTTTTCTTTTTGATCACAGACAAGTATAGAAAATGGAAGGTATAGATAAGGATACGAACGGGGAGCATATCAATTACGATATTATGGCTATATTCCCTTAACCATCACCGATAATAGAAAAAAATATTGCATTGTAAGCGTATAAAACATAAATCAAAGGTATGGACCATCGAGGTGTTAGAAGCAGATCTTTTTTTGATAAATAAAAATAGGGCTTTTTTCAAGGATTTTAAAACGGAAAGTCAGATCCGATTTCAAAGGTATATAAACAGTTTTTGAAAGAGTATTTTCTCCCTCAATCTCGTACACCATCGAGGAGGAGGAGGAGGAAGAGGATTATAAAGGATTTCAGAGGATTACAAACAGGAACGGATCATCATCAGGGCCTTGCAAGGTAGTTTGATTCCATAACTATAAACGAAATTACTGATATGAGAGAAACAAGGATGGTATAGTAGAAGGCTTCTCCCCACCCTCCCATCCATTCAGACAAAACAGAAGACTTAATATCTAAAAACTAACAAGAAACCTATATATAAAAAAAAGTGAGAAAAATAGTGAAATCTTCGGTTATTGTAAGAATATAGAGATAGACTGAAGGGGAGACAAACAAGGAGACAGACAGATACACAACCAGAAATTTCATACACAGAGAAAGAGAAAGAGAAAAAAGGGAGAAAAAAAAGACACACACACACACATACATATTACAGCCACACACTAAGCTACAATCACACCCTCTACAGGAGTCCACCAACACTCGTCTGCTAAGCCTCACCTCGCCTCACCACCTCCTGAAGGACTAATACGATCTCTAACGCCGGTGCTCTGTCCTTGGCAACCACCCTTGGCTATCTATCTTAACCACACGCCCTTCACTCCCCTCACGTCACTACCACATCTGCCCCTTCGTCAGTAGCACTCCCTTCCCTTCCCTTCCCTTCCCTTCCCTTCCCTTCCCTTCCTCACTGGCGCCTCCTCCTATTCGTTATATTAATTCCTACACTCATCTTTTCGTCAGGTGTGTCTTGGAGCTTTTCACGCCTCCGTCAGGAATCCCTTCGTTAGTGTAGGATTTTATTATTATTTTTTATTAATATTTTTTTTGTTTTTAGTTCTTAAGGGAGACGGGAGCTCTCTCTCTCTCTCTCTCTCTCTCTCTCTCTCTCTCTCTCTCTCTCTCTCTCTCTCTCTCTCTCTCTCTCTCTCTCTCTCTCTCTCTCTCTCTCTCTTTTGATTGTGATAATGAGAAAAGCAATTGCATGCTTAAGCTGTCACCACCACCACCACCACCACCACCACCAGGAGAATTCGTCTAACTGAACGTATACATTTCCTTTGCCTTTCCCGCTAACCAACACTTCAAGGCCACGTAGGAGAAAAGATACTTAATTTGAAACACTTATCACCCAGGGAGAGAGAGAGAGAGAGAGAGAGAGAGAGAGAGAGAGAGAGAGAGAGAGAGAGAGAGAGAGAGAGAGAGAGAGAGAGAGAGAGAGGAGGGGGTAGGAGGGTCAAAGCTTGCTTGACAAATGGTTGGTGTGTGTCTGTGGGACTGTGATAAACTGTTGGACTCTGTTACTAGGACATTGTGCCTCTCAGTCTCTATTTCATCCTCCTTGTGTGTGTTGCTGTTGACGTGTCACTGTTTATTACGTGCAATTGTTTTAACTCACTTACTCTGTTCATTTCTGTTTCATTGTTTTGTTGTTATTGTATTTGTGTTTATTTAATCATGTATTCTTGTATGTTTTCTTACGTAATTGTTTTTGTTTTGTTTTTGTCATTGCTTTTTCTTTTGTTTTTTAATTTCGTTTCCAAGTATTCAGGCCAATAACGTATCTTTTGGCTTTTTATATTAGTAGTATTTGTCTATGTATGTATTCCTTGTTCCAATATCAACTTTATTTCACTCTAACAAACAACCAATTTAAGTCGTGTGCGTGTGTGTGTGTGTGTGTGTGTGTGTGTGTGTGTGTGTGCGTAGTTGCTTCCGCCTTATGATATTGTCTAAGATTTACGTGTCTGTTATTAAGGCTTCAAGTGATCCTGGGAATTGTATTTGGAGGAGGCAGTGGCGGAGGAAGGAAAGAAAGGATTAATGAAGGAAGGAAGGAAGGAAGGAAGGAAGGAAGGAAGGAAGGAAGGCAAAAAATAAAATAATGAGGGACATGGCAAGAGGTTAATAATGACCGAGAAAAAGGAGAAGTTGCATGAAGAGGAAGAGGAGGAGGAAGAAGAGATATGATAATTAAGAAACATAATATGTCTGCAAAAAAATAAATAGGGATCATGATACTGGAAGCAATTACCCAAAGAATGATGAAAGAAAGAATTAGGAAGAAAACGAAGAGACGAAAGAGGAAGAAGAGGAAGAAGAGGGAAGAAGAGGGAAGAGAGGGAGAAGAAGACCAATAACAACAAGCCAAAGAAAAAGAAAAAGAAGATAAAGAAGCAGAAGAAAAAGAAGAGTATATCTACACTTGATAAATATACACAAATATATTCATGTAAATCACTCACTCAATTATTGCTGTTCTTCCCCTCCTCCTCCTCTTCCTCCTCCTTATCCTCCTCCTCCTCCTCTTCTAATTTCCCTTCAACCACCAAAATGATGATACAAAAGCAAGCTAAGAAAAAATAATGCTTGGTTTCCTTGTATGTTGTTTCACCTGTTTTTCCAGCTAACTTTTTTTTTCCATTGCCACAAGAAACAAGTGAATCGCTCTTGGCATTGTGTGGTTGGCATTCTCGATGTTTTGTTTTTTTTGGTGGGGGGGAGGGGGGTGGGGGTCCGCGTTCTGACTATGTTTGTAAGTGAATTTCTGGCATTATCTTATTTTCCATCTCTCTCTCTCTCTCTCTTTCTCTTTTTTTTTTCTCTCTCCTTCTCTTTCTCTATCACTGACTTCCCCTTCTTCCTCTCTTTTATGACACCTTTTCTTTCACCTCCTCGACTGGTTCTCATAATGACCTAACATTTCTTCCTCTTCATCTCCTTCTCCTCCTCCTCCTCCTCCTCCTCCTCCTCGTCGTCCATTTCCTCCTGGTCTTCCGTCGTTCTTGTCATCGTTGCACAGTTCATTTCCACCGCACCTTCTTCTCTCTCTCTCTCTATTCTAAACGGTCAATAGATCACAAGACACCAAGCGTTATTTTTGAGTCATTTTCTTCCCCTCTTCTCCTAATGTTTGCCGTTCAAGGTCGTTCTGATGTGCGCTGTTGGAGTTTAATGTTCCAGGACTTTCGCTTCTTTGACTGTTATCACTATTCGTTTAATTTGTCTTTTTTTTTATCGGTGTCTCTTTCTCTCTATATATATCTATCTATCTGTCTTTCTCCTTCGCTTTCTCAATCTCGTTTGCTTGCACAGTTCTCGAAATATCTTTCTTTGGATAGTTTCTGTGGTCATTTCTCTCTTGCTATCTTTATCTGTCTCTTATTCTCTCTCTTTCTCTCTTTCTCTCTCTCTCTCTCTCTCTCTCTCTCTCTCTCTCTCTCTCTCTCTAATAATCCTGTCTCATAAATATCTATATACTAAGTAACAAAAGAAAAAGTTAATCCATCCATTACTATTCTTAACTAAAAAAAATAGATGACAAAAGAAAAAAAATATATATAAAAGTTTTCCAGAAAGCCAAAATACCTCTCCTCCTCCTCTCTTCTTCTTCTTCTTCTTCTTCTTCTTCTTCTTCCTCCTCCTCCTTCCTTAGCACAGTTTGGGACACATTTTTGTAGAGGTAACACTGAGGCAACACACACACACATCCAATGAGCTTAGAGAGTAAACCAAAACTATAGAAGAGGAGCACAACACAAGGGCCGAGGCTTGTGTTGCGAGGGGAAGGAGGGAGGGGGGGAGGGAAGGAAGGGGGGGTGGGGAGGGAAAGGAGGTAGAGAGAAGAGGCCAAGTTGGGAGGACAGAAGGGAAGAGAGAGGATAGAAGGTGTGATAAGAAGAAAGAAGAAAGGAGATAGAGAGAAAACAGAGAAAGAGAGAGGAGGGTAAGGCTCATGGGTTAGCAACAGCAAGACCATTAAAATTTTTCTCTCTACCTCTCTCAGTTTGGTCGTGGAAGCTGGCTGAGACATTGGTAAATCTGTTTATTACGAGAGGGTGTGCGTAGGAGAGGTCTGGGAGAGGCTGTGTTTGCCTCGCTCTCTCCCAGATAATGGAAGGATTAAGGGGAAGATGACAGTGGGAGGGGAAGGAAAGAGACCAGATCAGGGCCGAGAGAAGCGAGGGAAATGAGGATGAGAGCGAATAAGGAGGAAGGAAAAGATACGACTAGGAAGATGAGTTTAGGAGATAGATAGGAAAAAGGGAAAAGGTGTGAAGGAAGTAGGGAGGGTGATATATAAATGTAGAAGGGAAGATAGGTACAGAAGAGATGGAAGTGAAGAAAGGAGAAGAATGAAAGAATGAAAAGAATAAATGTTAGGGAGAGGGAGGCCGTGAAGAACGAAGAGGAATAAGGGAAGGAAAAAGAAGAGAAATGAAAATAGATAACGGAAGGAGGGAAAGGAAGAAAACAGAACAAGGGAGGTAAAGAAGAATAAAAATAAATAGCGGAAAGAGAAAAGAAAATAAGGAGAAGAAGCAGCAAAGGAGGAAACACAGCAATAAAAGTTAAAATAAGACTGATGGAAATAAATAGTTAATGAAGGAAAAGTATGAGAAACAGGACGAAGGAAAGAGAGGAAACAAGGTCAAAAGAGGAAGGGAAGGAGGGAAAGGAGGGAAGAGGAAAGAGAAAGAGGCAAGGGATGTTAAAATGGAAGAGGCAAGGAAGATTACAGGAGAGGCAGATGCAGCGCGGTATGTGGCCCATGAAATTGCATCTCTTATTGATAGGGTACACTTTTTTAACACAATATTTCAAGCACGAGACTTAAGAGTGGGCGCTGCGCAATGCACAAACATTAATTGATAAACCATTTCCACGGCGCAGTTATTGGAGGGAAGGAGTCAACACATACCTAACCTAACCTAACCTAACCTAACCTAACCTAACCAAACCAAACCTAACCTAACCTAACCTAACCTAACCTAACCTAACTACCCGCTACATTGAACTAGAAAACCAATCACTAGCTACCACAAAAAACAGAGTAACTAACATAGCATCAGTCAAGACAAGGGAGAATACACAGTTACTCGCCACAAAGTAATGTCATGAAAGCTAATTCCTAACTCGCATCCAGTAACTCCTTTGCCGGCGTGGAGTCAGTCGCCTGTTTGCTCATTCACATAACTTCCCGCTGAGAGGAACAACTTGTATCCGAGCGCCGGTCAAGCTTCTCAACGGCAAGGGACTTAACTTCGTAGAGCAAACACGCGGAAGGGTTGACTTATTAGGCAGCAAATTAGTCTGCCTGTCAGTTTCTCTCTCTGTCGTCGTCTTTGTCTCATTGGAGGTCAGGCAAATAGACTTCTCTCTATCTCTCTCTCTGTGTCTCTCTCTCGTACCCAGCAGATCCACGCGCCAAGCATAAGATCAACTCTGTCTCGCCTTCCTCACAGAACGTTCGGCACAAGAATTAAACGGGACACTCGCGGGTGTAGTTTAATACATCCCACTGGGGCATATCATCTTCTGAAGGAGGAGGAGGAGGAGGAGGAGGAGGAGGAGGAGGAGAGGAGGAGGAGGAGGAGGAGGAGGAGGAGGAGGAGGATGTATATGCGAGACTGGCCCGGAGGTATAATGGAGATGGGAGACCACTTAGAGTCCCCACCAGCTGAAGGACGTGGAGGAGGAGGAGGAGGAGGAGGAGGAGGAGGAGGAGGAGGAGATAGGAGGAGATGTGGGAAGGACAAAACAGGAGGGAGAGGGGGAGGTAGAGTAGGACAATGCGAATCCACGGAGTGAAAAGCCATAGTTGGGAATATGATGAGTAAGAGAAGGTAATGTCAAACGAAGATACTGTGGTGTAGGTGGCAGGCTGAGGCGCCGGGTAAAGTTAAGGGCGGTGATGAGTTAGTTGTGGTGGGTTATAGTGGGGCTGAGGGTGACAGAAATGGCAGTGCTTCTGGGGGTGAGCGAACGAACGAACGAATGAACACTGCCTATGAGAATGGTGAAGGATGGTGAGCTGGTGGCGAGATGATATTGCATTGGAGTGTTGTTGGTGTTGGTGGTGGTGGTGATGGTGGAGAGAAAGGGTTGGTGGAGGAGGAATAGAATGATAGGATGGTAGGTGGTGGTGGTAATAATGGTTTTAGTGAGAAATGTGCGGTTGAATGTTAGAAAGGAGTAGATTTAGGATATAATGAAAGTCGTCTTCTCCTTCTCCTCCTCTTCTTCTTCCTCCTTTTCTAATATCCTTCCTGTATTTATTCTTCTCTCCGTACGTTTCTCTCCCTCTCTATATTCTATTGCCATGTCTTTATCTTGCCTTCGTCTGCATTCTCCTCCTACTTCTCCTTCTCTACCTCTTTCTTCTCCTCCTTTTTCGATTTCTCCAGTCCTCCTTCTCCTCCTACTCGTCCTCTTTTCCCTCCTCCTCCTCCTCCTCCTCTTCCTCCTCACACTATGTCTTTTCCTTTTCTTTTCCTTCCTCAGACTGACGCAGGGATAAACCAATTTGCTGGCGGCTGAAGCAAAGTCGTCCATTTATCTTACTCCGCCATATGAAACTCCAGCTGCCGGAGATATATTTTCTACCCATCATAGAACCCACCCCTTCCCCTCCCCTCCCCTCTCCCCATTCCTTATTGCCCTCCCCCCCATACAGTATGTGTTTGAACCCATCCCTTTTTGGGCTACATCCTCATATTTTGCTGTAGTTGGGTTCTGTTCCTCCTGCCTTGTGTTTTGTACTTCACATTCAATTTTGTAATATAATTCTTCTTCTCAACACTCCTATTCTTTTACCTAACCCTAAAAGCACATCCTAGTCTTGCTTTTCCCCTACATACACATACACATCATCTCCTACATAATTCTTGTCTTTAATGCCCCTCGTTGCTCTAGTTTCCCCTCACTCTCCCCTCCTTCAACCCTTACACATCTTTACTCACTCGCTAATACCTTCCTAACTTAACCCCAAGACATTTTATAGTTCCAACACCTCTGCAGATATTACTCACTTTTATTCTTTTTAGTATTATATCATCATGTCATGCAGGATCACGTGATATCAAGTAATATTTCTCTTCCTTCAAGAAAATCGTCAAATCTTGAAGAATAAAAGTCGTGGAGGATTTTTAGATACGAATTAATGTTGAGATTATACTTAACTTGGCTTTTTTTTCTTTCAATCTCTCTCTCTCTCTCTCTCTCTCTCTCTCTCTCTCTCTCTCTCTCTCTCTCTCTCTCTCTCTCTCTCTCTCTCTCTCTCTCTCTCTCTCTCTCTCTCTCATCTATCAAACTCTCTCTCACTTTGAAACCCTATACGCTTCCTGCAACCTCCTCTCTCTCTCTCTCTCTCCTCCTCCTCCTCCTCCTCCTCCTCCTCCTTTACATTCTGTTCTGAAGTCCTGTAGAGAAACCCAAACAGTAAAGGCATAATGGGTTTGGTTACGCTTGATAGAAAGGCCTTCAGTGTATGTATGAAGCAAAGATAATGTGTGTGTAGTATATTACGTTTAATCAAAGTTATCGTGTGTGTGTGTGTGTGTATATCTATCAATCTCTATTTCTATATCTTTTTTTTTTCTCTTTCTCTCTTCCACTCGTTCTCTATATGAAATGTCTAGTTGTGTATCTGTCTGTCTACTTGTTTGTCTCCCTTCAGTCTCTCTCTATATTCTTACAAACATTTCCTCATGAAAATACATACGTTTAAACCTACACACGTATATGCTTTACATTTACTCTCACCAGGAAATACCAAACGGAAAATGAAAAAAAAAAAAATACAGCTACAAGCGAATTATATGCAACACGCAAGCATTTCCAAATACAGGAATGTTCTGTAACATAATATTGCTCAGAGGAGAGAGACATTAAAACACACACACAGACACACACACGCAGACACAGACACAGACACAGACACAGACACAGACACACACACAGACACAGACACAGACACAGACACACACACACACACACACACACACACACACACACACACAGTAAATCAGGGTCAGAGGATATAGGTTAGGTTGGTAATCTTTGTTCCTGGATCAACACCATAAATTTTGAACGTCAGTGGCAGGCTTTACACAGTGTCAAAGGGAGGAGGGACAGGTGGGGGGAGGGTGTGGGTAGGAGAAGAGTAAAGTATATATATAAACATAATAAATTTACAAAAGAACTTAGCACTGACGGTCTCTAAGTGGGTTTAGTCTTCTAGTTTGAGTTTTTTATATTTTTCTCTCTCTCTCTCTCTTTCTCTCTCTCTCTTTCCACCTTTAACATCCAGGTATTTTTTTCTCCCTCACAATCCTTAGTTGTCTTTTTTTCCCGCTAGAAACTTAAATCTAATAATGCAGAAGGCGAGTCAGGCTACATTTGAAATCGTAGCGCAGTTTCTAGTTTTCCAACTCCGCGCAAAGAAAAACATTGGGTTCACTTCAGAAGTTTTGGCGCCAATTAATTGCTACGGTTCGTTTCAGAAAAGGTGTTATAGCTTTAGACTGAGAAGTATTAAGGTGGTAGGAGAGAAGAAAGAGGAAGGAAGGAGAAGATGTGGAGGAGCGAGCACATGGAAGAAAGAAACAAGAAGGGATGGGAGTGGAGGGAGGAAAATGCGGAGAGAAGGAACGAGAATTGGAACACAAGGAAGAAAGTGAGGAAAGGGAAATAGATAGAAAGAGAAGGAAAGGATGTTAGAGTTGCATGAAGGGAAAGAAAAACAATTACACAGAAAATAAATGAACGGAACAAAATAATATGAACCAGAATAGAAGAGCAAGAATGTTTATGAAAAAGGAATGGAAAGTGAATGGAGAGAAATGGAAGAGTGAAAGAACAACAAAGGAAGGAAGGTGACGAGAAGGAAATAGGAGTGAAATTAGTGGAGGAAACCTGGAAACTGACTCTGGTAAATTGACGAAGCTGGTAACGTTATTATATCACTAGGTGTCATGGAGAGCTAGAGAGACTTACACTAATGAACTGCCTTCCCTTCCTAGAACCTCCCCCACGTCTGACGCAAGGAGAAGGAAAGTTACTGAAAATATTTCTCGAAGTGAAGAAACAAACTAAAAATTCCAAAATGTTGATGTTCTCTCTCATTCCTTTTTTCGTCGTAGTTTACCTCCTCAACCTCCTATTTCTCCTCCTCTACTATTGCACTTCCTCCTCTTTACAGCTTCATCCATCCATTACACCCAACATATATCCTTCCTCACCTCTCCTCCTCCTCCTCCTCCTCCTCCACACTATCCACTATAACAACACATGGCATGAGAGGACACACACAGCACACACTATATCATTGCAACACAAGAAGGTGACAAGAGCCCTCACCGCTGTGGAATGAGAGCCGGAACACCACACCCAGTACTCAGGTGATGGAAGACAAACATGTAGAAGAGAAGTGTTATCATATCCTGTTCCTCTCACTCACACCACCGCCATGATGGACTCAGGCAGACTGTCATACTCTGGAAGGAAGAAATAGAGGAAGACTGGCGTGTGTGTTTGAGTGTTTTTCTTATTCAATTTGTAGGAAGAAATGGAGAGTTTTCATCTACTTTACGAAGCTTTTTGTTAATGATGGTACAGGAGTATTAATTTCTTCCTTTTTTATATATATTTTTTTATAGGAAGAGTTGAAATATAATGGTCCATGTAGGGTATACAGAAATTTTGTAGAAACACTAAAAAAAAAATAATCCCGCTTGTTTTCTTACATTGTTGACTTTCCATCTAAGTTTGCAAGCCACTTCAAAACTTTCATACCATATACACACACACACAAAAACAAAAACAAAAAAGTTCACCAAACTATTTCATAAAAAAAACGTTCAATATTTTTCTTTCATCTTACGTTTTAAAACAACTTGGCAACAGAGTCACACCACATCTTGCACCAATATATAGGGAACAAAAAGGCACATCACTCATATTTCTCACCACATCTTGAATTAAGTGAATTTAAAGACATTATTATACAGCTGATAGAAGGAATAATAAAGAGGAGAAATAACTTTTTTTTTCTCTCTATCTATCTATCTATCTCTATCTATCTATCCATCTATCTATCTCCCAGGCACACACACTACATCAATATTCTAATACACTTTCAACTTCCCTTTACATCTTCAACACCAAATACACAAGCCATTCCCAGAAGAGACGGTACAATCATCTTATTCTCTACCCACTGAACCCTTCCCTCTTACCACTCACTCCCAACCCTACTTACTACTCACCCTAACCTGCAACAGCTCCAACACTCTTACTCAAACACAATACATATTCCCACTTCACTCCCTAATTCCTTCTAACACACAATCACTGCTCTACACTCACTATTTCCACACTCAAGCCTATATTTACTTATTTATTTTATAGTCATCCTCTTCGTATCCCAGCAGCTGTCCTCAATCTTTTTCTATATATACCTTCCAGACATTTTCTCCTCCCCCTTCAAGGCATTCAGCTCACGTGCCGTCCAACAATGTGTATCCTGTGCATCATTGGGAAAACTTGTGTGATGGGACTCATTGAAAAAGTTGACGAGTCTTAGAATGGGATACAGAACTCTGAGGCGAGAACGAACGACCTTCATACCACCTCTATAACCTCTTCTTCCTCTTCTTCTTCTTGCCATTTTTCCGTTTTTTCCTCTTGTTGTTGTTCATTGATTCCGTTTTGCTTCTATATGGTTTCTAGCTCTCCATTCACCTCTAAATTATCTTTCCCTCCTCCTCCCTCTTTTTCTTCTTCTTTGTCTCCTCTATCACTATCATATTCATCATCCTCATCATCATCATCATCATCAGTAAACGTGTGAATGATATGCAGAGGACGTCGAGGGGTAAGAAAGGAAGGAAAAACGAAAATCATTCCGGCAGAAATACGTAGCATATAGGTAAGAGGTGAGGGGAAGGTTGCTGGTGAATGATTCGTGAAGTGACCGAGTATCAATGGTGAGGGAAGGACAGGTAGCAAGGTGTTGAAAACTGTACTGGATTCCACCATCATTTCCGACCACGTCAAGAAATCTGCGGGACAAACATGATACGAAGAGGGAGGCATCGCAGGTGTGGGCGTCCAACACCTCATTAAATGGAAGGGAAAATTTTAAGCCTCAAATGAGATTTCCCGCTGAGCAACGCACGTGGAGAAGACACACGGAGGAGGGATGAGTGTGGAGGCGGAGGAAGGAAAGGAGAACGGCAAGAATAGGGAGATAAGCAGGAAGGATGGAAGGAGGGAAGGGAGGGAAGCAGGAATGTTCTAAATCCATTTCCTCCTCGAATCTAGAATTTTAAAAGACAAATCGGTTCTAAATGAGGAAGGTTGAATTCAATGTAACTTGACGTCTTGGGTGTAATCAAAAAAAAGATAATTATCCTATATGCGAGTTAGAACTTCATCAGTTACTTGAATCTAAATAGAACTAGGTGAAGAAATCTTAATAATTCTCTTTGTATAACGATGAAACGAGTAACAAGTGAGATAAGTAAGTTTTAGTTCATTCATGTCCAGTGCTGTTTTCATAAGGCGTGATGTGACCTTCCTACTCATTCACCTTCCCCATTACCTCCTTCTTTGCTTCACACATGTATTACTTTCCTCATTTTCTTCTTCCTTTCCCTCATCTTTTTTTCATTCTTTTCGTCCTTTAACCCTGAGAGAAGCGCTAACCTTGTATATCCTTAACTGTAGCTGAGAGACCCACCAGCACCTTAAAGTGTGGTCAAGGAAGCGGAAGTGAGCATTACGGCAAAGTGTATGAGTCCCACCACCACTTCCTTCCCTCCTCCTTCCCTTCCGTCAGCCCGTCAGGAGTTGAGAGAATTCCTTGTGAGGGAAATGACTAAACTGAAACACAGGGCGAGATGAGACCAAGGGCAGGAGGCAGGCGAAGAGACACCCATTGTAGCAAGGGTTAGAAGAGGAGGAGGAGGAGAAAGAGGAGGAAGAGAAGGAGGGGGAGGGATATAATACAATAAAAAACGATGGTAGAGTTAAAATAAAAGAGAAGGGGATGGCATGAGAGAAAGGAACGTTGAAGGTAATGCATAGATGTACGAGATACGGATAAGAGAAGTGGGAAGGGAAAGGAAAGGAAGAAAAGAAGGGAGGAATTGATGAATGAAGAGAGGGAGGGAGGAAGGGAGGGTCAGAGAGGAGTGGAAAGAGGACAATATAAGAACAAAAGGAGAGGACGGAGTGTAATAAGTGGAGAGAAAGAGAAAACAGGGATGGAAGGAAGGAAAAAAGGAAGGAAGGAAAATAGGAAGAAAGGAAGGAAGGAAGGAAGGAAGGAAGGAAGGAAGGAAGGAAGGAAGGAAGGAAGGAAGGAAGGAAGGAAGGAAGGAAGGAAGGAAGGAAGGGTAGGAGTGAACCAAGACCAGCAACACATAAGACGTATTTGCAATCCAACTGGAGAACGTTGTCTATCCCCTGTGTCTTGCCTTAATCCCATTGAGTCTTAGGGAAAATCTCTTGATCTATACCTACTTACTATACTTACTGTACCATTCATCCCTTCCTTCTATATACTCCTTCTTATACTCCCTCCCATCCTTTTCTTCCCTTCTTTACACACATCAATATCTACCTACAACAGACCTTCCTCCCCCTCCATGTCCTTTTCCCCTTCCTTCCTTCCTACCATCTCTCCCTCCCTCCCCCAAACCCAATACAGTTTAGCTACCATCCCTCCACCCCACTTTCCCTATCACCTACGACCAAACATCTTCCTTCTCTCCCCCTTCCTGCCTTGCTCTTTGCTCTCCCCTCCTAGCCTTCCCTGCCGCCAATTCAATCCCTTTTAGGCCTTCCCATAGCCTGCGTCCCTTGAGCCTGCCCTGAGATAACGCTGTTCCCGAGATCAGTAATTAGTGACCCATAACACAACATGATCCCACATTCCCATTCCTAGTCTCTCGCTCTCTCTGTCTCTCTCTGTCTCTCTCAAGCCCTGGGAACGATGGAATCCTTGAGTGGGAATTGAATGACTAATCTGAACGTTCCCATTCCTACTTGAGATGTTTGATGCACTGCAGAAAATCGTAAATGTTGTAGTATCGCGTTTGGAAATTAAGTAGAAACGTTGAAGTATAATTTTGAGGTATTAAAAGTCAGAATTCTCCGTAAATGTTCTGAATTAACACTGAGGGATGAAAAATGACATAGGAAAATATGCTGACACGGTGATGAGTAAATATAACAGTAAAATTAAGTAAGATTTGAAGCTAGATATTTTTTCTTGCTTGGTATACAGCGAGGATTTTTAGAAATGAAAAAAAATAATAAAAACCATGTAAATTGAAGAAAATAAATATGAACGTACATGGCACACATACAGAGAAGAACAAAAATAAGCTGTTCATGGCACCAAAAATGAAGAAAAAGTGTTGGAACATGCATGGAAGACAAATATAAAGGTTCTTAGCAAAAAAAATAAATAATGAAATAATGAAATAAAGAAATAAGGAAAAACACCAAAAAAATCGAGGACAAACACAAACTTCAGTGACTAAGATTAAATGAAAATAAATAGAAGAAAATAACTTGTAAACATTCAGTCAAACAAGCGACACAAACACAGACCTTGAGCAAACTGAACAAAAATATAAAAAGAAAGAAAAGAAAAGAAAAAGAGAAAAAAAAGGTGTCAGCGGCAGATAGAAAGACATTCATGAAACTAGAAATAAGAGAAAAAAAATAAACAAAAAAAACATTAGGCTCGTCAAGGTGTTAATATGTGTCACTCTTCCCAGGTGTGTGCGCGTGTACGTATGTGTGTATATATTACTACCACAAACACAACCTACACCAGATCAATAAAACCAAACATTATCCCACCATAACCAACCTCAATGAAACAGTGAAGCGAATCTGAGAGGAGGAAAACGTACCCTAAGATGAATCAGGACATATATCAGTATTTCTCTTCGAATATTTACACTCTGTCAGGGAGAGAAATATAACCTAACCATGGCAGGAGGCGGAGGCGCAGGGAGAGGCGGAAAGGGAAGAGAAGTAAAGGGGAAGAGGAAGAGGAGAAGGAGGAACTAAGGTATAGCTGAACTTGCACCATTTATCACCCGTAAGACTGTTAGTGGGACGCCTGGGGAAAGGGCAAGACAAATGGACCTGCCCGTACCTGGTATATTACGAGCTTAATAATAGGAATAAAAGTGTACTATAAATAATAATAGTAATAATAATAATAAAACAATAATAACGTTTACGTGCAAAACTTTAGAGCCAGTTATCCTCGTCTATCTTGTCTACCTGACTTTGTATTGCATATACATCTACGTATGTTTGTATGTATATATCTACGTATGTATTTTATGTATGTATGTATGTAGTGCTGAAAGGGCAACGAGAATTTTTGGAATAAATTTCTATGACTGAGAAAATCCAATGGACCCGCTGTCGAGTACCACAGAAGTGATCCAGCGTCCCGGAATTCGTTCAAAAGAGAGAGAGAGAGAGAGAGAGAGAGAGAGAGAGAGAGAGAGAGAGAGAGAGAGAGAGAGAGAGAGAGAGAGAGAGAGAGAGAGAGAGAGAGAGAGAAATGGTTAGTAGTAGTAGTAGTAGTAGTAGTAGTAGTAGTCGTAGTAGTAGTCGTAGTAGTAGTAGTAGTATGATAGTATTTCCTGGATTACTGTGGTTCACTTTCTGCCACAATTATTTTTATCTACAACTCCTCGTGAAAAAAAGAGACGTGCGCCGGGATTCCAGTTAAGATTTACCACTATTTCCTTCCTCCATGTAATAGTGTGTGTGTGTGTGTGTGTGTGTGTGTGTGTGTGTGTGTGTGTGTGTGTGTGTGTGTGTGTGTGTGTGTGTGTGTGTGTGTGTGTGTGTGTGTGTGTGTGTGTGTGTGTGTGTGTGTGTGTGTGTGTGTGTGTGTGTGTGTGTATGTGTGTGTGTGTGTGCGTGTGCGCGTGTGTGTGTGTTCACCCTTTCATGGACCAGTGATTGAAAAGGAGTGTGAGTGAATCCAGATCTGGGAATTCGCTTGAAAACATGTTAGAATGGCGTTGATGTGCTCTTTTGATCTTGGTCTAGACCAGTGACGTCCTCTCCTGACCCTTCCTTCCTTCGCCTTCACTCTCCATCGTCTCTTACTTTTGATCATATTCTGCAAGTCATCACAAAGGGGTAACAGGTTCACTGCTGTTAGTTCTTCCTTTGTGTTCCTTTGTGTTTCTTTGTATTATTTGATTATTCCATGTTCTATCGTTGTTGTGGATAGTTATTATAGCCATAGTCAGATAGTGGCCTCGAGCGGGGATACAAAAACTAACTAACTCTGTCACTATATTCTATTTTCGGATAATTCGAACGGTGAACCTACAATGAAGAATACAAAGAGAGGGTGTGTTGAGTGGTGTGCTTGTGTCCTTGAAGTGTCGTGTGTTTGCCCTGAGTCCCTCCTCTCACCTTTACCCGGCAATTAGGGGTTGTAATTATAAGCTTGTGCATACGATTGTACAGGCTGATACAATGGCAAAGACATCAAATAGCATTACATTAGCGCCGTTTGAGGTATTCTTAACTAGGGTGAATATACTAATTACTTCATTACTGTGTGTATAAAACGTCATGTACACGTTGTTGTATTTATTCGCTATGGACAAACTTCTGAATTCGTTAGCTGGTAAAAATGTCTAAAAACACTGCTTCATTTATTTATTTTTATATTATGAAGAAACAACGTCTATAATATATGTTTGGTAATCGTCTTAACAACGTCTGAGCATTGTTTACTAAGTTTAAAATCGTTATCAATAGTTACCTCTAAGCTATTTCTAATCTTGGATAATTCGGAGTCAAAATATAAAAGAACCCAAACATATTGAACATAAACAAACATATTTTGATAACTTACAACCTCCCGGCACAAGTTAGAACAAAAACATAAACACACACAAACTAAAACAAAAAAAGCCAGACAAAGCCAGCAAAATCTACAAATCCACGCAAAGAAAACACGAAGCGAGACAGTGAGGCTCGTGACATGGGCAGGAAGGAAGGAAGATGCTGGTGATAGGCGGTGATCGACGAGGCTGAGGGACGGAAAGACGGGCAGAGGGAGGAGAAAGATGAGAAGGAGAGGAGGCTAGAACAACAGCAGCAGGAGGAGGAGGAGGAGGAGGAGGAGGAGGGGGAAGAAGAAATCGAGAATATTGGCGGAACAAACATAGGAAAACAGGACAAGAAACACGAGGAGTTATTATACAAACCAATGTACAAAAGGAAGAAAGGAAGAGAAGGAAAGGAATACAAAAAAAAAGAGCAAGGGATGGATAACTATGAAAAAGTGAAGAATTAGGGAATAAAGTGAAGACCAAAGAGGGAGTGTAAGAAGATAGATAGATGAAGGGGATGAAAAGGAGAATAAGGGAGAAGAAGAAAGAGTTAGTGAAGGAGAAGACAAAACATCGTGTAGAGAGGAAGGAAGGAAGGAAGAAGAAATAGGAGATGGGAGAGAAGATGATGGATAGGAGAGAGAAGAAGGGTCATGATGGAGGTAGAAAGAGGGTGAAAAGGGTTATGATAAAGGGCGAAGAAGAAGAGATAAGAACTTTGAAGGAAGACAATAAGAAAAAAACTGTACTGGAACCATCTCTCTCTCTCTCTCTCTCTCTCTCTCTCTCCTCTCTCTCTCTCTCTCTCTCTCTCTCTCTCTCTCTCTAACAACTGGTGATGACTTCATTTGTAAACACTGTCATTTAACTTAGACTGAAAAAGGAGGAGGAGGAGGAGGAGGAGGAGGAGGAGGAGGAGGAGGAGGAGGAGGAGGAGGAGCAAGAGGAGCAGAGAGGTAGGAGGAAGAGAGGTAGGAGGAAGAGAGGTAGGAGGAGAAGTAGGACGACGACAAATTGGAAGAAAAGGAGGAGGAGGAGGAAAGTAAAGAAGAAGAAGAGCAAGACCATAATGATGATGACAAAGAAAGGGAAGCTTAATGTCAACAACCTACACCATAAAGTTTGAGAATATTTCACTCCCTCAACTATCTTTTTTTTATTTTCCTTTTTTTTTGTGGCGGAGGAAAGAAGCGGAAGACTTTACGGCACAAAAAAAAAGTAGCATCCCTCAGGTTCCTCTCTTCTTCGGCAATTAATTAAAGAGTTCCGGCAAAGTTTGGGTCTAATTTCGGCCATAAAAGTTCCATTAGAGGTAAAATTTTGGAGACGCAAAGGGAGGAGGAGGATGAAAAAGGCCTTAGGTAGTGTGTCACCTTTGATTGCCGCCTTCCTGCATGGCTTTGAGGGCGACGTCTTGAAGCTGTGTTTGACTTTGGAGAAAAAAAACTTATTTGAAGACGTTGATGTTTATGATGGCGAAGACACACACACACACACACACACACACACACACACACACACACACACACACACGTAATGCAATAAAAAAAAATGTTCCTTACTCTGATAATACTTTCCTCCACTCTCTATCTCTCTCTCTCTCTCTCTATCGTTTCCAGGATTCAAACCAAGTCAGGCCAGCACGACAATCTCTAACATAAACCACTTCACCAGCGAGTTCCGTTTTTCCATCGTCTTATCGCCCACTGGATTCCTATGTACACTGCCGCCGACCAGCTCAGCACACACTGTTCATACCTTTATGTACCTACTCTAGGCCTGTTACGTATCCAGATTGTAACAAGAAATTGGTGTTTACATAAAAATAACTCGCAACCACTTTGTGCATTGAGGCAGGATTTTGTTCAGATGAAAAGTAAATATATGCTATGCTCCAGTTTACATTTTTCAGAGTATTCTCGCACACACACACACACACACACACACACATACTGGATTCGAGGTGGTGTGTTTGTCATGCCCATTAGGTAAATGCCGCGTCAGATCGCGTCCTCCCTTCCTCACGCTGATCTAACTCATATCAACCTTACCCTCCCGCCGGGTTCAGAAGCTCTGTCAATAGTCGTGTTTGTATACGAATGAGAATTTCCGAGCAAACCCTTCACCCGCCGCCCACACTGCTCTATCGGTAGCAATTCCACAATTCAGCCGCACATTGTTTCCACGGTCAACAGTATTATGCTCCTTTATAGGTGTCGGGCTGAGGGAATGGCTGGTGAGCGCCTGCAGGTGCCAGCTATGCATATATAATGGTTTCCCTGTGACCGTGAATACCGCGACTCGCAGCCACTCATACCACTGAGTGTTTGTGTGTTAAGGTAGTAATGGCGGGCTGCTGACACAACACTCTGGGAATCAATCTTCGCGCCTGACGAATGTAGATCAGTTTTTGGTGCATATTGTGGTGGTGGTTGATACCTGCGTCGATTGTGTTGTTTATGTGTTACATCTTTGCCTCCGTGTTTCGATAAACTATGAGTATCTCGCCGTGCTGGCGCTGGAGAGTTTATTTATTTAGTAATTCCTGAAGAAAGTTCATGCCAAGAGCTACCAATTTTTACTATTCACAGTCGAAGGTATATCACACTAGGAAAGTCAGAGTAGGAATCTAAAACTAAACCAAACATTACAAATCTCAGCGTCGTCACTTGGCCAAGACGTATGTTTGTTTCCAGATCTGTTTTCTGTCCACTGGTTCTGATCCTCTTACTTTCTTTCCAGACGGCGAGTGGCTCGTTGGCTCGTGGTCGCCTTGTCAGGTTGGAGCAGACCGTGCCAGGGACGCTGAGGGATTCTGCCACGGCCTAAGAAAGCGTTCTGCCAAATGTCAAGTGCAGGATGATGATGCCGCCCTCGACCAGTGTCCCCGACCACAGCCATCATCGGAGGCTGCTTGCATAACCACCTGCCCCGAGGACTGTGTGGTGGGTCCTTGGGGAGAGTGGGCACCATGTTCCTCGTGCAACACTTCTCAACGCCGCACCCGCACTGTGGTGGTTGCACCGACCCAAGGGGGCAGCCCATGTCCAGCCCTGAGTGAGTCACGACCTTGCCTCGGTGACTGCATTCCCTCTGCGACTCCAACGGCGTCCTTACAAGAGGAGAGAGAGCCAATGGTGAGGCTGAGGGTAGGGGAGTGGGGCCCATGTCAGCCTTCCCCCACGACCCCGAACGATCCCTTTGAGGACGATTCGAACGATATTACAGAAGACAACTCCAATTCCTTCTCCGATAACCAGGAGCAGGACGCTACTTTCCCCGAGGCGGAGGCCCTGGATGTGGATGATGGTGCAGGTATTGGCAGCAGCAGTGATGCAAACTTGGGGAGCTCCACGATGCGCCCTTCACAAATACCCGTGACATGGAAGGATGTGGACTTGCCTCGAGTAGGCCGCCAGGAACGCTCCCTCACCTGTGTGCACGTGAATGGCACCCGCCTCTCGCTCAGGTAAGGACACGGTCATGGAAATGTGAGAGTGGAGGGAAGGGAGTCATGGAAGGAGAAACGCAAGGATAGAGGGGCAGAATAGGGCTGGGGGAGAGAGAGATGCGAGACTGGAGTACACATGTATACCTAGGAATGTTTGCCTTGAACAGACTCCCAACTGCGCTCTCGAATTTAGACAATAATGTCATTCATTCCATTTTCTTTAAACCACAATAGTTATTTTCTTTAAAGTAAAAGTGGAGGTTCGGGAGTTAGCCAAGAGTTCGGAAGGAGGAAAAGGTTGAAAAGACGAAAAATTCCATGTTGCCTCCACTGTATGTTGCTTCCACTGTATCCTCGGCCACTGAGTCCCATCCGAGCCAGACATGGACAACACTCTCGCACATCGGACTCTTTTGTTTATATCTAATGCGAGAACAAAATGCCTAAGGGCTGAATGTATTTCGAAGAACAAACTCCCCTTGATATATAATTAAAGCGAGTAACATTTTCCAGTCTTCCCACGAATCAGCTTCAAGGATAAAGTATAAAAGTATCTCAGGAACTTAACTTTCCTTAGTATTTTTTGAAACTATTTCCATTTTTTCGAAACTGGATCCAGCGAGTAATTTTTTTTTTTTAGATTCATTTTTACTTCCCGTTTTCTTTCTAGCCTTTGGTTCGTCACTTACATAAAAAAAATACCGCGAAAAAACATTCAAAATCTATCGTAGCCATTTACTATAACGGAGGAAAACAATGGGGTGTAGATTTAACACGAGTAAACAATAAGTTCAAACCATTTAACCGACACACAGAATAAATAAATAGATCCATTAACAAAAATATATAATCACACACCGTCAGATTCAACAGCATCCTCGCCATTGAGTTAAATGAAAATGAGGGAAAATTACGGTGCCAGGTTTCTCACTACACTATCATTTATTCTCCCTCATCCATCTTCATTTCCACCTCTGCCTCCTTTCATTCCGTGCTTCTATTTCCATGATACACACACACCCACACACACACAACCACACAACCTTTCCTTCCCTTCATGTAAAGATTTCCTTCCACGCACTATTCCCTTCAAACACCCTTGCCTCCTCCTCCTTGATTCTCCTCTTCATTCCTTTTCCTTCTCAAGACTTTTATTTTCTCTCAATCACTTTAATGCGATCTGTCGTTTACACGTTCTCTCTCTCTTTCTCTTTTTTTCTCTCTCTCGCTCTCTCTCTCTCTCTTTCTCTGTCTCTTTTCCCCCACTTTAATCTCGCTTCCTAGAAATGAATAACATGGTGCAGTAAACACAACTCATCCCACGCATTCTCTCCCTCACAAACCTTGACATAAAAAAAATAATACAAATAATCAACAATACCTAAAAAAATAACTAAAAAAACAATTACATTCAAATCTACAAAGAATTTCAATATACTAATTATGAACATTATATTCTTAGTTTCTATTTTTTTTTTTTCTGTCTTTCCTTCGCCGGTTCAGCATGTGTTTGGCTGGACGCAGGCAGGTTGCTGAGCGAGTGCGAACCTGTGTGGTGAACCGGGACTGTACGGTGACACAGTGGTCCAGCTGGTCTACTGTGGTACCGGGATGCGTTGCTCCGAGTGGACTGGTAATGTGCTTGATACTGTTGTTGTTATTGTTGTCTTGTTGTCTTGTTTTTTTTCTGTTTCCTCTCTTATGTGTTGTGTATGTGAGTTAAGGTGAGTTTTTGTGCAAGTTTTCGTAAAGAGGTTAGAAGGTAAGGACTGCTTAGTGATGTATGGTATGGTAAGTTTGATAGAAGTACGTATTTTTTTTCTCTCTCTCTCTCTCGTGATATCAGCAACACCTCGCGTGCAGACAGGTGTGATGTTAGTCCTCCTGCTACTGATGGAAACCAAGGTGATACAAGTGAGCCGTGACCTGCTTACACCTTTCCCTCCAGGCGCTCAGGGAATACGTGAAGCTAATGTGACGCAGGCTTACAGCGACTAATATCAAGCTGTTTATGTTGGCGATATTTTCATCCACAGCAACGGTGGTGGTGGTGGTGGTGGTGGTGAGGAAGGGAAGGAGGAAGAGGAGTAGAAGGAGAAAGAGAGGATGAAGAAAATGACTATGACTACGAGGATATTGTAGCCATATTTTCTATCTATCAACACTCGTATGAAAAGAGAGAAAAAAAAGAGATAGGAGAATAAGAAAGATAAAAAAAAAGCATATTTTGTTTACTGCCAACACACAAGTTAGGAAGAAAACCTCCACGTTCCTCACGCGTCATAACTTTTGGAACCAGCGATGAATTATTCTCCTGAACGTCTCCAGCAATGAAGCAGCCATGCGATACACGTTGAGCTGCGTGTGCGTGTGAGTGTGTGTGCGTGTGTGTCATTTCCTTTTAAGTCTAAGTATGGTAAGTGTGTGTGGTGGACAGCTACCTCATAACGTACAAGGAATTCACTCATAGTACTACACAACAAAAATCTTCTTTACCATGAATGTTAAAAATCAAACCAACGGGAATTCGATACAAAAAATAATCTCATAATGAATAAGTCACAAAAAAATTACTTAAGTCCTATTGTATTGTATTGTAAGTCTGTCATTCCCTTCAGTCCACCAACTCCCCTCACTCGGTATGGGGCTTTGAGGGCTGGAATTGAGCCTTAGTCCTGTCTAACTTTGAGGTCGTCTTGTCATGTGAGTTTGAGGCAGAGTGGCACGGAGCAGGTCAGCCAGCCAGCCAGCCAGCCAGCTCCTCCCCTTGAAAGCAGGCGAGACGCTAACTTGGGCGAGCAAAGTTTGAGTTATGACTTCACTTTAGGACAAACAGAACCTTGTCACATAATCATGGAGTCACACGCGACAAAATTCAGGGCAAGAATTCCACTGAACAACTGCAGCACGGACACGAAAACAAAGGAATGTGTCAGGGCGAGGCAAAACAGGATCTCTCTCTCTCTCTCTCTCACAGCATCAGATTGCAAAACACTATAAATTCATCTTCCTCACGTCACCGTTCAAAATATCTCACTAAATTCAAATAAAAGGATGGAAAAAAGAGAGAAATTGAAAATAGCTAGGACTGTTGATGTCTGTTCTTCCTTTGTATTCTTTTGCATTTGTACATACAGAGAGAGAGAGAGAGAGAGAGAGAGAGAGAGAGAGAGAGAGAGAGAGAGAGAGAGAGAGAGAGAGAGAGAGAGAGAGAGAGAGAGAGAGAGAGAGAGAGAGAGAGAGAGAGAGAGAGATATGCTGACTTTCCCATAATAAGTATATAAAAATACCAACGCTTAGTTTACTTTTCATCTGACAGTATTTGCATTTCATTTAATTTTCGGAGATGAATGTGAAAAAGAAAATCACAGAGCAAATATTAAATCTACACACACACACCACTGATTCTAAGCCTAAGAAGAGGAGGAGGAACAAACAGCCGCAGGAAAAAAGGCAAATACACACATACATACATACATAAAGAAAAACTAAACTCACATTGGTTAACGTAAATAATTGCATCGTCAAGAGGAATTATGATATTTAAAAAAAAGAATCGTAAACACATCACTAATTTCTCTTAAACAAACATCAATACAAGACCGTGAATGGAGAATTATCATCATCCTGGTACGATAATTTCAGTCATATGTGTGTAGAGATAGAGAAAAATAGAATAAAAAAAAGGAGAGACGCCTAATTATACAGTCATACACAATAGCCACACATTCATCCTCAATACACTAACCTATAAATATATCCACCAGAATCAAGACAATACAATACATACATACACTGGACTAAACACGTCTTTTCAATACCTGTTCTTCCCTTACCATACCTTCCAACAAAACATACATTTCCTCTCCCATTGATGCGTGTGTGTATACCCAACCAACGTAAACATGTCCACGAACACACAACTATTAAGTAAAAACACGTTAATAAGCATCTTACAATATCCTCAAACACATTTTTCACATCACAAAACGCCACAAATAAAGCGATACCGTCAGTGCACATCTCTCAGCTTCCTCACCACACACGCATTAAGACGAAAATTAATCTTCAATGGTGGGATCTGCTAACTATTTAGTCTACTCAGTCCACCAAGAGGTTCTATATCTGGGTAAAAGCTGTTGAGTCTTAATTTTAGATCACCTGTTCCACCTGTAGCTGTTTCACGTAATTAAGGCAGTTTTTGATCAGGCAAACGACGATGAATAGAGGAAAAGATGGAGGAATCAGGGAGGCGGAATACGAGAGAGAGAGAGAGAGAGAGAGAGAGAGAGAGAGAGAGAGAGAGAGAGAGAGAGAGAGAGAGAGAGAGAGAGAGAGAATCCTATTGTGTATAATACCCATTATGAATATTACTCCCGTATACAACTTAAGCCATTACATAACATTATAACCTTTTTGTAAAGAAAACGTGAACCTGAACCTTCACAAAACACTCTCTCTCTCTCTCTCTCTCTCTCTCTCTCTCTCTCTCTCTCTCTCTCTCTCTCTCTCTCTCTCTCTCTCTCTCTCTCTCTCTCTCTCTCTCTCTCTCTTTCCTTTTTCACGCTGAGGTTTCTTATACCTCAGCCACTAATGGCCCGATTAACGAGGCATTAATATTTATTCATTGGGGCGCGGGAACTTAAGGGAAGGAAGGAGAGGGATTGAGGGTGAGATAGGCGAAGGAAGGAAAGGGAGCGCGAGGATCAGAGAGGTGAAGGAAGGAAGGTGTGGAAGGAATAAGGCCTTAAGGGCAAATCTGGAATAGAGAGGCAGAGGATCAAGGAGGAGGAGAAGGAAGAGGAGGAGGAGGAGAGGAAACTAATTCAAACACAGTAGCAACTCGTGTGTGTGTGTGTGTGTGTGTGTGTGTGTGTGTGTGTGTGTGTGTGTGTGTGTGTGTGTGTGTGGTGTGTGTGGGGTGTGGGTGTGTGTGTGTGTGGGTGTGTGTGTGTGTGCGCGCAGAGAAAGTGTGACAGCGAATTTCAGTTTGTCCTTTCGTCCGTCAGTCAGTCAGTGTCAGTCTCATTCTCTCTCTCTCTCTTTCTCTCTCTCTCTTTAGTCTTTCCTCCACATCTCCCACACCCACTCTTGCATTTGTCATCCCCAAGGCATCACTTTGTCCTGTCTTGCCTCCACCACCACCACCACCACCACCACCACCACCACCACCACCACAACATTGCTCTTGCCAAACTCTTTCCCAACTAAACATTAACTCTGTCCTCCTTCTCCAGCTGTTTTCCTCCTAGACACACACACACACACACAAGCACACACACACAAACACCCACACAAGGACACACACACAAGCACACACACACAAGCACACACACACAAGCACACACACACACAAGCACACACACACACCTCTTTTCCCTCCCTCTACATCCCATCTTGACCCTCTCCTTCCTACTTTCACTGCCAATGCTTACCCTACCAAGGCCTTGCAACACAGAGCCTCTTTCCCTTCCCTACCTCTGTTTCCCTCCCTTTCCTCTCATTCCCTACCCTTCCCTCCTCTTCCTCTCCTTTCCTCCCCTTGCTTTCCTTCCCTCTCTTGCCATAAATAGCTTGCCAGTGGGACGTTAGGTGGTAAGGAAGTAGGGAGGAGGAGGGGTAAGGAGGAGATGCAAGAATCAAGGAGTTTCATTTTCCTGATTTTGTGCTTGTAAAGTTAAAAGATACATCTACGGAATTCATCTTCTTTATAATTATTGTTTGTTATGTGATTTAAGTTGTTTTTTTGTTCGTTGTATGAAGCTATTTTTGTCGTTTGTATTGAGTTTGTCTTGTCATTCACTCATGGATTTGTCTGTCACTCATCTCGTTTCTAATTTGAATATATTTTTTTTTCTTTTTTTTTATCATTATTGTCGTCTTTCCCCACATCTCCTTATCCTCCTGTTCTTTCTTTCTTTCTTTCTTTCTTATTACTGTTTTCTTCCATCTCTTTCTCCTCTCATCTTTCTCCTCCTCTTTCTCCTCCTTGTCTTCCTCCTCGTCTTTCATTTACTACTTTTTTTTTGTTCCTGCTCCTCCTCTCAACCACTAAAAAAATATTAAAAAATATATATTTATCCCCCAGTAGCCACTTGCCGCCTTCATCCATTCATCGCAACACAAGTGAACATTCTTACGTAACCTAATTACAGCACGACACCTATTCATACTCGCTCGATAACCTCATACTGAATAGATACACATAATTAATCCTCAAGACGGAAAAGAAATATGACAAGAATGGAAAAATCATGTCTTTGGTAATGGGAAAATGTATATCCTTATTATTTTGTGTTCCCTCCTCTGAAGAAAAAAAATTCGATATGATATTTACTCGGTAATTAAAAGTTTCCTATACGTCAATATATCAGGTTCTGTTTCGCTATGTCTGTCAATATTTCTTCTTCCTTCACCTCTCTGTCCCCTCCCTCGACTCATCTTCTATTTACCCTTTCCTTGAACATCTCTCTCTTTCTCTCTTTTTTTCTCTTTCATTCCATTCTTGTCGCTCTTCCCTCCCGTGACACAGCTTGTTTTTAGCCTTCACATCAACACCAAATTCATATTTCTCCTCGCGCCTCCCTTTCCTCTGGACGCGGGTGGAGGCGACATTGTTCCCCTGATCTAGTTAGACTTGCGACACAGACCTCAAAAAGAATATTATATTGCAAATCTGTTCATCAGCTTCACGTGTGGTTGGCTGACGCGTCCCTCATCCTACCTCTGGTCTACCTGTGTTGATATTTTTTTCGTCCCCTTTTCCCTTACCGCAAATATCACCCGAAAAATGTTACCTTTGCCGATGTATACAATTTTTTTTCTCTTTCCTACATCTAGTTCTATGCAAGTGACTTTGTATATATTGAATGGATGATTAACATAACTTAAATTGGTGATATAAAAAATGGTGATTACTTGTATCTGTTAAGAGTTTTATACAATTTATTTCTATGCTTCCCTCATCCTAGCCTGGTGAGGTGACTCGTGTTTTTTTTCTCCATCACGGTTATCTCATCACGGTTTACTGCAAGAGCCGGTAAGCGAGCTATCTAATCTTAATGAATTTTCCGGTAAAAATTACTGCTTCATCGTTTTCCATTCCACGACACAAATGTTTGGCTTCCACAAATACTTTATCGATAGTTACCAGAATAAATAGAAATGCACAATACCTTAACGCTGTCCTAATATACTATTGATATTACTATTTATTCAAACACAATAGATAAGACAAGGAAAACATGTTATAGACGCAAACACTAACGAAAGAGAATGAATGGATACAAAAACATCACATTAGATACACTTCACTATAGGAATAATGCAATATATTCCACACCATAGAAGTGAGAATACATACACTAACAAAACGAACTACACACCACACACACACAAACATTACATCACATTCCACCCAACATTTCCTCTACTTACACAAACAAAACCGTAATACTAATTCTCCCAACACCATCCACAATATATCACAAGCAACACCACGCACACTACCCACCTTCAAACATGCAACACAATATTATGCAACACACACACACCACACCACACCCACACACACACCCTACCACACCCTCCCACATCTCATATATCCGTGTCACATCCTTGCTCATCTGGCCGCCGCGCCATTCCCACACATTTCCCTGCCCGACATATTTTTGCCCATTGGAAATATTCTTCCCGACGCGAAAACGCTGGACGTGTTGGCGGTAAAATCTCGGACGCGAACGAAGGCTGAAAACATCCCACATTTTTCCTCTCACGGCTCGAGTTTTCAGCGGCTTAAGTGTGGCCGCGAAGGATACCAAGGCGAGTCCCACTGGCATAGCAGATGGTGTGTGTGTGTGGGTGTGTGTGTGTGTGTGCGTGTGTGTGATACTGGGTTAAGGATTCATGGAGACTAAAACGATATTGCCAATACATACATACATACACAAACTAAGGGTCATCAATACATACACAGACCGAAACATACAAATACATACACACTAAAACATACTGATACAGGTAGATGGATAGGTAGAGGGATAGGTAGGTAGGAGCACAACGACAGAAATGAAAATGAGAGCAAGGAAGTAAGTCAGGATAAATAAATGAATAATAAAAAGAATAATGCGCAACATGAATAAAATAAATTATAGTAATGATCCTCACTATGGATAACACCGTTAAAAACAAAATGAAAAATAGAAATAAGAAATAAATGAAGCGATTGGTATCAAGTTATGTCCGTTAAGTGAATATTTGAATTTTTTAGGATTATTTTATTATTATTTTATCATTCGCTACATTGAGGAAGTCGTGTATGGTAATGCATGTTTAGGATATATTGTTTTGTTCAATGACCTAGTTTCTATATTTATCAGATGCGATTTTTGCACATTAATTAGTTTTTGTTCCTTGTAATGTTAGTGCTTTCCTATTTTTTCATTAGTATCATTATTATTATCATGTTTTTATCATTATCATTACTACTACTATCATAATTATCACCATTATACCATCATTATCATTACCATTAATATAACATTGAAACTATCATTCATATTCTTCATCATTCACACACACACACACATACACAATCACATGAATCATATTTTGTCACATTTGAATTGTTCCATACTTTCCTGCCACACGCGGGGGAATACAAGTCGAGTGAGGTAATGAATATATCAACAACATGAGGAGTGAGGCGAGGCAGGAAAGGTGAGGGTGGGGAAGGCAAGGGAGAGGAAGGGGGAGGGTGGGGAAGGCAAGGTAGAGGATGGGGAAGGGAGGGAAGCAAGGGATAAGGGAGGGAGGAGAGGAGGTGGTGGAACATATTGTAGTATGGACAAGGCTTTGGTCATGCCTGGGGCTCTTCAAAGGCTTTCAGTATTGCATCGTTGTTTCCCGAGGTGGTGATGGTGGTGGTGGTGAAACAAGAGGAGGAAGAGGAGGAGGAGGAGAAGGAGGAGGAGGAGATAAGCAATACCAGATAAAAGGACTAATATCTTAAAATTGGATGACCTACTTTTGCATCCTACACTATTTTTCTGAATAAGGTAACACGAAGGACTGACAAAGAAAAGGAGAGGACAGCGACGAAGACGAAACGAGGAGGAAGAATAGCATGTCATATTCCTTATACTCGTCCCCTTCTTTCCACACAGACAAAAAAAACACATACACAAACACACACACACACCTCACCCTCTATCTTTCATTACACCAGACTTCTCTTCACTCCTGTACATCTATCCCTCTATCCCTTTCCATCCCTCTTGAACACATTTCCTTCTCTTTTACCTCTTCTCTCCCCTGCCACCGTCTAATTATAACCAGGTGGACAATGAAAGAGAATAACGTGATGTAGGTAAGATATGTATAAGCAGACGGACGTGGAAGGACAATATAAAGGTGAAATAATATGTTTTCATTAATTGTCTGTGTTTTCCATCATGTAATCTATCAAAACATTCTGAAATACTCCTCCTTATTCTTATTCGTCATTGTCTCTCAGTATATCATCTTATTCATTCCTCCTTCTCCCTTAGTATATTCCTACAGTCACCACGTAACGCTCCCTGTCCCTTCTATCCTTCCTATTACCTCTCTTAACACCCTCATTTCCGTTAGCCCTTCCTCCCTTGTCCTTACTCTTACTCGTACACCCCAGCATGCCTTCCCCTTCCATTCACTCCGTCTCTGCAGCCACGTTACTGGAAACCTCACGTGCTCCTCCTCTAATTCAAAGTCAAACAGCCAGGAATAGTTCTCGGGGCCTTAACAAGACATGTCAGCTGGCTTGGAAAACGTCCTCAGAATCTAACAAACTGGTGAATGAAAGCCATTTTCCATTTTTTCTTCTTCTAGTTACAGAAAAAGAGACCAGGTACCAGAGGATTCTAAAGAGGGATTTTTTTTCTAGTTTTTTCTCTTTTTTTGGTTAGTAAATAGCACCGTCCAGGGAAAGGGTGAGGGTGAGGGTGAGGGTGAGGGGTGAAGGGACTGGAGGCGTGAGAAGGGTGGAAATCAGGGCAAGTCTTGTTAGAAAGTGGGACAAAGGAAGAAAGAAAGAAAGACACGTGTTCAAGAAGGATTATAGACGAGGACAGAGGCTGGGCAATGCGAGAGATAGATAGAGATAGAGATAGAGATAGAGATAGAGATAGAGATAGAGATAGAGATAGAGAACCAATGATATAACAAAGACCACTCACCACTACACTATATGTCCTTCACTGCCTCTTCCCCTTAAGTAGCCGTAACTACACGAAACAGAGCGAGGAGGACCAAATGCTGTGTCTCTCCATCCTCGTTCTCTTGATTGATTTCCCGCCAAAGTTAGGGGAGGAGGCGTGCTCAAAGGAGGAGAAGAAGGAGGAAGAGAAAGACGTAAAGGGAGAGATGGAGAGAAAAGAGGAAGAGGAGGAGGAGGAGGAGGAGGGTATGACAAGCGAAGTCTTCAAGATGCGAATATTATACAGAATAATGACTGCGAAGTTCTAGTTACGTTCGCTTTGTCAGTTGTAATGAGGCGCTTTTTGGGGTGTGGGGACTGTTAAGGGGTGTGTGTGTGTGTGTGTGTGCGTGTTAGTAGTAGTAGTCGTGATAAGAAAGAAAAGGAAATAACTGAAGAAAATCATAACATTAATAACACATTTTTACGTCCTCCTCTTCTTCCTCCTCCTCCTCCTCCTCCACTATCTCCTCTACCTCACTATCTAATGGAGGCAGGAAGCTAATAATGGCGACGCTTCCTACATTAATCACTTTATCTCACCCAAGTAGGCCTATAGAACTACTTTTTTCCCTTTTTTCTTTATTTCTAGCTGTTCCTCTATTTTTTTCTTTTGTATCTAACTCAGTCATCTATCTTTTATTACGGTTTATAGTTATCTTTTCAAACCTTCTCTATTTTCTTTCTTTTCCTTCACGTCTCTCGTTTTTAGATTTCTTATTTATTTCCTTTTCCGTTTTTTAGTTTTATTCTTTAAGCTTTCTCTCGGGCACTTTTTGTTTCCTATATTTTTCCTTCAGTTCATTTCTTTCCTTATACTATTATATTTCAATGGAGTTTTTGTCGTGTTTCTAGTTTTTTTCTCTCATTTCCTATCTATTTCTATATTTGCTCTCGCTCTCTCTCTCTCTCTCTCTCTCTCTCTCTCTCTCTCTCTCTCTCTCTCTCTCTCTCTCTCTCTCTCTCTCTCTCTCTCTCTCTCTCTCTCTCTCTCTCTCTCTCTCTCTCTCTCCTCACGACACAATTAGCGTTACCTCTCCCACCACCACCACCTTCACAACACTTCACCTTGATCAAGAGGCTTATCACGTAGTGGGCGGCGTGTTCACCTGAGCTGGGAGGGAGGAGGAAGGGAGAGGGGAGAGTAGGAGGGGGGCGTCAGGTGCCAGGTGGCCAGGACAAAACCACCTGAACACCTGTGCCTTTGCCCGACGTTGGTGAAATTGACTGTAAAAGGTGTCGCTTGTGTGTAGGTTTTGGCCACTGGAAATTGTCGGGGAGGGAGACCTTTTCCGAGTTTCCTGAGGTTTTAGTGGGAAGGAAAGTCCATGATTGGGGAAGGGTTGGTGATGTGACTGGACTGAATTCCTTGCATTTCTTGAAACACACACGTACCAGTGAAATGTCTTTTTTTATTATTATTATTGTATCACTATGAGTAAAAGAAATAGTCATAGGAAAGATATCAAGTGAAAATATTTGAATCCTTGTTTATTTATGTTTTACCGTTGTGATGAAGCTCTAACTGTTGCTAAATGACGTTACAGCAGCTCATTCTGGCTTGGGTTCGAACCTTGACTATTTGAATGAGAGGATAAGCAGCCAAACCAGTAAGCCAAAGCCGGATAGACAACCTTTATCAGCTGGCGGGGAAATAACAACGAAGTCAGATAAATCTTTAAACTCGCTGTGTTTCGGTAAATTTCCTAGACTCAAAAACCTCAAAAGTCAGAATCGAAATCGTGCTCTTTTTTTTTTCTCCTCCATATGACAGACTGAACTTCCACGCAGCTTAGTTACTGTACATTCTCACTGCTTAACAAGACCTACTTTTAGAATAGTTCATCTTTAACACCAACAACAATAACATGATGCTGCTGCTTTTTCAACATTACCAGCTATGCATTCACGATTTTACAAGCGGAAATGTGTGTGTGCTAACTAGAGGATAGCCAGCAATTTTTTTTTGACCGTAGCACTGATAACGATGTGATTTAATTTTTTATTTTTATATATATACACAAATAGAGTAACAGAAATGGGGGAAAAAAAGAGCAGCCACCCAAACATCAATCCAAATAAGAGATATAAAAAAAAAAACTGAATCCTACTAAAAGCATTGCTGGAAACCTAAATATTGAATTCCATCCAATAACAAACATATGGAATCAACAAGGCTATAAACATACATTCTAAACCCCCTTTTTTTTATTCGAATTTTGTAAGCCAAACACGCGTCCTCATTGGTAAACAAGGGATATAAACGGTTTGAGGAATGAAATACCTCTTCTGAAAACGTTCCCGCATTTTCACAAACATTTAACGCTCTATTTGTTGTCCGTTGAGCCATGGTTTAAACGGTACCCTTGAGTTTAGCCTTTCAAACGGCTCACTAAACGTACTCTTTCTCAGAGGCTCGCGATCTTTTTTTTTATGCCTTTACCTATATAGCTGTTAGTACTGGTCTCCTGCTCCTATTTATACTCTCTACTCTCTCTACATCTCTCTACCTCTCTCTCGTCCCATCACCACACACATTTATACACAAATTTGACCTACATTGCTGTTTTTTACCTGCACTTTACGACTTATCATTATATATATTTTGTTTCATTTCACAATATAATACAATTGTCATGCCAGCGGACGTGAAGCTGCGGATGGCTGGATGGGAAACATTTAGCGTTCGAGAATATTACGTACTTGAATTTTTGATAGATAGATAGATAGATGGATAGATTAATAGATAGACTGAGGATAGTTATAAATATACATGTAGAGAGATACAGATAAAACGAATAAAGTCGATATAGTATGGTGAATTTTCGTAACTTTTCTTATATTCTATCTATTCAATGTAAAATAAATAATAAAAGTTGCATTCACTTGGTAATATGAAGCAAGTTTTTTTTTTTTTTATCTATCATTTTGTCTTTTTTCAAGTATGCGAAGAACATTAAGGCAATTTCACCTCTCGTCCTACTTTCCCTCCCACGTCACGTTCACTTTCTGGAAACATTTTCGAACATCTTTTGATCATACCAAGATATCAGGCTGAGCGGAGTACGAGGAGGGACTAGAGGGAACAGAATCCATCCTATCCATCCTATCCTATCCTATCCTCCTTTCCGTTTCACCTCCTTCAGTCCTTTTCCGCTAAAACACTCACTCTCCTTCACCACGCCCACCTATACCTATACCTGTCCCCTTCCCTTCCCTTGCCTTGCAGTTCCTTCCCCTTCCACCTTACCTACTATCTCCTTCCGCCCAGATCCGCCCTATAACCGAGCAATCACACGGCTGAGGAGACCCTTCTGACGATGCCGCCTCCACCCCTTCATTACCCTTTGCGGCATACTCCCTCTTACCCTCAGGACCACCTCCTCGTCAGACCTCTCATCATCATAATATTCCTCTTACCTCACCTCCTAATCCTCCTCCTCCTCCTCCTTGTTCTGCTTCTCTTCCTCCTATTCCTATTCCTATTACTACTACTACTACTACTACTACTATTGCTACTTCTATTACTACTAAACTACTACTACTACTGCTGCTGCTACTGCTACTACTTCTACTATAACGGTGTTGGGGGAAAAAAGAGAGGTTCTGTTTTTATTTTCGTTCGTCCCTCCCAAAGTGAGACAAAGGAACTGTGTCGAGCCCAAAGTCGCCTGAGTTACGGCTGGTTAGGTGGTGCGCAGGGGTGGGTGGTGTGTGTGTGTGTGGTGTAAGAAGGAAAGAAAAAAAAATATATATATATATATATATATATATATATATATATATATATATATTACTTCTTGCTCTATTGGACTTATTAGATATACGCCTCCTATACCTTTCGACCCCACTATGCTATCATCTATTCTAACTCTTCAACCCAACCCAAACTAACCCAACCCAACCCAACCCAACCCAACCCAACCCAACCTAACCTAACCTAACCTAACGTGAACATACTTTTGAAGCAAGAGCTAACGTATATTTGAGTATATAAGAGTGGGTGTGCCAGTGACCTCAGTTGGGCGTGGCATGAGGGGCATGGAGACAAGAGCGGGTCAGGTAGCCTTCTTCCCTTCCCTCCCACCCTAGGGTCAAGCCACCAACCTGAACCAGCAACAGGAGACGTTAATTGCTACCAGGTAACCGGAAGCCTTGTCAGAGAGGACGAGGAAAAACTTCATTCTATTTCTTGATTTTCTTCCTTTTCTTACTTTCTTTTCTATGTGTTTTCTTTTTCATTTCCTTTTCCAACTCCTTCCTCCCCTCTCCTGTCCCTCCTGCTCACTCCCTCTGCCTCAACCACCCTCAAAGTTAGTTTCACACTCAATAGTCTACACTCTCCTCTTTCTCGTATACGTTACTCCCTCTCGCCCTCATTACTTACCAGGCCTTATATTTTTCCTACCTTCCCTCCCTCCCTCTTTCTCTTCCTGCCTTATTTTATCATATATTTTCACTAATAGGTCTTTCTTTCTCGTTTACATTTTTTTTTTAATTCTCTCCCCCTCTCCCTCTCTCTCCCTCCCTGTCAGCGCTTCTCTATATCAAATGGTATTTGGTTTTACGTTCAATACATTTCATTGATATCTGGCGCTCAGTTTGTTATTGGGATTTACAAAACATAATGGATATTTGCTTTCTATCTGTAACCCTCTCTTTTCTGTGGGTGGGCGAGGCAAGGGCCGCCGCTGAGGAGGAAAGGGTAGAGAAGTACTTCCAGAAGATGTTAAAGGATCAGGAGCACGCCGTCTTAGTAGAGGTGCAGACTGCCAGGCTCAGTGAACCTTCGTCCTTGGGAGTCGAGGATCAGGTCAAGCTTTGGAAGCAGAACAGAGAGTACGAAAACTGTCTGAAACGGCGAGCCAACCTTCAGCTTCACGATGTGCTTCGGAGAGCCGTTGTGGTAGCTCAGGGTAAGAATGAAATCAGACTGACCTGTCCTGCGTACTGCCGGAACCCTTTAAGTCCGAAAATCGCTAAGTGGGTCTACTCCGCCCAAGGTGAATTCATGGCAAAGAAGAGATCTGTTGTGTTGGAAGAGACAGACTACTTGATCTCAGACGATGGTGACCTCATCATCGGAAACATTGAGCTGAAAGACGCAGGTTTGTACTCGTGCCACGCCGAGGGACAAGTGGCAGTGACGTGGCTGGTGGAGGTGATTCCTAAGGAACAGCTCGTTACAATATCAGGATCATCCCCTCCGTTCAACACCAGGCGGGAGTACGAGCAACTCAACCTCGTGGCAGAGGTACAGTTGACGCCTTGGTCACCCTGTTCCCACTGTCACCACATTGGCACCAGACACCGCTTCGGCACGTGTGTCTTGAGGGTGAGAGGCAAGTGGCCGAAGCACCTCAACGTTACCTTGATGAACCCGATCCGGATGCTTGATATCTACCACGAGACTGGCGTTCCGTGCAGGTCAGCCTATATGGCCGCCATAGTGAAGGAAGTTCCTGACATCAGAAGACTGACAGACTTCATTCAACACGATCACTGCCGCGTGCCATGCTCCAGCACCGAGGTTGTGTTTTTCAAACAGAAGATGAAAGCACATTACTCAAAAATACCGATGTCTTCGGCACTGAAAGGAGAGATAGCTCTGAAAGGATTTACAGCGTCCCAAAAGTTTGTTGAGAAGGTTTGGGTTCCTGGCAATGACATCTTCCTGACGTGTCCAAGTATTAATTCCCGCGACAGTGTCACGTGGACTAAGGGACAAATACCGCTTGAAACAATCATTCGGGAAACAAGTAACTTTGATGACCGCATCGTGATCCTGCAGGACGGCCAAGTGATGGTGCGGCGCCCCACGGAGAACGACATGGGCGTGTACGTGTGTTACAAGTGGGGCCAACAGGAACCCACAGCTGCTGTCAAAGTGAAGACACACAAGGTTAGCAGGGCGATCAAGGAAGACCTTCTAGAGTACATTAAGGAGGTGTTGATGCTGGTGCCGCTAGTGATAATGCTTGTTTGGTGCACCGGACGCCACCATGAAGAGTAGCAAGGAGGTTATACAAGAACAATATATCAACACTTAGTTCACTCAATTCACTATCATCAGTGTAGCCAGCATGGTTCACTCCACCCTTTGTTATGCCCCTCCCTGCCCCGCCACACCCACCCCACGTCACAGCTAAGTAAGACAGGTGATCACCTACCTAACCATGCCTTCCCTCTAACGCCATTATCAAATCCCTCCCCATCTTTTCCTTCCATTCCTTCCTTCTTCCTTCGTTGCTCCTCCTCTCACTCTCCCCTCTATTCTTCTTTCACCTCTCATTCATCACCTTTTATTATCTTCCGTTTTGCTCTTTCTCTTCTTTCATCTTCCTGAACACCTCAACACTCTCATTCTCTTCTTTACTCTCCCTTTTCATCCTTTCCTTCAGTTGTCATCTCTAACCACTCCCTTTATTCATCTCCCCTTCGTCCTTTCCCTTTACTCTCCCCTCTCCACTCACCCAATCCTTTTACAAGCCTCTCACACTCCCTCCCCTCAGTTTCCCTCTCACCTTTTTGCTGTTCACCCTTCTCCTCTCTACCTGTCCCCTCTCAGTCTGCCTTGCTCAGTCTTCTCTATTTACTTCCTCTCTCACCTCTCCCTATCCCTCTCTTTCCTTTTAAACCCAACCCTCTGTAGGAAATATCTGGCACGCTACGAATCATGCATATACTAGAATCGAGTGTCACTTTATACTATGAGCTTATCACTTAGTTCTGTGCTGGATCATTGCTTTTTTTTTTTCTATCCGATTTCAGTCCCACCTTTTTTGTTTTCTTTCTTGCTGTTACTTCCCTTCATGGTAGATTTTCACTAGTATTTTCTCACGTAATCCCGATAAAGTGATTAGAGGAGTTAAACCGTTTATATGTTTTGTTTTGATGTATGTGTGTGAGTGTGTGTACGCCGCTAAGCTGTTTGGAAGTTGATGGTGTGATGATGCGTTCTGATGTGTTCTACCTATAGTTATACATCTTGCTGGGTGATGTTACTGCTTGCCTACCTCCCTCCCTACCACATCACATTACTGAAGTCACACCCAGTCACATTAAGAGAGAGTGAATGACATTTAGGGAATTAAGAATTACTATGTGACATGCGGAGAGAACTTGAGCATAACTAGGATATTGGGGATAGAGAAATAAATAAATAAAAAAAGAGAAAGAGTTGGAGTCTCGACAAACGTAACAATATTAAACCTTCACAACTCACTAACCTCATGCCCTACATAAGTACATCTAAGTACATATACAAAACACTAGGAGACTGAAACGTTTACTGAGGTTACGCAACATTAAGAAATAAATCACATCCATAAATTTCCAGTTTTCACACATCTTCCCCCATTTTCAGTTCCAGTCAGTGATGGTAAATATAAACTGTCAACTAGATTTATCGTATTCAATTCTATTCATTACGCGAGAAAGTATTTAGCAACTTAAACTCTATTCAGTCATTTATATTCATTTTTCTTCTCTCCTTCACGCTAGAGGTCTCACTTTCACTTGCCAAAATACTGTAGCTTTCCCTGAACCCGATAACCTACTGCGTGTTGACTATTTTTTCTCGTATTTATATAACCTTTTGTTTA
This sequence comes from Metacarcinus magister, assembly GCA_029783475.1. NCBI lineage: Eukaryota > Metazoa > Arthropoda > Malacostraca > Decapoda > Cancridae > Metacarcinus > Metacarcinus magister. Next base: position 6,457,455 of record JAPQNM010000046.1, read on the forward strand.
CATTTTCTTTCTGTTCACCTCCATGTCAGCTTTTTTCCACTTTTTAGGTTGTTTATTCAGCGTGTGTCTGTGTGTGCGTGTCTGTGTGTGCCTTACGTTCCTGGATTTCACTTTCCCTTCCCTTGCTCTCTTCTCTTCTCCCTTCTTTCCTTCCATTTTCCTCCCTCTCCTTTCCTACTCTCTACCCCCTGCCGCCGCCGCCGCCTCCTCTCTCCTCTTCCTCCCTCGTCGGTGCGGATATTAAGCTGGTAATGAAATGGCGCCACGAGACTTTATCACGGTATTAATCAAATTGACTTCTAACGCACCAGCCTCGTGCTAGACTGTGACAGAGGAGGCAGGGTGATACCGACTCTATAAGGTGATGTGCAAGGACGAAGCCTGGATTAGTGCAGGACGCGAAGGGTGACGTTAGGTTTAAGAACGATACTAGGTAGTTTTAGTAGAAGTATAGCTAGTTAAGGTGAAGGCAGGTAAGATAGATAGTGTAAAGTGTACCTGTGGATTAATGGGAGTCATAATACAGGTGAAATGAGGTAAGTTTAGGAGGAAACTAAGGATTTAGGCGAGTAAAGATAGGGTAAGGTGAAGACAGGTATGATAAATATTCTAAATTGTAATTACTGACTTGATAAGGGTGAAATAAGGTAATGGTAAGGATGAAACAAGATAATTTAGATAGAGTGAAGTTAGTTAAGGTGAAGATAGGCAAGGTAAATATTGTAAAGGGTAACTAAGGAATATTAATAGAGGTGAAACGAGGTAAGGATAATTGTAGAGAGGTAAGATTAAGAGAGTGAAGCTACTTATATTTGACCTTAAGTAAGAAGTAAGAAAGCAACATCATCTTAGTGAGAATTAGAAGTTAAGAGCCAATTTTATTTTCACTCCAAGGTAACGTATGTAAAAGTGAAAGCAGGTAGGATTGCATAGTGAAGATAAGAACTTAGGTACAGCTTAAGTATCAGGAGAAAGTGTGTTCAGGTAGCAAGTTACGGTAAGGTGTGTGGACGAAACAAATAGGATGTGATTTCCATAACAAAGCGATACTGAGGGAAGGAACGAAAATAGCGAAGAAATAATCAACAATAAAACAAAGAATAGAAAAATACTAAATAGAACCCACGGGAAAATTAGATATCTTAAGGGGATAAGATAAGATAAATGGGAAAAAAAGGAAAATAACCACGAAGGAAGGGAAACTAATGAGGTAACAAATGTGAGATATAATGCAAGGGGATGAAGAAAGGAAGGGAAAATAGAAGGAAAAAACATAGGGAAACAGTGTCTGCAACCTGTAATGTGTAACTAATGGCTAGTTTTTTTTTCCTTTTTCCCTCGATTTGAAGATTAAGACGAGGGAATAACGAGAGAGAGAGAGAGAGAGAGAGAGAGAGAGAGAGAGAGAGAGAGAGAGAGAGAGAGAGAGAGAGAGAGAGAGAGAGAGAGAGAGAGAGAGAGAAAAAAAAACAGGGGGGATGGATTGATAGGAATCTGCAGAGAGTAAAAATAAAAGAAGGGGAGGTGGACACTCCTCTCTCATCTGTATGTTGCATGGAAATGAAAATGGAAATATTCATTCAATCAAGGATAACAGAAAAGGTAGGAGGAGGAGGAGGAGGAGGAGGAGGAGGAGGACTATGAGTACAAAGGAATACAAAGGAAGAACAGACATCAATAGTCCTACTGAACCTGTCCTTGTCCTGTCCCTGTTGCTACACTCTATTATAGTATCTACTTGATAGACAAAAAAAACAGCAAAGTGGAAGGGAAGAGAAGGAGAAGGAAGAAGTCTCATTGATGGTAGTAAATAAATACCAAGATAATTTTTTTCTCTTTTTCATCACTTCCTCCTCTTCATTCTTTCTTATCTTCTATACATAGCAAGTTTTCTTTCCCTTGCTCTCTCTCTTAACTCCTTTTTTCTCATTATGATTGGACTCTATATAGTGCATACGCTGTTGATGACGTTCATGAGACCCGAAATGGTAGAAAGTGGGCTATAAGGGAAGGTAGTATAGTATTTCTGGTGGTGGTGATGGTAGTAGTAGCGGTAGTAGTAGCAGTAGTAGTGTATGGGTCTGTTTGTCTATGAACCAACTATTACATACCCTTCAGGCCTCAAGTTTACATTACACATAAATTACACTCGGCAGGTTAGAGCACAAGAGCAAATCACAAGGACTGAAAAATAACGCAATCAACCTTTATATGGGTGAAGTGTGCCATTCCCTTTTATCTTATTTCATTTATTATATTAACATTGTATATTTAGTTATCATTTGACGTCAGCAGCTCTGCCATACACAGGTGGTAGCAAGGCCCTTTACTTTCCTCCATTATATAACCATTAATAGCCGTTCTTTGATACTTGATAAAAATTGGAGGTACAAAGAGCACACTATAGAGAGTTTCAACAACCATCCCTAGTCCCATCCCCCTTCCTCTCTCTTCTCTCTCTTCCTCTCTCTTCTCTTTCTAAAGGGATGTAGTATGGTGTGAAATGATAGATGACGCATAAAAGGAGGAGTGTAAAGAAAGTGTGAAATGGTGAATAAGAAGGGACGGAAAGTTTGAAAAAGAAATATGATTAATGTGCACAAAAACGTTAAATAAGAAAATAGAATGATAATGTATGAATGTAAATGGAGAGCGAGAGAGCGAGAGAGATTCATGGCCTGGGTGAAATATTTTAGTAACCCCTAGAATAGCACACCAACCACCACCATCACCACCACTAACCTCCCTTGGACAAACAGACTACCAATGAAGGTAGAGCCGAGCAAACACTACACATGGAAAAGTATAGCACATTGCACCTGTGTGTGTGCGTGTGCGTGTGGTGCAATTATCTTTTTGGTCATCTAAATTCATACGATTAATATCTATATACAAAGACATATATAAATAGATTAATATGTAGATGGAAAAAAAAATATGGATTATTATAGATGAAACTATCTTCCTCCTCCTCCTTCCAATAATCCATATTAAATAAGAGTATATCCGAACATTATATATAATATTCTTGCATTTCTCTCTGGCTCAGGTGTCAACTTCCCTGCGTGTTCACCTAATGTTGTGAATGTTATTTCCATGTGAACTGTGTGGCCTTACTAGTCCCTGTTGCTGCCCGGGAGAAGAGGAAGAGGAAGTAGTGGTGGTGATGGTAGTTGTAGAAAGGAGAGACAGAGAGAGAGAGAGAGAGAGACAGACAGGTATGGGCGATGAAATTCACCAGAGTTTCCAAATTATTCACAGTCAATGCGAGACATCCAGAGAATGTAATGTGCTAACGCAGGAAGAGGAAGAGGAAGAGGAACACATAGGATAGGAACACATAGGAAGAGGAAGAGGAAGAGGAAGAGGAGAAGAGGAGGAAGAGGAGGAAAGGAGTAAGAGAGAAGTATATGAATATGGAAAGAAACGAAGTGTGTTCCCTTAGAGTCAATATAACATGCTTACCTAACCCAGTGAGGAAGGAGACTGGCCAAGGGATGGAAAACAAACTGAAGACCAAAAATGAAATGAAAGTCTCTAAAAGCTTCCTCTCTTTATCGACAGTGAGTCATTAAAAAAGTTGCCTCCAGGTACTTAGGTTGTAAATTAGAAAGGAAAACACGATAAAACAGTTTAGGTTACGTTGCGGGGTCACTGCGGGGCTGCGAGGCGTGTACCAGACCAGAGAAAAACATGATTCAGCAAGGCACTATGGGAGGCTGCCACTAGAGGGAGGTGGGAATGGTCACGGTACCTTAAACACTGAACACAATGCTAACACAAACAACAACAATACATCCTGCTAATCATCCAAAGGAGAGTCGTTTTGATACACTCAACTGAATATTATTGGTTACAGAGGTCACGTGTGGTAGTGGTGGTTAGGAGGGGGTGAATGGGGGTGAAGAGTGGGTGAAGGGGGTAAATGGGGGTGAGTGAGGAAGTAAATGACCAGGTGTTGAACAATTACTGGCCTCCGGGTCGCAGCGTGCCGGAACTACAAGCCAGAACGACCCGAGTTACGAAGATAAACACCGAGTTACGAGTCAGCGCCATCTGTGAGCCGCTGCCGCCACCCGCGTCCTCGACTGCGTGTGTGCGCGCGTGTGTGTGTTTGTGGTAATAAGAAAAAAAGACGAATGAAAGGAGGACGCGGAGAAAGATGAAATTTAGAAAGGAATTAAGTGATGTGGAAATACGAGGAGAAGGAGGAGGAGGAAGTGGAGGTGGCAGAGAAGGAAATAAAGACGACGGTGAAAAGAGATGATTTCCAAGAATACACCGCCTTTGTGATATTGCTGACGTGGCTGACGGGAGACGTGGGAAAGGGAAAGGAAAAGCAGAGAGAGAAGAGAGCGAGAGGGAGGGAGGGGAAGGGAAGCGAGGACGGAAGGGGGAAGGAGGGAGGGAGGAAAGGCGTGCAGGACGGTGTATAACCTGGACCTAATGACTTCCAACCTCGGGGATTAGTTTCATAAGGTCGTGAGCAGCGTTCCAGAAATGTTCGACGCCCATCCACAAACGAAGACGGCAAAGAGGCGGCGGTGGAGGCAGTGGAAGGTGGAGTGAGTGGTAGTGGCGGTGGTGGCGCCGGTGGAGACTCGGTCAGTATATTACGAACGGCAACAGGAGAGGGAGCGATGGCAGCCTGGCAGGTGAAGAGGATGCAGATTGAAACGGAATTATCATCAACAAACTAATTGCCTTCACTGCAGACCTGGACTTAATTAACGCCTCAAGTACTTACTCTACCTATATCTGCTTGGCTACTAACGGCTGCTCCTGCTGGTCTGTCTGTCTGTCTGTCTATACATACACCGCTTCCGCCTTCCCTTCATCGCTAGTTACTGTAGGTTTTTAGCAGATGTAATTGCTTCATTTTTATCTCATTTTTTTCGATTTCCCTCTTCTCTTTCCCTATCTCAATATTCTTTTTTCTTCTTTTTTTTACTATCTCACTCAATCTCCCATCAATACGGTTTTTTCATTTCACTTGTGGAGGCGGACACCCACTCACTCAATATATTCCTGCGCACACACACACGCACACTTCTCAATAGTAAAACTTTAATTAACATTGCCGTCAAAATCACCGTATTTGAAATCTGAAATCCCCGATGATATTTTCCGATATCCTCATGGGAGTGACTGCCGGAGAGTCACTTAACAAAACCAGACGCAGAATTACTTGCATTATGATCGAGGCAACGTAATCAAAAATGAATTCAAGAAGGGCGATGGAATGGTGCGGAGACTTGGTAATCTAGGGGGAAGGGTTCAAATCCCTTACTTGCCAAGTGGACTAAAGATACTTAGGGACTTCTCATTAGCCGTACCTTCCTCCGCGACTTAGGGAACAGGAGGACACACAGCTGGTAACGAGGGTCGGTAGGAGATGTTGGTAGAGAGGTAGTATGGCACTGCGTTTATATCAGGATTTGTATATATGATGTGCGAAAAAAAAAATGATTCGCTAATACACGTGGCACTAAAACGAAAGAAGAAAAATCTAGGTAACTTTAACCAATAATAAAATAAGAACAACATGTACTCACTACGATCTTCAGGTGGACAGAGGACGGTGGCATGACGACCCAGGTAGATCCAAGGACACACGAAACACCTGAGCGAAGGAAAGGAGAGTCAGTGAGGATGATTTAGTCCTGAAACGACCTAGTAATCTGCATTAATACGTCAGGAACAAAAACTCTGACTTGCTACTGTTTAAAATATTTCTCTATATCATTACTATGGAGTTCCCTTTAGTTATATGTTAATATTTTCAGTGGATGATATTGAGATGATATTTAGAAGGTAAAAAATAGTTCCCTTCTTCAGGTACAAATGTAAGCTCTTCAAGAATTAAAGTACAGAAGTCTCACTTCGACAGACGCTAACAGCAGACTGAGGATAGGCAGGGCTGGAAGGTCATGACGTAGGCATTCAAACCTGTATGATGGTTCCTTTCTGTCACGTCCACCATTTAAGTAAACTATTCCAATGACAACAACATCCTTTTAGATGCATGTAAGTGTATTCAAGGTCACAAAACGTATGAAATATCATCATATAATACAAAAATATATATACTACGACACCAAAAAGCAAATAAACATCGATTTATCAAGGTAATTAGGAGATTATTAATAGCCTAGTTTAGCGCTTGTTACTATTAAAGTGTGGTTCATAAAGATTCAGGTTCGAGATGTGATATTCTAAGATCGAAACGTTATGTTGAAACCAGCCACGCTAATTACTTGATCATCTTCCTTGGAGTGATCATTACTAATAAAAAGACTTGGATTAACAATGAGTTTATTTGTTCTGAAAATATAATCTTTGTGTTTGATGACCGACCATAACAACTGGAATGCCCTAGCGAGAGAGCGGTACTTTAGCCTCGGCAGAGTGGTTCGAAGCAGAGTCGTGGTGATTCACTGCTACGTGCTGGGAGGCGAGTCAAACGCCGGTCGCTCAACAGTGGTCTAATAAACGCATTTCTAAATTATCAGCATACCAACCAACCAACTACTGTGTTTACCGTAAATGTTTAATAATGTACTCTGTATGTGTCTTTAATGATGACCTTATACTAATGTTAATGATTCAAGCTTTCCTTACTACGTGTTGATACTGTATTCACTTTCAATAACACTTTCATGATTGCGACGTAACCTTGCTTAACGGGGTCACAAGTTACATATATATCTGCTGTTGCTGTTAGTGCTGCTGTCTGTTTGCTGCTACTTGTGAAGGAGGAGGAGGAGGAGGAAGAGGAGGAGTCAGTGGTATCAGTGGTGGTGCTTCTCCTCTCTTTGTGGTCTTGCCATCCCACTAATCAGCTAATAGATTCATTTCCCACTTCCCACTTGTCCTGCTGACGCTTACACGACCGCGGACTCCATCCCCACCTGCCTTTTTTTATCCCAAACTTCCAATTAAGTGAGTAACGAGGAGAGGATGGCGGCAGAGGAGAAGATAAGTGCCACAGTAACACGTAAAAACTCAACTAATGTGTATGAGAGAGAAAGAGAGAGACAGGGAGAGGAAAAAAAAGAGAAAGAGACAGAGAATGTGAGAGAGATCACGTCAATTAATACAAGATTATGATTACATTCGTACCATTCTTCACACCTAAGTTTACTGAAAGCAAGTCAATCTCAATTCCCGCTTAAATGTAGCTATGAAAGAAGACGTGCACCTGTTTCAAGTTACTAAGGCGATGTAGGTGAGAGTATAACACATAATGGCAGCAAGGACGGAATGGAAGAGGGAGAACAGAGAGAAAAAAAGATAATTAAGAAGTGTTTAATGATGTTTTAGAAGCTATGAGGAATAAAATGAGGGCATTAGAAGAAGATGGGAAGTAGAGGAAGGTTTGTAGATCTTTTTTCAAGAATATGTCTGTTAAAATGAAGAAGAAAGCAAGGAGGAGCAATTACTGAGTTGGATGAGGATTAAGAAAAGGAAGAAGTAAGAGTTGGTGGTGTCTTGAGGCTGAAGAGAAAGCTGCGTAGATAAAAACAATAAAAATAAATGAGAGGAGCGTGTAGCCTAGCCTCATGATGCTTGTAGACCGTTGTGGGAGATAACAGAGGCGAGAGGAGTGAAGAAAGAGAAATGTTTGCCTTTAGTACGACTCCTCCGTTTCCATGCATCTCCCTCCTTGTCACTGCAGACTAGGGACGACTTGGTAAACAGCGCAACAGTTCAATGTAAAATATATGTATTCTTATTCATAGCAGGAGTCTTTTTGAAGGGATGTTCGCTGCCTTCGTTGTCGTAGTGTACATGTTACCTTCAGCCTTTTCCGGCGTAGACCTAAATCATTCCCTTTTTTTTGCATTTATGAATATATTTCCACCGAATGTGAAGCGGAATAAATCACTTGCGTTCCAAAATAAAATTGTTACGCATAGAAAAGGAAGAAGAGGAGGAGGAGGAGGAGGAGGAGGAGGAGGAGGAGGAGGAAGAGGAGGAGACACGCTACATCATAATAAATACAACAAAAGATAAACAATGGCTTCAAACAGTGTCCTCCGCGTTAGTCTAAGTTTGTGTTTGTCACTTTCTTGTCCTGGGAAATGTACGAGAGGAAATTGGTTCGAGGTTGAGGCCGTGACGAAGAAGACTACAAGGCAAACGTCCTCACCTCTTAGGGATGCATCACGGCGCCTCTGACTTCAGTTTGTTGTTGTTCTTTGTCTTCTCTCCTCCCTCTCTCCTCCTCTTCTCTCTTCCCTCCTCCTTCTCTTCTCTCACTCCATCCTTCCCTCCTTCATCTCCTTCTTCTTTCTTAGATTTTATTTCTCTTCCTCATCCTGATTCATCGCCTCGTCGTTCTTATATTCTTTCTCTTTCTCTTCCTTCTCTTCCTCCTCCTTCTCAGTTTTCAGCTCCTTGTCCTTCTTTCTGATTTTTTTTTCTTCTTCTCCTTCTCCTCCAACATATCCTTTCATATTTTCTTCTTCTTCTACTTCTTCTTTCCTCCTCCTCCTCCTACACTCTGCCCTTCAACCAACACCGCAACGCCTGCACAACCCACCTCTTCCCCCACCACATTTACATACGTGTCCACCACCCTCGATACAGATGACACTCACTCCCTTTAAATCCAACGCTATGAAAAAAATATAATAAAATAAACAACAACAACAACAACCTACAACCACAACTACAACAACAACAACAACAACAACAACTACAACAACTACAACAACTACAACAACAACTACAACTACTACTACAACCTCGTCACCACCATTAACATCACCACAACCTCCACCGCTCACATCCATTACTACTGCAGACACACACTCAAAAATGCTTTTAGTAAAAACTCGAGTATCATCTCTCTCTCTCTCTCTCTCTCTCTCTCTCTCTCTCTCTCTCTCTCTCTCTCTCTCTCTCTCTCTCTCTCTCTCTCTCTCTCTCTCTCTCTCTGACACCCTATCCGCGCTGAGAGGGGAAAGAGGAGAGTGTGACAAATAATTCTGATAGACACTGAATCCTCTGCCCAAAAGGAGGAGGAGGAGGAGGAGGAGGAGGAGGAGGAGGAGGAGGAGGAGGAGGAGGTTGAGGAGGAGAGTAAAGGGGAAGGAGAGCATCGCATGTTGATTATTTATAAACTGAAAATACTCGTATGTATATATATTTGTTTTTAATGGCGACAACCTCTCTCTCTCTCTCTCTCTCTCTCTCTCTCTCTCTCTCTCTCTCTCTCTCTCTCTCTCTCTCTCTCTCTCTCTCTCTCTCTCTCTCTCTCTCAAAGCACGTGTCTCTATTCAGCTCTCCTTTTCCACCTCAAACAGCTTTAGGAGACAGCAAATTGATGAATACTGTTGAGATTAATGACACATTCCTCCTTTCCTTCCTATAATACATGGCAAAATAATGTCTTTCCAATTCTTCGTGCACAGTTTTCCAAGGTATTATTTCACCCTCTCTCTCTCTCTCCCTGCCCCGAGAGGATATATATAGATTTCATCATTTAATCTTATTCTGTCTCCTTCTCTTCTTCCCTCCCCGTCTCAAGGCTGTCGATTCGTTCCTCCTGTCAGCTTTGTATTGTCTGTCAGGCTGGAATTCTTTTTATCATCGATTTTAATGTGTTCTTCGTTCCTTCCTGTGTCTTACATAAGCTTACTATTCCTGTTTTTGTTTCTTCCAGGTTATGGTCTTTCTTGTTACTCTTTGTACTCTTGGTGTAATCCCTTTCATTTCCTGCTATTGAAACCTTACCTTTGATACAGTAATATTAGTGCTTCTTAGGTAGAGGATTTTCAAAATAGTGCAATTAGGAAAATGGTACATAGAGTTGATGAGAAAAATTAAGCTTGAATAATTAGACACAGAGCACACACACCCACACACACACCCACACACACACACACACACACACACACACACACACACACACACACACACACCCAAACGAACATAGACAAACTATATAGTAACTCTAATAAAACAGCAATTTCAACAATTTCACCCATCAACGAACATATAAGGATACACACGTAACAGTTTCCCTTCATGCATACTATCACGTTTTATAAGGAAGCCACATGCATACCTTTCCATATATTCCATTTTGAGTGAGGGGGAAAAAAAGGCGATGCATTCATGTCTGCTGAAACATTCCCATCCTTCCAATATACCTATCACTAGAATTTGAAAAGGATATAAAAGAAGGGTTTTGGGTATGAGTTACATGTAGTAGTAGTAGTAGTAGTAGTAGTAGTAGTAGTAGTAGTAGTAGTAGTAGTAGTAGTAGTGTTGGGTGGAGTTTTAGGGTGGAAAAGCACCGTATTTCAAAGGCATTAAAAAAAGATACAATAAAAAAAAGAATACATGAATAATGAAAAGCTAACATATATATAGAATCAAGCGAATTATTATATATTTCCTAGTTATCATTACAAATAGCTCATCATCTCCTGCTTTAAGTTAGAAAAAACCAAACATATGTTGAGTTACTATGAAACTTAACACCCTCACACCCTTACCCCCTCCAAGCGACCATCAATCGTAAGCATTATCACCTACTACTTGTCGGGAAGGTGGAGAAGGGGCGGGGAGGTTGTGGGGGGCGGGGGGAAACAAGGGTTATTCATCACGTTGACTAATGACATGCATCAGCGGTGGGGTGGGGGGTGATGGGGGGCAAGGTGTGAGGAGGTGATTTGTCTAGTTAATGTAAATAAACTAGTGGGTGACCAATAATGTTTCATCTGTAAGACATTGAGTTATTTGTGTTTGGACTTGTGCTTAGAATGATGTTGTGCAAGGAAAAAGTGTGTGTCAAGTGTCTATCTCTTTTTTTCTCTCTCTCTATTTATTTATCTATCTCTATCTATCTTATCCAAAAAAAAAACACACACAGACAAATAGACAGACAGTGAAAACACACTAAATAATTAAAAAACAAACTGAGTTACCGCCGTGAAATGCAACGTAACTGTCGCAACACAACACAACACCACACTGACAACACATACACCAGCAACGTGCAATTAACTTCATCGTGTGTGACCGAACCAGGTGACTGACTCTCCCTTCCACCACCACCACCACAATCACCACCACCACCACCACCACTAAAAGGATGCAGGACACGAGACCCCAAGACTTCAGGATGTGCAATGGTGACGGCAGACGAGAATAAGAAAGAAGAAGAAGAGGAGGAAGAACATAATGAATGGAACAGAAAATAAAAGAAAACAAGAATCTATTCAGAAAACAGGAGGTAAAAAGAACGAGTAGGAAGAAAGAAAAAACGACGGTCTCAGAAGGCAAGCGACAGATATCAAAGAGAGAGAGATAGAAATATGAAATGAAAGTCAAGGAGTAAGAGGAGGAGACGGGGGAGAAGGAGGAGGAGGAAAGAGGAAGGAGGAAGGAAGAGGAAGGAGGAAAGAGGAGGGAGAGGAGGAGGAGGATAGAAAAGAGCAGAAAGGCAGACTCAAGGTGACTTCCTCCCCCTGTTTCTTCACCTCCTCCAGACAGTGGTGCGCCTGACAACGCTCACACGCCTTGGTTTCTACTACTTCTCACAGATCAAAGGCAACGCTCGCTGGGCCAGAAATCACGGTCACGTAAACACACCTCGTTGACAACACACGTTACGGGGAATAAACATTAGAGGCAACAATAACACGGATGTCACTGTGTGCATGTGTTATTTATGTGTGGGGTGGTGGGGAGGGTGTTAAGGGGAGGTATATTAGCATTGGTTGGTGTAATAAAAATGTTGTAAAAATTGAGTCTCCTACTATCAATACGTAGATGATGATGATGATGATGATGATGATGATGATGATGATGATGATGATGATGATGATGATGATGGGTAATAACAATGATGATTACAAAAAATAAATGATATACAACCTACCAAACAAAGTGGTACTCAGGAACAGCAAAACACAAAAGAATTATAAAACTGAAAACACAATGAAACAGAATAGATTCCCTTTTGATTTTTGCGAAATTAAAAAGTTTGCCTTCCGGTCTTGTTTCATTCAGTCAGTCTTTGCAATACGAAAATAATGAGGACACAAAATAATGATAATGATGCAAAAAAAACAATAAAAACAATAGTGATAATGATAACAATAATAATAATAATAATAATAATGATAATAATAATAAATGGCACAAATAAATAAACAACTTGAATCTTGTGATGGTTTGGACAAATGGTTAAATATGTATGTTCCGTCAGAAGCTTGGCGGCAGAGGTAGTAACTTCAAAGAACCTTTTTGCTTTTATCTTCGTTCCCACAGGCATGAGTCTTGGATATAGAAGTTGCAACAGGACAAAAGAAAAGAAGAAAGTTACGTTCTATTCTTTATTTATTTTTTTTCCCTTTGGATCTGAGTTAGTGTTCTTTTGTTTTTAATCTATTTATTTTTCTTTTTATTTTGTGTTCCTTATAATGTCATTTATTTTCTATCATCACTTAAAGGAATGTGCAGTAGCTGGAAATGTCTGTTTAAGTAATTATTTGCTATTTTTTTTAGTTATCTGGTCAGCCATAGAGACTTTCTTTGAATTATTTATTAGGAAATGCTCATCCTTCTGTGTGCATGTGCGTGTGCGTGTGTGTGTGTGTGTGTGTGTGTGTGTGTGTGTGTGCGGGAGGGAGAGGTCATGTATTTGCACTAATTTTTTTTCAGGGAAGGTCGTGTTCTTCATCCTGAGCTCCAATTTTCTTTTTATATTCTTATTTGACATCAACTCTGCCACTATCTTTTTCTATCTTGTGAACCCTTGATCTTTTTTTTTCGAGCAATGTTTTCTGTTCCTTTCCAATGTATGTCGTGTTCATCCACATTTACTACATAATCATTTTCTTATTTCTAACATCTCTCTTTTATCCTTTTTAAACAGCGTACAATAACATTCCTTCATATGTATACTTCATTAAATATTCTTTTTGTATATAATTTGATAGACGTTTTACCCATGCAAGACCAGTATGTAGAATCGTAAATTAACCTTATCTCACATTCTTTCTGAGGTTGAACAATACATAACTAACATTGGCGTGGTATTAGGCCCTGAGTTGTCCAGTTCAAGAGACGCAGCCACAGCACCGTGTTCCCTGTCCCTCCCGTCACTCGCTAGCGTAATGAACTTGTTATCAAATTACTAAAGTTAATATCAGCAGCACGAGTGGCGCCGACAGAAGGTCTCACTCAGAAAAGAAAAAAAGTCAGGTTCGTTGACTTTTCCTACCAATAATAAAAGGAAACTGTGAATGTTATAGTTTTCTTCCCTACCACACTGACCTTTACACCACTTCCACTACCACAGTTTTCTTCACCACTATAAATGTCACCTCATCACTAAACATCCCTAACCTTTCTGCCCTTAAAGCCTCCACCACAATCACCACAACGAGCAATACCAACATTCTCACCACCACTGCGTCATCACAACCACTAAGATGCCTCAACCATAACATAACTACCATAACTATAACTACCTTGTCATTCTGTCTTTAATTTTATCATCACCTCATTCACTGCTACTTCCACTCTCTCTCTCTCTCTCTCTCTCATTCACAGGCAAATGATCAACACTTTCTCTCATCACGTTAAAAATTCTTCAGCTTTATTTGACTGATTTGTGGTCTGCAAAGTATCTTTTTTGTTTTGTTTTGTTTTATAAATAAATATGTGTGTGGAGACAGCCTGCATGCCGCCATTACTTCAACCCGAAAAAAAAACAAGCACATATATATAAAAAAAAAATAATAAACTAACGAGCACTAATATATTTTTTCCCCCGACATTAATTTGCGTGCTGGAAATACATAAATTCATGTAGCGAAACACATAAAACCGTGATATAATCCTTCCTCAAAAAGATAAATTGGTAGGTGTGCATGTTGTAAAATCTGCTATACATTGATAATTGGTCCAAACTATTTTATACGTTCCTTATTGAAGTAACATAATTCCCCTCCATCATTATTTAAACCTTTAATTAATCACCTTCATTATATATTTCACCATCATCAATCACATTATCACTTCCAGCATCATATATATCATCATCAGTATCATCAAATAATACTAAGCTGGGCACTTGATAACACGAAGAAAGAACATTATTACTATAGAATTTATGTTTTTTTCTCTCTCTCTCTCTATCTTTCTTTCTATTTATCTATCTATCTATATTTCTATCTCTCTCTATCTATCAATTTATTTATATATCTCTATCTATCTATCTATCTATATATCAATCTCTTTCTACCTCAAAATGCAATACAATATATTCAAAGCCTTACCTCTTTCATCACACTTCAAACCATTTAGATACAACTGCAAGACTTTTGATCCCTTCCTTCACCCTCTACACACGACACACACCTTGCACAACACGCAACAACGCCAACACTTAACCCACTTAACAAATAAATATTCCATTACACACACAATATTGAACCATTTCTTTGAACTCAGCTTCTCAGTACAACATCCTTTAGGTATTTCTCAGTAGACTTTCATCTCGACTCCCCGTAATCGACTTATTTTCATATCATCTTCCCATGCAAGGTTTTTTTCTTACTGATTTGTCTGTTCTCATTCCGTAACATTCTGCTATTATGTATTTCCATCATTTTTTCTCTCGTTTTTTTTCATCCTATTCAATCGTTATATTCTCCACTATTTTTCAAACGTTTTCCTGTTCCTGTGCAAATGTTATTGGCGCAGAAAATGGTGTTACGTAAGTAGTACGTGTTTTGTTTTTTTCATGTTTCTTATTTGATCATCTTGTTTATGAAAAGGTTCGCCTGTTTGTGTCTTATTTGCGTGGTTCTGTTATTGGTTTAAAGGTGAGGAAGGGGCCTTGTTTTGGCAGGGGAGTTTAGGAAATAAGGGATACAAGGACAAACAACATATTATCGTTTTCCATTATTCCTGCTCTTATTTACTGTATTTCTTTTTAAACATTTTTCTTGTCTGTTTGATTTACCGATGCGATTCTACCTTTTACCTTTTACCTTAGGGAGCTTGTTTTGATACGAGCATTAAGATGGTGATCAATGGAGATTTTACAGACGGGGTATTGGTGGAAATAACCGAAGTAGTGTTGGTAGCGTTCTTGCGTGTGAAATAGGTTTTAAAGGATTTAGTGAATATTGGTGGTCTGAATATTAGATAAAGTGATGAGAATATGACACGACATTGGGTTAGTCGGAGAAGTTGATGTTAACGTGTTGTGAATATTTTTTCTTCTCTCAAATAAAATAAAAATGGTTAGAAATTATGAAAAAATTAATACTGACGTGTAGAGACAATTTGTATTTGCACGAAGTATGAAAGACAGTGAGACGTGTTGTGTATGGTAATTCTATGAGTTCGTAAAGTTCTAAAAGCAATTCTACGACTACACACGAATAAAAGAAATGCATGCAAGTCAGTGTAAAATAAATGTTACACTGTAGTCACATATGAAAACGCCTCTCTGACAATGCAATACAATCCTTCACTGTTTACTTGTCCTCGAAAGTTAATTAAAAAGCTGCGTGACAACCAGGAGGTGAATAGGTAATACTTGAGAGTAAATTTAAGCTGCAGTTGTGGGGAGGAACTTAATTATTTTCATCCGTGCACAGAGAGCGAGAGAGAGAGAGAGAGAGAGAGAGAGAGAGAGAGAGAGAGAGAGAGAGAGAGAGAGAGAGAGAGAGAGAGAGAGAGAGAGAGAGTTTTCTAGACACATATATTTTATAGGAACTAGACCAAAGCAGCACATGCCTCTATCGTTTTTTTTTTCTCTTTTTCTTTTTTTCCTTTTTTTCGTCCATCTCAGGTGACCTTCGTTCTCTTTCCTTCGTTGTTGTTATTTTATTCGAAGTCAAAATAGATAACAGTAATTTTTCCGACTATAGTGATTCATATATATATATTTTTTTAGCAGATTTGAATAAAAAATGTCCATCTTCAATACGTGATATATTGGAATTGAAATCATATCAAATTTTCATCATGTGTGGATCTTGTCCCATATTTGTCATTAATAATAGAAATACATTAACAAAAATATATAATGGAAGAGATTAAAACACCACACAATGTAACGCAATGAACATTTTCCCACAGATGCCTCACACAAAACACATACATACATACATACACACTTTCAACCACCATGAATAACAAAGCCATACAGGAACAGAACACAGCATACAAATGATCACTGGCAGAGACCATGTGTATATATATGCAAATTAAAATATAAAAAAAAACCAGTGCATATGATAACACTGGAATGACACCTAACAATATGCAACTAATTTAGGGTAAACAATCATTAAAACCAAAATGTAACATCACAAAGCCTCAATTAATTACACTCAACACATATATCGTTACATGACAACAACATCGCTTTGTCCACAAATATTATGTTGGATTTCATCTGTATTTTCAGACTCAAAATAATAGTAATAATAAAATGTCACACTGAGTCTTTTGAAATGCAACGAATGATCATGCTGTGTGTGTGTGTGTGTGTGTGTGTGTGAGCGAGAGAAAAAAAAATCATACATACATACACACACACGTCGAAGGAAAGACTCTAGGCTGGCATTCTCAAAGTGTGAGTTAAAACTTTTCGACTTCTAAATTGTCCAAACTTTTAACACGGCAAGCGTCGTTAAGGGTAACTGTGTCAGTGAGAAAACCTACTTATTCTCAAGATTCTTCCTCGACCACTGAATATAAAAAGACTACTCTAGTATGCTGCGATAAAATACATCCCAAGAAATATCACGTAAGGACGAATAATATTGGAAGACTTACGTATATATTGCAATACATTATTTTTTGTGCGTGTATATTTAGTTTTATGGTAAGTTTATGAGTAATTAAAAAAAATATATATACCATAAGAGTTTTAATATAATTTTTTAGATATATTTACACGCATCTCTTCTTTTTCTGGCGTAATTATTTTTGAATATGATGATTTAATAGTTTATTTTTTATCTTCTACTACATGGAAACTTAACATCAAGAGAAAGTATAGCACATTTTCTTCTCCGTGTCTTATGGATGCTATAGATAACGAAATAAAAATAAAAACTCCACGTGTACTATTCCTTATACTTTTCTCAAGAGTCTACCTTCACCCTCCATCAGTCAATACATAACTTGCGAAGAAAAGAAAGAAAAAATACAAGGAGAAGAAAAAAAATATGACATTCTATTTTCATCTTCCCTGCAATGAAAACATATTTTGGTTCAAACTGAAGGGTCCAATGAACACCAATTGAAAACGAGTACAGGAGGAGGAGGAGGAGGAGCAGGAGCAGGAGAAGGAGGAGAGGAGTGAGGTAAGGAAGAGACTAACAAGGCAAGAGTACAAAACACCTACACAAGAGAAGCTACGTTTTATAATAGAACAGAAGGAGGAGGAGGAGGAGGAGGAGGAGGAAGAAAGGAGGTGGTGTCCGATGTCACTCTCGCGGTGGCCCTCCAGAGCTGTTTATTAAGCTGAGGAATGCTGTGACCTGGGTTGGGAGGGCGAAGAATGTCTGCGGGAATGTTTAATTTGCTGCTCTATTCACAGGCTAAATTCCGTGCATTCAGAGGAGCCCTACTGACACAGGAGACGAAGGAGAAGAAAATAGAACAGGAAGGAAAGAAGAAAAGTAGTAGCAGTAGTAGCAGTAGTAGTAGTAGTAGTAGTAGTGAATGAAAATAAATAAGAAGAACATGTTAGAAGAAAAAGAAGAAAAAAAAGGAATAAGATAAGAAAAAATAAAGAAGAAGAGGCCAAGAATCCACCACTAGTCTCCAATCTCACTAGGTGTCGTTCGGGTCCGTTGGCAAAATTAGCTCCGTGCACCCTCGTTTCAAGAAGCTAAGAAAGTAATGGTCTCATGCAGCCAGGACGCAAGAAGGGCCATAATTTGGGTTCAGAGGAGCTTCCCACAGGAGGAGGAGGAGGAGGAGGAGGAGGAGGAGGAGGAACACATAGGAACACATAGGAAGAACAAACAGCAACAGGCCTGCTGGCCCTTACGAGGCTGTTTGTGAGTACACTATCTACTCTAGAGTGAAGGATACAGGATAGTAAGGGTGAAGGCTTCTCTCCCCAGCCATGGCTGGCAGGGAAAGGAAGGCCAACCAAGACCAGACTGTCACTACTGTCACTACCACTACTGCTACCACTACTTCCTGGCAAGCGATGTCAGGCCACTAGCGACGTCTTTTGAATCGACATTTCGTAAGTTAGGTACATCAGGATGAACATACTCAAAGTTTGCTACGTTAACGGATAGTATTTTAGTTGTGGATTGGCTTCTAAATATTTGTCAAGTCTATTTTTGAACGTAGTAATTGTTTTACTGTCGACGACATTGGCGGGCAGGGAGTTCCAAACGTTAACGATCCGATTGAAAAAGAAGTGCTTGGCTTCGTTTGATGTGAATCTTTTACCAGTAATCTTAAAAGAATGATGTCTTCTTGTTATATTTGATCAATCAAAAGTAATGTAATCTTCTGTATTGATATTATCGAATCATTTGATTATCTTGAACATTTCAATGAAATCCCCTCGCATCCTTCGTTTCGGTGGTAATGGCAGGTTAAACATAACTTATTGCCAGTATTAACCCTTACACTGCCGAGGTCTTTTCTAAGTGTTCGATTTATAGATTTTTAAAAAAAATTAAGATTTTATTCAAATTTTTCTTATTAATGATAAAAATAAATATTAATGATAAAAATAAATATTAATGATAAAAATAAATAATAATGATAAAAAATAAATATTAATGATAAAAAATAAATAATAATGATAAAAATAAATAATAATGATAAAAATAAATATTAATGATAAAAATAAATATTAATGATAAAAATAAATATTAATGATAAAAATAAATATTAACGATAAAAATAAATATTAATGATGAGGAGGAGGAAGAGGAGGAGGAGGAGGAGGAGGAGGAGGAGGAGGAGGAGGAGGGAGGGAGAGGAGACAATCTTCAGCAGGGAGTAAAGACAAAGAGAAAACAGATTGGTGTAGCAAGTATTCAAGAGGCATCACCAAGTTCTAATTTGGTTAGGAATCCTGACCAACAGGTGTTTGGGTGAGGGAATACTACTGTTGCTGACACTACGGTTGGTGTTGCTACTACTGCTGACGTCCACATGCATTTACTGCCTTGCCAGCGTTAGGAGCTTAGAGAATGAGCGGGAGGAGGCGTGATTGTGCTAATATAAAATGCTGGGACATGTTAATTTGATATTCTGGCAGTGAAAATCGGAGTAAAAATCATTGTAGTCACTGATTTTAGAATGTGTTAAGTTATTATTTTCTTGCGATATTCCATTTTTTTCTCTCTCTACTTCGTTTTTTTCGGTCCTAACACTCTCGTTATCTCTAAGGAATTAACTCTTCATTTTATTGGTTTCCTTTCCACCATCCAATACCATTCTATTATATTTGTTTCCGTCATGCTCTTCAATTTTAATATGTTCTGTCTTGTCATCCTCGTGTTCCTGTTTATCATATTGCTGCATCTTCATTTTTTCGCTTACATTCTATTTATTTCACTTCCTCCTTCTCACTGCCATTCTTCCCATCCTCCTCTTCCTCCTTCTCCTCCTTTGTTATCTGATTTTCTTCGTTCTAGTTCATCTTGTCTACGTGATTTTCTTCTTCCTCTTCTTTAGTTCCTCTTTTTCCCAAACTTCAACTCAAATTTTACTTTCTTCTTCGCTTCCTTGTCCTCTTTGTGTCTTTCCTCCTCCTCCTCCTCCTCCTCCTCCTCCTAGTGAGCAAGACTTTGATCCATGACTCCCCTGCCTCCTCCTCCTCCTCCTCCTCCTTCTCCTCCTCCTCTGTCCTCTGTCGTGTGCAGGAGTATACAAGGGTTACTGAGAGCTATCATATCCTCTTGATGGAGCTTGACACTGCCATAAACATACTGCATTACATTTTTTAATGAAAATAAATAATCGAAGAGGAAATTCTGCAAAAAATTTCCCGGATTAGAAAAAATGACAAAAATACACCATAGGTTGAGGTCAATTCTACACATCCACGAGGGTCTGTAAGATGGTTAAACGTGTCGTAAGGCTTAGTTGTGAACTCTAGATTAGATAGTGTAGTCTCTTTCACAAACAGCCTCGTAAGGGCAAGCAGGCCTATTGCTGTTTGTTCTTCCTATGTGTTCCTATGTGTGTTCCTCCTCCTCCTCCTCCTCCTCCTCCTCCTCCTCCCACCGTTAACTGGATGTGATGACCCTTGATGAGCAAAGTCTCGGTATAATCCCTGAAGATACTCGGGGCGTGGCGTTCAAAAGTGTCTCTGATAACCTGGAAATAGCTCCTCATTTTATCGATAGTGTGTATGTTTATGTGTGTGTGTGTGTGTGTGTGTGTGTGTGTGTGTGTGTGTGTGTGTGTGTGTGTGTGTGTGTGTGAGGCAACGCAGTGGGAAGAGTCGTCAAATTATTCGTATCTTTAATGAGTATCTCTCGGTCTTTCTCTGTCTGCTGTCTATTTGCTCTCTCTCTCACTCTCTCTCTCTCTCTCTCTCTCTCTCTCTCTCTCTCTCTCTCTCTCTCTCTCTCTCTCTCTCTCTCTCTCTCTCTCTCTCTCTCTCTCTCTCTCCCCCCTGTGGCATTTTCTTGCTCATAATGTATCATGAAAAGAACGTTCTCAGTCCTCACTTTCTTCAACACGTTTAATGAGTTTCCTTCTATATTTGCTTCTATATTTTTCCTATCTTACTTCCTTACTTTCTCTTCATGTTTTTTTTTATACTTTAGACAGTATATATATATGGCTACCCTAATAAACTGTGCACAGACTATCATGGTTGAGATTCTAACCGATGTGTGTGTGTGTGGATTCGTTATGAAGAGCCACAAGAGCACCGAGGAAGATATACATAATGTGGATTTAATGGAATGTTTTAGGGTTTCCTTGTAATAATTGAAGAAGATGCTGCATTTATGAAGCTTCGTATACAAGGAAAAAATACTGAAGTTCACCACGAAGTAATGTAATGTCGATATAATGAGTTTTCGGATTGATTAAGAATATAATGTCAACGCGTCTCCCTCTCACTGCAAAGGATTCTGAAGGGAAAAAAAATTAACAAAAATGAGTCCCACAATAATTACCTGAACATCACAAACATACGAGTCATTTCCACAAACACATGAAGTTATAAAGTTTGCAATGTTAAAACTAAGAAGATCCAAACTTAATGGCGTGTATTCATGACCATAATTAACACACACACACACCACACACACACACACACACACACAGGACAAACCATTACACACACGGCATACATCACTACCAATACGGAATACTTTTAAAC
Source organism: Metacarcinus magister (assembly GCA_029783475.1). Classification (NCBI taxonomy): domain Eukaryota; kingdom Metazoa; phylum Arthropoda; class Malacostraca; order Decapoda; family Cancridae; genus Metacarcinus; species Metacarcinus magister. The sequence goes on from JAPQNM010000046.1 coordinate 6,478,822, forward strand.
ATGTATATATATATTTCTTTGCTTTTAGTCCTCCCTTCCATCGAACTTCCAGCCCTTAATGCGGGCAAGGAGGTGCTGAAAACTTGGCAAGGTTTCTGGTTACACATGAAAACTTACCACTCGCTTCGGCCCACTGAGAAAGGCGGAGGAGATGGGAGACGAGTAGGAGGAGGAGGAGGAGGAGGAGGAGGAGGAGGAGAAGGAGAATCTGAAGGACCGGGTAGGAATTTCAGTAATGGGGAAGAGTGATAGGAGGAAGAGGAAGAGGAGGAAAAGGTGGAAAAGAAGAAAAGAAAAAGAAAAAAGAAAGAGAAGAAGAAGAAGAAGAAAAAAAATAGGGGATGCAAGGAGAGAGAGAGAGAGAGAGAGAGAGAGAGAGAGAGAGAGAGAGAGAGAGAGAGAGAGAGAGAGAGAGAGAGAGAGAGAGAGAGAGAGAGAAAAACAAAAAAGAGAAAAAGGGGGAGTAAGAGAGAGAGAAAGAGAGAAAGCAAACAACTTAAACTAATTGTTACCCTGCATTGGGAGCCTCAGCCAGCGGGAAGAAAAACAAGGAGGTAGGAAGGACGAGGAAAGAATAGTCTTGTCTCTGCATCTGTTGTGTTGCCTCTTCTCGCCCTGAAGGAGTGGCGCAAGGGACTAACACTGAGCTCCTTTACCTTTGCACCTCAGTTCGAATCCATGCAATACTTGAAAAATGTGTTACCGCCTTACTAGTTCTACATGATTACTTACTAGGTTACAGAGAGGGATTATAATGTATTGCCTACACGCGTTTATACCTATTAAGTCTATCCGCATTTGCATAAACCTTCCACATAAAGTTTTGTACATATGGTGATGGTAGTGCCACAGAGGTAAAAAAAAATGTTAAAACTACAAAAGAGAAAACTTGTCTACTTATCCAGACAACAAACAAAAAGTATGTACGTTAACGATGGAAATTAACATAACTATCGTCCATTGTGGAGATAAGGCTGATACACACACACCTCGTTTTACATTTTATCTTCCTTTATATGTCTCTACACTCAACACTTCTATGGCTTAAGTCTACTACTCCTACTACTACTACTACTACTATTACTACTACTATTACTACTACTACTACTACTACTACTCTTACGTTTTCCACTTTATAAAAGGACACATTTCCAACCTCGCTCAACAAAATATGACAATTAGTAATGTTTGCTTAATACATTTTTTTTTTCCATAAGCTTTTAACTAAATAATCATCTTCTCAACCACATTGTTTGCTTCGAAAAAATATGAAAAGATAACTTATATTTATTTTCCCTTACGAGTCTGAACATGATAATTATAGCTTGAGATAATAATGCATCGGAGAGAGAGAGAGAGAGAGAGAGAGAGAGAGAGAGAGAGAGAGAGAGAGAGAGAGAGAGAGAGAGAGAGAGAGAGAGAGAGAGAGAGAGAGAGAGAGTCTTGCATGGCTAGGAAGCTAAAAAACTAGAGAGATTTTGTAGATAATGAAAGTTAATAAGAAAAGAGGAGGAGGAGGAGGAGGAGGAGGAGGAGCAGGAAGAAGAAGAAGAAGAGGATGAATAAAAAGAAGAAGAAGAAGAAGAAAAAGGAAAAAAAGATTAATTATTACAACAAAAAAGAAAAGAAAAAGGAAATGAGGAAAGAAAAAAATATTCAATGTGTGGCCAAAGTGTGTCAGTAGCAGCAAGAAGGTCCAGAAGAAGAAGATGAAGAGAGAGAAAAAAATATCTGATGTCTACAGGGACGTGCTTAAGAGGATGATGGAAGGGAGATGAGGGAGGGAAAGAGCGGTCAAAAGATGTACGTATATATGAAGAGAGATTAGTAAATACGTGGTGGTTTTAGATTTTTACCTTGAAGAAGAGGAGGAGGAGGAGGAGGAGGAGGAAGAGGAGGAAGAGAAGAGGAAAAGGAGGAGGAGGAGAAATAGGTCACATTTTTCCTATGAACATTCCAAAACTATTCATCAAACACCTAATAAAGAGAACGAGAAGGAGAACAAGCACAAATATTGACACTACAAGAACATGAACCAAGTAAGAGAGACAGATCACAGCACAATAAAATAATAAAAAAGGGAGGATAAAGAAAGGGAAATAACGCCGGTTCTGTAGGAAGGAATACCAGGTGCATACATACTCCAGTGACAGACGCCCTTTCTTCCCTCACCCCATCTCCTCAAACTCACCCTGAAACTACAAAGCCATGGTGTTGCCTCTTGGGACGTGAGGGGAGGAGGAAGGGAAGGAAGGTTGCACAATACACTTTTTCCCATGACATGTACCACTTCAACCTTCACCCTCCCTTCCTCCTGTTCCACCCTCCTCATCCTCTTCCTCCTGCTCCCCGCCCTACCCTCACGTCTATCCAGGAACACGCCATTGCACGACTCGGGAGGTAAAAGTTATCTTGCCTTTTGCCTGCCTGTGAATTTTTTCCATTGAGATTCTTGACGTGTACCATTTTTTTCCGATTCTCACAATTTCTGTTCTGCAAATCTTGTCATATATTAGTTTTGTTGTTGCTTTTTGTCGTGTTATTATACATTTTTCGTATCTCTCTCTCTATTTCTCTCTCTCTCTCTCTCTCTCTCTCTCTCTCTCTCTCTCTCTCTCTCTCTCTCTCTCTCTCTCTCTCTCTCTCACGGAAACTACAATTTATTCAGATCATCCTGAATAAATGTTTATTCTACGCTTTAAACCACCCTGTGCCGCTTTTTACAAGGTTTCTGGATACTGTTGTTAAGATACTGCGATTTCCTTTATATTCTATTTTTCAAAACCATATTCTTTCCATTTTATCTTATGTAAAAGTATTTGTTTTTATCTTTGTAAGCATAATCAATTACTTATGTTAATACTATAAGCAACATTCTGTCTATAAACCAATATATAAGTCATGTTAACTGCATGTCTTTCCTCTCTTACTCTAGTCTAATGTAAAATTCCTTCATATTTCATCGTAAAGGAAAATATAGAAATGGAAAAGCAATACAGTATTTCATCCAAAAATACAGTAATTGCAGACCATTCCTTAAATTGATCATTTCCTTAAATCTGTAGGGGAGTGAGAGGGGTCCTTCTGGCGTTGAGTTAACCTGGTGTTCTTTACTCTTCTGCAGGTGGTGAGGGAGGTGAGGGAGCGTCACAGGACAAGCCCTTCCCTGCAGCACGGTGACGGGGTGCCTTGTCCTCACCTCATGGAACGACACACTCTCCCTGATCCAAGCCTTCAGCCGTGTGATACCAGGTAAGTTGCAACCTCCTCTTTCTTTTTTTCAAACTATTATTTTTTTATTTCTTCTTCTTCTATCTTCCTTTTCTTTGACTTTTATTCTTCCTTTATTTCATTTTTTCCTTCCTTTCATTAACACTTTTTTTCTTGAACTTCTCTCCTTCTTTGCTTATTTCTTGACTTATTCTTCGTCCTTCTATAGCCTTGCCTAAACTCTTCTCCTCAACTTGCCTCATTCCTTCCTTCTTTCTTTGTTTTCTCTTTTTTTCTTCATCTTTCTTTCCTTCCCCAAATCTTTGTCCTTGACCTCTTTCCTTCCACTCCTTTGTTTCCTCCTTTATCTTAATTTTTCCTTTCTTCCTCAACCAATTTCCTTTAACTTCCCTCCGTTCTTCCTCCGTCCTTTTTACCTTTCTCTTTCTTGAACTGTATATTTTTTTCGGGTATAAACTTGTATTCTACCTCTCTCACTCACCAGGCCTTTCTCCTTCTATCCTTGTGTGTGTGTGTGTGTGTGTGTGTGTGTGTGTGTGTGTGTGTGTGTGTGTGTGTGTGTGTGTGTGTGTGTGTGTGTGTGTGGGGCCGGTTGTCTGCCTGCTATCTCTCCTCCATAACTGTTTGGGTTTCTGTTTACGATTCCTTTGTGTTCCTTTGTTCCCCTTTGTGTTCCATGGCCGTCTACCATGCGTTGCTCTCTCTCTCTCTCTCTCTCTCTCTCTCTCTCTCTCTCTCTCTCTCTCTCTCTCTCTCTCTCTCTCTCTCTCTCTCTCTCTCTCTCTCTCTCTCTCTCTGTCATTTCTATCACTCTCCAAACTATAATAATGACCTTGAAAACAATTCGTATTTTTACAAACTCTTTTCCTTGCCTTCACCTGCCGCCTGACACGCCTCGGCTCCAGGACAGTGTCAAGCCAGGGAAAGGGTTCAAGTTTTCAGCAGTGCATTAAAACACATCGGTTATTCTTCGCGAGCGTACGCCAGCTGGATGTCAGAATCTTTTTTTTGTTTTTGTCATTGGGGAAGCGGAAAGGGATGGCCGTTGGTTGTGGGTTCGTTCTATAGCAATGGAGAAGATATGGAAGTGAGAACCAATGGAAAGTGTAATACAGGAATGTTGTTTTTGTTTTGGGTGTTAGTAAATCTATAAGAAAAATAAGACGTGATTATTGTTTGGCCATTGTATTTAGAGGATGGACTATGCAAAAAATAAATAAATGAATAAATAAGAAATAAATAAAAAACATCTAAAAACCATATGAAGAAATAAAAAAACTAGAAGCATAACTAAATTAGGAGTAAGAAAAAAAGAATCAGAGAGAGAGAGAGAGAGAGAGAGAGAGAGAGAGAGAGAGAGAGAGAGAGAGAGAGAGAGAGAGAGAGAGAGAGAGAGAATAAATAAACAAGCACACCTATGAAGCTGTAGTAGTGGCCACATACTTGGTAACTGCAAGATGTGTGTGTGTGTGTGTGTGTGTGTGTGTGTGTGTGTGTGTGTGTGTGTGTGTGTGTGTGTGTGTGTGTGTGTGTGTGTGTGAGCAGCAGACTGGTGCCTTGCCTCACAAGCCTTATCTTTATTGAAGTTAATGCAGCGACAAAGCAGTACAGTCACTCTCACTTGTGTAGGTGTTTGTGTGTGTGTGTGTGTGTGTGTGTGTGTGTGTGTGTGTGTGTGTGTGTGAGAGAGAAAGAAAAAAACAGACAAACAGACAAAGAGACAGACAGACAGACAGACAGTCAAACAAATAAGCAAACAAACACACAGAGATAGAAAAAACAAAACAAAAAGACAAGACACACACAGGTATATAAACACCAGATTGATAGATTAGCTGACAGACTGATTGATAGATGACTGACAGACTGACATCCAGAGCATTTTATTTAAACATTATAAACAAAAGTAACTAAAAAAAAAGTATTATGTACTATGAAAAACATTTGACGATCTTTTTAACAATATGAAAATAGAATAGTTTAAAGAAAAGAAAAGTACAATAATATTACCAACAGCAGAGTAACGCTGAAGGGGAAGATATAACTGACATTTTATAAACACAAGAAACCAATATGAGAAAAAACCTGAGAATCCTGACAATCAGTTAGAAAGAACGATTTCCAGAACTGAACTTTATCTGACACAGTGAAGAGCTGTCATTGGCAGGGAAAGGGAACAGCTAAGAATAGAAGTAGAAAAGAACACGAGACGAGATCATGAACACACACACACACACACACACACACACACACACACACACACACACACAGATCAGTTTACCAGTGTGCATATATTTGTCAGCTCATCACTATAATTATAAGCTGAAAAGGTATACAACGGAAGTGACCAAATTCAAACATAATATCATATAAAGAAATATTAAAACAAAAAATGGCACATCATTACGTATGAAATGAATGAGCTAATTAATGTCCGACAGCCAGTCATTAGGAACTTAATTTCTAATATGAACGAAATTTTATATATAACATTTTAACGGAATTTGATGAAGTTGAAAAATATATAAATTCACCTTACCATATCGGCTTCCTCGTCCCCCAAACGCTGCTCGGGGCACGAACCCCATCAACTCTGAACTGAAAAAATAGTATTGCCTTCCATGTTTACCCTCTAAAACTATTGTACATATACCAAACATCTCTACACGATTACTTTTACTTTCAGGCCGGCGGACAGGTTCTGTCTGCCGTGTGCTGAGATTTAGTAGCGGACTGTTTCTATCACAGAGACGGATGGCGCCTATCTGCTGCCCATTTCAATCTTAGTTCCATTTTGTGTGTCCTCCCATAAAGCACTGATTCCTAAAAGCGTATTCAGGGAACAAAAGGGATTCTTTAAATTCGCTGCATATAAATATTTTTCTATTCTAAAATGCATATGTGTTTTTATATATTACTCCTTAAAATCAGATCACTATATATTTTCCATTTGCTTATTAGTATCAATTATTATCAATTTGAGTGTGTGGAAAAAAGACTAAAAGAAGAAATTAATATATCTATCTTTAAACTGTTTATAATTTGAGTTTTTAAACACGCATAAACACATACAAAAAAGTACTATAAATCATTAAGTAACGTTGCACAAATTATAATAAACGGGAAAAAAAAATAGATATCACCCCCAAAAATAAATTAACGCGGCTATGAATATTATGCTGAATGTATACTAATGAATTTCAGGCAGCCTTTCATCCTGGTAGTCTCTTTATATTTAAACATTAATTATGAAAACAACCTTTTTATCATCATGGCAGTGGCAATTAATAATGACTTTATACCGGTTGATGTTTCGTCAATTCCAGTCCCTTATCCCACACACATCCTTCTCCCTTTCCCCCCATCCCTCCCTTCACCCTCAGAAAAAGGCATCAGTGTGTTCTTTAAAGTTGTATTCCACTGTATTTTCACGAGCAAGTTTCCGGCGAGCTTAGTGAGAGTTGGGAGTCAGCGTGTCAAGTCTATAGTTTTGGTAATTACACACACACACACACACACACACACACACACACACACACACACACACACACACACACACACACACACACACACACACACACACACACATAAAAACAAACATATTTCAGTGTGGTCAGCGCGTGGCGTAATGTTCGGTTAAAATAGTGGCCACACATTTTTCCCTCGTGGGTGATGGACGGTCCTGATGCAAGCCTCGTAGCGCTCGTTGATCTCTGGAAGCTGCAGTTCAGTAATAGCACCCAATCTGGCCATTCCCTGGGATTTGAAGTTCATTCCTCACTCTACGAATACTCGCTCACGGAGGACAGCTGGCACGGTTAACACACAACAGCCGTTCATGTAGATTTCCAGTAAATATCATAGGTAACACTGGGATGGAGGGAGAGAGGCAAGAATAAGGTTATCTGTAAAGTTAATGTAGTAGTACGTAGTATATATCATCTTTGTAAAACGTAATATAGTACCCAAGGTTTTTTTTTCGTAGTTGATAGAAAAATGGATCATGATATATAGTTTTGGTTTATATTTAAGGCCAGTTTTTTTATCCCCTACAGTCGTTTTACACGTATCTCTCTATAACCCGATTATCTAAAGCCTCCAAAAATAAGCCTACAGGCGCTATAGATCCATTTATTCCAAAAAAATATATAGTAATGACAAAAAAATTTATATACAGACTTAATTATACCGCCATTAATTAATCTGATATATAATTACTATTGATGTTACTTATCCATCTTCCTTTCTTCAGTTGTACTTTCACTTGACTTATAAATTATACATATATGACATAAACTGGAATTATTTTTGACACTATCATTTCAGTTAGTTTCAAAATTATCATCTTCCTTTCTTTAGTTATTCTTCTTTCATTCTACTTCCTTTCCTTCTCTGTCCCTCGTTATTTTCACCGAGATTTTCCCAACGCCAGTAATTGCATCGCCTCGGAGTGAAGAACAAGCTGATTAAAGTGTTTTATGATGTGCTCTCATTCCTCCCTCCTCTTCTTCCTCTTCCTCCTCCTCCTCTAAATACTCCTACATTTCTCATCTCCTCCCCAGTAATCCCACACTCAGTAACCATTCCTCTCTTCCTCCTCCTCTCTTCTCTCAAATACCAAACCTCCTCCTCCTCTTCCTCGCCTACATACTTCAAATTTTCCCTCCACTTCTCTCTGCCATCCACCGTTTGTTCCTTCTTTCCCTCCCTTTCTATTCCACCTAAACACATTCACACTCTCACACTTTCGCTCCCTTCTACACACCCTCCCTCCACACCACCTCCCTCACCCTTCACACAACCCACATTCCACAAGGTCATTTTAACATTACGAAACTCTATCAATTCCATGATTAATAAGTCCATAATTTCCTCTCCCACCCACACCACTGCTTTCCAGCCCACTGTATATTACCACCACAGAGCCTACCGCACACGCACACACGCACACACACACACACACACACACACACACACACACACACACACACCATCATCATCCTGCTGCCATCACACATCGCCACTTCACATCGCTTTAAAATCATTTATATCATTACTAAATGGAATAAAATTACACTCATGGAAAAAAACTTACTATGAAATATTGTTGCATGGAATAGAAAGTTTAATACATGATAAGCAGCCACGACCGATCACCAAGAGGGAAGATGCGTAGGAAGCCTTCATCTCTTCATCTCTTTAAGCTATTTCTTCCGCCATTCACCTCTGTGTCCACCAATCCCAGAGTCCCGCCGCGTGGAGGAGTGTTATCTGTCATCATTTGATTGGACCTAATACCAGATGATTGGGGCAAAAATACCGTAGCAATGAGGTTGATTCTGTTACCATGAAGGGTAGTAATGATGATGATGAGGATGATGAGGATAATGATAAGATATACACACACACACACACAAAAACAAACAACAACATCAATAACTAAAAATCAAAGCTAAAGTAATCTCTCAAGTTCATTCTATTTCATCTCATAATTTATTTGTGTTTGACCTCACGTGAGAACACAACAATTCACTTCACTTCATACAAATTCAGGCTCGGTAATAACTGCAATTTCCTATCCGCGAATTCCTCTTGAGCCTGTAAAAAGTGCAAGCCCGCGAGGGAAACACAGGAACTCAGAGAAACTTAGGCTGAAATTAACCCAAAGAGGATTTAGATTCCCTTACTTATTTTCTAATTTTACAACGAGGTACACTGATGTAGGAAGGTGTTTTCTGATCATAGATGATTTAAGTTTTCCTCTTTGTGATAATGTGTTCTTCATGAATAAATGTAGAATGAATGAATGAATGATAGAAGAATAGAAAGAATAGAGAGACGAGGGAGGACACCTATCTCTCTCTCTCTCTCTCTCTCACACACACACACACACAAACACATGCACACACACACACAATGTCACCTAACTCAAACACACACAGCCATTGTTTTTTTTTAATTCACCAAACTATTGAAGAAAAGAAAAAACAGAATAAAAAGAAACAGGAAGTAAAACAACTGCAAAACAACATTCTCTAAAAAAACAATGAAAAAAAAGAAAAACACACAATGTCAAGCGTATATTAACAAGTTTCCTTTATGTACTTGGTTTTTTTTTACTAATATTTTTTCTTCTGGTTTGTAACTCTGGCTTCAAAAATTCTAAGGTACTTTTTATGCATAGAGTCAAAGAAGGATATTTGCAAACTAAGGAAATGTCAAATAATAGCGAAGGGAAGAGAAACGCCCCAAGGAAAGGAGGAGGAGGAGGAGGAGGAGGAGGAGGAGGAGGAGGAGGAGGAGGAGGAGGAGGAAGATGGAGGCAAACAAAGCTCAAGTTAAGAGGGAGGGAGGAAGGGAGAGTAGAGTGAGACGGAGGTAAAAAAGAAAGGAGAGTGGGAGGGTTTGGTAACTAGACAAAGGGAAAAGTGTACCTCTCTCTCTCTCTCTCTCTCTCTCTCTCTCTCTCTCTCTCTCTCTCTCTCTCTCTCTCTCTCTCTCTCTCTCTCTCTCTCTCTCTCTCTCTCTCTCTCTCTCTCTCTCGTGTGTTGTGTGTGTGTGTGTGTGTGTGTGTGTGTGTGTGTGTGTGTGTGTGTGTGTGTGTGTGTGTGTGTGTGTGTGTGTGTGTGTGTGTGTGTGTGTGTGTGTTTCAATTTGTTCTGTATTTTCATGGATTTAAATGCACTTTTATTTTTCTCTATCACTCATTTTTTTTTACCGTTTTATTATCTCTTTTTTGTTGTAGGTTATTATTGGAACATATTCCTTTTTGCTTCTATTATTTCACACATTTGCACAGTTTTTTTTTATATCTAACGTCTTAAATGATTTGTAATTGAGAGAGAACATATTTTTGTCTCAGTTCTTCACAGGTTTACGCCGTTCTATATCCTATTTTTTTTAATAATATTCATATAAAAAAAGAATTTAATCAGTACAGGAAAAAATAATCTATACTAAACTATTCATTCAAAAACATAGAAGTAATTTTATATTCATGGACTTATTTTCCATTTGTATTACCTGTCATTCATTAAATTCCATTCATATATCACCTATAAAGTAGAGTGAGGATCGAGGGAAAGGGTGGAGCCAACGTTCACGAATCTATGTGCAAGCTTGGTAATTGCCAATAAAACGCAACATAATTCTATGAGCTCTGCCTTTGTTAGTAGGGACGAGGAAGGAAAAGAGGAATTTAGATTAGAATATCTTCCATTCTTGAAATTTTTCCATATTTTTGCCATGCTAGTATTGTTTGTGTGTGTGTGTGTGTGTGTGTGTGTGTGTGTGAGAGAGGAGTAGAGAGAGAGAGAGAGAGAGAGAGAGAGAGAGAGAGAGAGAGAGAGAGAGAGAGAGAGAGAGAGAGAGAGAGAGAGAGAGAAGCAAACACAAATAGACAAGGACAGGCAGACAGACAGACAGACAAACATGCACAGACACAGGACACATACATACACAAAATCAAAAAACTTCCACTAACCACTCCAACAATTTTTGAAGACTAGACAAAAAATATAGTAAAAAGTCTACCTTACATTTATTTTTTTCTTCCCCCTGACTGGTAACAAGGGAGGTGTGGCCGCAGTTTTCATTGCATGGGTATTGGGTGTGTGTGTGTGAACAAAAGAATGATAGTCTATAGTTCCTGCAGTCCGAATAATAATTTTGATCTGTATACCACAATAGTTTATAGCCAATACCTAGATAGACGGAATATTTTCATTCGTTTATACTTTATACTACACATTCTATTTGTATAAGGTATTCACGTGTATATCTATGACAGATTATATTATTTTAGTTTGAAGGTTCCTGAAGATTAGATGCTTTCAAGACATCATTTTCTTTTCCTCTGCTTCGTGTCAGGAGATGTTCATTGCCTGAGTGATAATGAATAGAAAAAAATATATACTCTGAGAACATTCTGAGTAAAGTGTTTTCGTAATATATTTTCCTTGTCGCTGAAGTCTCCTCAGCCCCACGTGTCAAGGTCGGTGTTTCTAGCAGGGATTAGAAAAAAAAGAAGAAAAAACTTGACAAAAGGACTCAAAACGGAAATGGGGATGAGAGAGAGAGAGAGAGAGAGAGAGAGAGAGAGAGAGAGAGAGAGAGAGAGAGAGAGAGAGAGAGAGAGAGAGAGAGAGAGAGAGAGAGAGAGACACATCAGATAGAAGCAAATACCAGTAATCTCTTCAGAAAGTCGTATTTAACTCAAAACCTTTTTATTCAATTTCTATTGTTTGAATTCATGAGTAAAACACGAACAAAGTAAATAGTTTCCTCCTGTAATTCTTGACAGTCATTAATTTCCCTTCCAACTAATTCTGAATACACAGTTACTTTTTTTGTATCATTGATCTATGTATCTAATTATCATTTCCAGCCCCTCGTAGCTCCACACACACCCACACACACACACACACACACACACACACACACACACACACACACACACACACACACACACACACACAAGAAGAGAAATTGCCATGAGAACCGTGCATCACCTCATTCAAACTCAAAATGACAGGTAATTTTCGGAATGCCAATGGACTGTGAAAATACTACTACCACGCTGGCTTTACCTATTGCCCGCCTGCGATCGGTGACGGATATTTTGCCGTGACAGTTTCCACACATCCGCTGCCATTATTGAGGTGGCGTGACGCTGGTCTGCACTAATATGACGTGTGGATCAACAGCTTAATTCAATCATTTCATTTTCTCTCTCTCGTACATTAACCACTGGATTCCGCTGCGATCCCGTCAAGCTGGTGTCGGGTTGCAAGTTTGGTTAGCGGCACTACACACACACCTCACGCACACCGCAACGCCAGCTGTGTTATTCATTGTGTGTCTCTGTGCGCAAAGGATCTAAAGGGTATGTTCTATGCCACGCCTCAGATAGAGACTTTATTCCTCTGTTCTTGGGGTTGGAGCTAGTTAATCTTGCTGCCTCTTGATACTGTAAGTTATAACACTCAGACACTAACATTTCATCATTATAATATAGTTACATTTGCGAGTCATTACTAAGACTTACTCGTGGCACTATAACCTTGAGTGGCCTTTATGAGGTACTTACATACATAATACAAGAATCTGGCATCACGTACACGAACAGCAACGATCCAAACAACATATATCATCTGACTGTCATAAAAAGCCTGAGTCACTGTGATAAATTGACGTCCATTCCGAAGCCCAAATATATCTTCAAGTTTATGAGTAATAGGTCAAGACACGGACACAACCATAAACAGTAAACAGCGTGAACTATGAATCGATGTGGTACTTGGATGAACAGACACACGAGCTTGAAAACCAAACCAGCAATAAAAACGAGGTGTTATCATTTGAATTATCCCCCAAAATAAAATATACACTCATAATTAGTAACATTATTGTTCTCCTTCATAAACAAATATATACATACATACTCCGATAACCTCATTGATTATTCCTACATTATATTTTCTTATTATATATGCATCAAACCATTATTACAACGTACTTATTCTTACAATTTACTGGTAATGTGTGTTATGAATATATGCATTACATTTCTTTCTTCTAAAACACACATTTATTATTATTATTGAGAGAGAGAGAGAGAGAGAGAGAGAGAGAGAGAGAGAGAGAGAGAGAGAGAGAGAGAGAGAGAGAGAGAGAGAGATTAACAAAAGTCTTCCCCAAATCTCTCTTCTCATTAATTTCTTGGCTTCCAGGTACCAGTGGGTCAGCTCAGCGTGGGGGCCGTGCGTGGGTCAGGGAGGCGTGCCAGTGACCTGTGGCGGCGGCGTGCAGGAGCGGGAGTTGACCTGTGTACGTGCAGCTGACCACGTGCCTGTACAGGACGATATGTGCATCCACGTTGAACCTCCTCCACGTGTACAAAGGTAAGTGTGTGTGTGTGTGTATGTGTGTCCAGTTGCTCTGTAAGTCATGAGGTTATACTGTATGGAAGGAGCTCTTTAAGAATCAAGGCAACGTACAATCTTCACTCGTAATGATGGAAGCTTTGTAAGTCAGGTATCGTAGCAGCTCACCTTCAAACGACGCCCTTGCATTACGACCACAAGCAAAAAAAAAAGTTGCAGGTACATAGCAACGGAGACGAACTTGATACGCTTGTAAAATTGTTATAAACTCTAAAATAACTACAGGGAAGTCTTTGCCAACCAGTCCATTCAAAACCCAGAGTCTGTTAAATCTGATATCTTTAGAGTAAATCAAAGTTTTCAACGATGCAAGTTTAGTTCTTGAATATGTTACACGTCACCTTACTTTCTCATCATTTGGCTTCATTCCATATCTCTTTTCAACCTCAACGACAAGAATTAGATATCAAACATCAAAGCTTTTCTCAAATCTACCTTGATATAACCCTTCACTCCCTCACAGTCCTATCCTTAACTACTCTCCTTTCATCTCTTCTCCACAACTTTCGGAATGTTAAATTTTTTTCTCTCTCTCTGAAATTCCATCCCCTTCCTAAGATGCTTCTCTCCTTTCATTTCTCCTCACTCACCTCTCTCCCTCGCTTCTTCTTCTTCCTCCTGCTCCTCCTCCTAGCCTCTATCCTCCCTCTACCATCCTCCATCCATACGCGAAGCCAATAATTCCGAGGTTTTCTTCTGCTGGGTTCGAGTGGAAGTTACACTGATTTAAAAGGAAGAGACTGAGGCGGAAGGAGAGTTTGGGAGGCAGGGAAGGAGAGATACAGAAAGGCAAACGCAGACAGAAATTAAGGTAGACACAGATACAAACAGGAAGAGAGAAATACAACATATATAAAGGCGAAAAATATAGACTAGAAGAACTGGTGATATGAAAAATAAGCAGACATACATACATATATATTCATACAGATAAGCAGGTGAAAATGCATGCAAAGAGGTGGTGGACATGTAAAGGAATACTAATGCCTGCAGGTTACATGTTAAAAGCACATTTCACATGATATTGTAAAGGAAATAGTGTGTGATACCAGAGCCGTCTACAGCATGTGAGTGGTTGACAATAATCTATCTCTCTCTCTCTCTCTCTCTCTCTCTCTCTCTCTCTCTCTCTCTCTCTCTCTCTCTCTCTCTCTCTCTCTCTCTCTCTCTCTCTCTCTCTCTCTCTCAGCACCATTAATCCTACACAAAACACGAACAATTAAGTGTACACATGGATACATATGGCCATGTTAAACGTTACATACATAAATACATACATTATACCATACTACAAAAACCAATGAGAGAGAGAGAGAGAGAGAGAGAGAGAGAGAGAGAGAGAGAGAGAGAGAGAGAGAGAGAGAGAGAGAGAGAGAGAGAGAGAGAGAGAGATTGTATGACCTACTTTCCAAAACCACTTCGTCAGGGTCGTGTTTCAAACTCTCCAATATGGTTCTTCGAGCGAATATTCCGCAAAGTGAGAGTAAGAGAGAGAGAGAGAGAGAGAGAGAGAGAGAGAGAGAGAGAGAGAGAGAGAGAGAGAGAGAGAGAGAGAGAGAGAGAGAGAGAGAGATCCATTCAACCAGACATAAATATAAACACAAGTAAGTCAAGTAGAAGCAAACAAACAAACAGACACACACACACACACACACACACACACACACACACACACACACACACACACACACACACACACACACACATCAAAACAAACAGAGAGTAAGGGATAAAGAGACAAGGACAACAAAACAAAACCAGAAAAACAAAGATACACAACCATAACAAAGATAACTGAGTCAGAAAAAAAAGAACACATGATATATATACATACAAAAAAAACACACACACACACACACACACAGGCAATGTAAGTTCATATGTCAGTGTTAGGCGACGTGTCTACTAATGACCGGCTGAAGCCTGGCTCTAATGCTATAATGAATATGCAAATAGTGCAAATTACGTGGTGTTGCCATAAATGTATTAACTAGAAAGAGCGAGAGAGAGAGAGAGAGAGAGAGAGAGAGAGAGAGAGAGAGAGAGAGAGAGAGAGAGAGAGAGAGAGAGAGAGAGAGAGAGAGAGAGAAAAGAGAATAGAGAAAGAGAGAATAGAAAACTTATACTATTTTAAATGTGTACAAAAAGTATAGAAAAGGATTGAAAAAGTTTTGTGAATCGACAATTGTGTATGTTTTTTTTGTGGGTGCTTGTGTGTGTGTGTGTGTGTGTGTGTGTGTGTGTGTGTGTGTGTGTGTGTGTGTGTGTGTGTGTGTGTGTGTGTGTGTGTGTTGAAATATTTTGTCCACTTCGATTCCACATCTTACATTCATATATTTCTAATTTAAAACACCCAAGGGAGTTTGTTTCGTAATTGAGCAGCGATTTTCTTTAACGCAGATCCACAAAAACGACTGTATATTTTATTTTTTTCAACTGCAATGTAAAACTATGTAGCACTAGCAAATATATTTCAAACTCCTTTTTATAGTCGCGAAGAAGAAGAAAACATGAGATAAAAGCAATGGAGACAAGAATTAAAATTAAAAAAAAATATTCATAACAGGAACCAACCTTTCTTTTTTTTTGAGTCTTACATCTTTCTCTCACTTTCTTTCTCCAATTCACTTGAGTCGCTAGTTCAATACTTTTTATTTGGCCAACTGGGAAATTTTTAGCCGCAAAATATTCCTGGTCTTTCTGCCAACAAGCACACTGAATGTAAATTTGAGCTTCGAAAACTGTATTCTGAAACTGACTTCACGAAACTCGTTTGCAGCAACTTCAGAAGACGGAGACACGAGCAAGGGGGCTTCTCCTTTCTTCTTTTTCTTCTTATTCTTCTTCCTGCACTTCCTCTTCCTCCTCCTCCTCCTCCTCCTCCTCCTCCTCCTCTTAGTCTTTCTCCTCAAATATTCTGCCCTACAGCCACCCAACTCCCTTCCCATTCCTTTTCTCACCTTCTCAAAATTCTTCACGTCTCTCCCAAGTATGACTACGCTTCATCCACTTTACTCTTTCTTTTTTTCTCTCCCTCCTTCCTTTTCCCTCTTATAAAACTCTCCCTCTTCTCTCCTCGGGCATTCAAGTCTTCCCACATTCCGTTCCTCTCACAACTATTCATGTGCCGTCAATATACATATCTCTTTCTCTCTCTCTTATCCTCTTCCTTTCCTCCACTCACTTTCCCTTTGTTTTTCCTTGCTTTCTATCTCCTATCTACCTCCTACACCTCCTCTGTATCTCCACCACTCTCCCCTCCTTCATCTATCCTACCCCTCCGCCCCTTCACGTCTCCCTCGCTGGCCTGAGGCGTTGCTTGCTCTGAATAACAAGGAATTTGTGGGTGTGCCGTAAGGGTTGTTTCCAGCCTTGGCAACTCAGCAAAAAGAGGATTGTTAGGCGAGGACTAGGCGTCATTAAGCTTCCCGGAGATAAAAATGTGAAAAATGGTCCAGGAAGCCACGACGGAAGGATGTTTGCTCTGACAAGAGAAGTGCTTTCTTTGGCGAACGTTGTTTTCTTTTCCTTTTTTTTTCTTCCAAACACTCCTAATTGGTGTCAAAATTATCCTGTGTGAATGTGTATCGCAATATCTTTTACTACAAATTTACTCCTACTACACCGCTTCCAATGTTAAAAACTAGATAAACAAAAAACTATTATTTTCAACGTATCCTTTAGTCAAGTAGTATTCGTGTTCAGTAGCGAGACACAACCTGATCCTACAATGGCGGAGGAAGGTTATACAACAATACAGGAAGCTAAAGTACTCCCACATGACAGCTCTCTTGGGGAACATGAGGGATAAGGAAGAGGCTAAGCGAAGGAAAGTACTGCTATACGATATCAATGGGAATGAGAAATGAGTGAGGTAATCGTATTAATGAGCACTTCTAAATGTTAATGAGGGAATATATGAGTAAGGTTAAGAGTAGCTAGAGACGGTCTGTACTGGGTAAGGGTAAAAGAGGAGGGAAAGGGTGAGGAAGGATAGAGTGAGGAAACATAAACATAGCATAAAGGCAAGTGAGGAAGAGGAGAGGCAATGAGGTGGACGTGTGAAGCATAGAAGAGAGAAAGAGAAAGGTAAAGGGAGGAAGAGAAGGAATAGAGACGCTGGAGAGCCTGGGAGAGATGAAGGCAAGTCCCAGGAGAAAGGGGAAGAGAAAAAGGTTACAGCAAAGTCTGACGGCCGGCTACTCGCAGGACCGTAGAAGGGCAGCAGGAGGTAAGGCAGGGTTGTTGTGAGTCAGTTTTGCTCAAGGTGTGTTTGTTTTTCATTAAGTAGGGCGGAGCGTGGAGGCTTAACACCAACCGGCACACCAGGCAACTCTCTCCCTCCTCTTCATCCTCCTCCTCCACCTCCTCTAACTTCAGTGCCTTCATCCACTTCCTCGCCATCCACATGTATAATCCACCTTTCATAATTCGTCTAATATCGGTAGTTTTCATGCTGTAGGTCGATCGAGCGCTACCTAACGTTATATATTTTTTGTTCGTCTCTTTCCTCTTGGTGTTTTGTGATGATGGTCAATGGTTACATCATTACTGATTCATCTCTCTCTCTCTCTCTTTCTCTCTCTCTCTCTCTCTCTCTCTCTCTCTCTCTCTCTCTCTCTCTCTCTCTCTCTCGTGAAGGTGTCAATGTTGTTACAATTGTAGTTTTTAAACCCATTGTCCGGTGAATTTTTACACCCGGACTGATTTTGTTGCCATCCCCATTTCAGTGATTCCCTCCCTCTTCCCTGCCGCCCACACCAACATGGCATTCAGTTGAAACATTTAAGGTTCGGTTCCACATAAAGCATTGTAATTTGTCGCTTCTGTCACTAATGAACGCAAGGCTAATGGTGTTCCGGCCTAAAAACACACTTCGCTTTTCCAATCTGTGTAATTAATTTGTTTATTTCCCAATTGACAGAGGAGGACACGGGGAGGTGGGGTGGGAAATGACAGGGTCGCTTGATGGAGAAGTAACGTGTTGTGTTGTGTGTGTGTGTGTGTGTGTGTGTGTGTGTGTGTGTGTGTGTGTGTGTGTGTGTGTGTGTGTGTGTGTGTGTGTGTGTGTGTGTGTGTGTGTATGTGTGATTTATGGTAAGCCTTTGTTTGGAATACTCTGCTCATACACCCACACCCACACACACACACACACACACACACACACACACACACACACACACACACACACACATACATACATACATACATATACACACACATACACACACACACACACACATATATGTACATCAATCGCTCTACTATTTACAAAAATAAAACGTTCAAAGTAATATCACTTCAAATGCCACTTTCACCTCGGTTATTGGTTCTCTCTCTCTCTCTCTCTCTCTCTCTCTCTCTCTCTCTCTCTCTCTCTCTCTCTCTCTCTCTCTCTCTCTCTCTCTCTCTCTCTCTCTCTCTCTCTCTCTCTTTTCCTGACTCCTTTCTCATGGTTGATTGTCATTGATACTGCCTTCATTGTGTGTGTGTGTGTGTGTGTGTGTGTGTGTGTGTGTGTGTGTGTGTGTGTGTGTGTGTGTGTGTGTGTGTGTGTGTGTGTGTGTGTGTGGGCGTACTTTTATTCCCACTACTACTACTACTACTACTACTACTAATAATAATAATAATAATAATAATAATAATAATAATAATAATAATAATAATAATAATAATAATAATTCAGCTTATCATCCCTTTCCTGATCCTTCTCTTCGTCCTTCCAGCTTCACCTAACGAGCAAAAGCATAAGTCCATCCTGCTAAGTTTTTTCTTCACACATAAGCGAGGATAATACCAACAGCTTCCTCCTCCTCCTCCTCCTCCTCCTCCTCCTCCTCCTCCTCCTCCTCCTCCTCCTCCTCCTCCTCCTCCTCCTCCCTCTTATTTTCACTTTCTACTTGCGTATAATCAGTCTCTTCATCTCTTTTTTTCCACACTCAAGTTTAACTCATTTTTCCTTTTATACCTTCCTCCTCCACTCCCTCCTTCTTCCCCCCTCCCCTCCTCCTCTTCTTCCTCCTCCTCCTCCTGCTCCTAATCCTTCTCCTCCTCCTCCTCCTCCCTCTTTCCATCATCGTCCGGCCTCTTCATTTCCTCGCAGATTTTATAATATATATTCTTTTCACTGTGGTAGTATTCATGAGGAATTGGTTTTCTGACGTATAGAAACCGAATTAGAGAGAGAGAGAGAGAGAGAGAGAGAGAGAGAGAGAGAGAGAGAGAGAGAGAGAGAGAGAGAGAGAGAGAGAGAGAGAGAGAGAGAGAGAGAGTTCCTTTTGACAATGGAAGCCCAACACATCTCAAGTCTATAAATGTGATTTACAGCCAATCGTTCGCACTATTAAGAAGACAGTTTAAAAATATTACCTTATATCAGATTTGGCAAAGAAACCAGCGAGAGAGAGAGCGAGAGAGAGAGAGAGAGAGAGAGAGAGAGAGAGAGAGAGAGAGAGAGAGAGAGAGAGAGAGAGAGAGAGAGAGAGAGAGCATGCCATCCACACCCTCAACACAAAATAAAATCACGTTACAATACTAACAAGAACTTCCCTTCCATGGGTTTTCATACGACCTTTCTTGTTTTATTATTTGGCTCAGGTGAGGGAGGGAGGGATGAAATGGAAAATGGAGGAATGAATAACGAAAGAGAGAGAGAGAGAAAAAAAAAGAGAGAAACGTGAGAGGAAGGAAGGAAGAGAGAGAGAGAGAGATACGTAGCACCTCACAGCCTCCCTCCCTCTTATGATCCTCAAATCAATCATCAAAATTCATTGCCTGACGGAGGAAATTTTCACTGTACGTTGATTGGATATGCACACGTTTCCTTACTTTTATGGTGGAAGGAAAGGGGAAAGCGAGGGGAGTGGGCGAGGGAGGTGAGATGGGTAGGATACGAGCTGAAAGAAGATAGAAGGTGGATATAGAGGTGGCGGGATGGAGGAGAATGAATGGAGTGAGATAGAAGGAGAAATACATGGGTAAGATATAATTTAATTCCATTCTAGCAGTTGAATATCAGTTAGAAGAATGAAGGAAGAGGTGAGGAAGAAAGGGGAATAGAGGGGAATACAGGGAATGTAAATAATTGTCTTTTATTTATGCAGTGAAACATTAGTGAAACATTTTTAATACATACAGGGAAGAAACATTAATAGCATGTCATTAATAGATTATACAGACTCCGTTTATATATTTATTCGTCCAACAAACACATACAACTACTATTTAGTGATAAGATAAGACGTTAAGGTAAAAAAAAATAAATAAATAAATAAATAAATAAAATCTTCTCTGGCACAACACAAATAAATGTTCACTTCGGAATTAATGAGACTCCGTAACGATCCTTTTATCGTTTTAACTTTCCACAATAAAGGGTCCGTTAAGGACAACAAAACAAAACTAACAAATACAAACTCACTAAGAGTAGTTTCACCAAATAAAGAAATAAAAGAGTTTCAAGTAAGTCAGGCAATTTAGTTCCAGAAAAAGATTGATATTTTTTTTCCTTAAGATGAAGAAAAGGAAGTGTAGTAGTAGTAATAGTAGTAAAATATATAGTAGAAGTAATATAAAT